>CM035166.1:32140420-32602920 GCA_020205615.1 Panax quinquefolius
GTGATTAAAATTTTAAATAGTATCCTTTTCGTTCTCCTATAAATAGGATTCTTAGTTAGAATTGAAAATCATACGAATCGAGAGAATTCTTCTTCTATAATATAGGCGTATTTCTTTCGAGTTTTAGAAAGCTTTGGCGTAGAAAAGCGATATAAGTTTTCTTGAGAATATCCCATTATCTGAGTTGGAATACTCTTCTTTTCACGGTAAGGGGTGTTATTTTTATTCAATATTAAGCTTGAAATAATATTTTTCCATACTACTGTAGTATGTAAGTAATATTATTTCGCTTTTGATTCGAATTCTATACTCATTTGGTTAAAGTTTTGGCCATATAAATAAAATTAGTAGAATATCCTTCGTATTTACGTTTCATTACGGTATCTTTCATGGAAATATTATTCGAGCATTCTTGATAAGTTTTAACTTTTCATTGTTACCTCCTTTTGGATTACGATAAAGGACTCTCTTTTCATGCAAATGTCATGAGTCAACAAGTATCTGAGTAAGTAAAGTATCGATCCACGGAGAAAGGTTTCAAAATTAAATTATTACAGCATCTCTTATATCACTAATTTAATATGCTTAAGCGAACACTTATGATTTTGAATGAATATAAAACTAAATAATAAATAAAAGAAAATAATAAAATGATAAATCAAAATGAAAATAATGGGATCCTAACTTCATTTAATAGTTAAATCTAAATATAAACCATCATGCAAGATTATTCACGTACCACGGAAAATTAGCGAAAACACGAAATGTAGACATAACCATTTTTTCAATAAATTATGACCTACTTACATAATATCCACATCTGATAAGAAATCATGTAATCATCAATAAAACCAAAATCACTATATTTCTATGTGAAATTGCCGCTATATTGAATTTAAGCACATGCCCTTATATAACTCACACGGTGAAACAATATATATACTATCGATTCACGAAGTATAAAGCTAAGCAATTCATCCCCATACGCATCTTTATCATGATTACAACCATACTCGTATGTTATCTTTCAATTCCATACAAGTACATAAAATAAATGGTGATCAAGCATTCATGCAATCAAATCAACCATAATAGAAATTCACGATGATACAACTAACAATCCGTGATCAAGCCATCAATTATGACTTCATATTAAAATCCATTAGAATCCTATAATAGAGTTTAGTTCATCGGTTGAGGCCGAAAGCCATTATGGGATTAGAGAAACACATGGAAAATAAATAAAAATAATTGAGAGAAGATAGAATCGATCGAACCCAATTCTTGATTATATTCGAGAGTTCTTTTCAATTCCTCGATAATCTCCGGCAACATAAAAAGTAGTTTGTAGTCGATGATTGAATTCTAAAGAAGAGATATAAAATATTAAGTCTATGCTTGGATCCTCGTTGGAATTCGTTCAAAGCATAGAACCCTAGTTCTATATTATGAAAAACTAAGTAAAAACAATAGATGATGGCATCTTGTACCAACCCAAGTAGTTTATACCAACTTCGACCACTTAAAATTTCAAAATAAAATAAAATCAAATAGCGGAAATCGATGGCCAGCGGCCGTGCACGGAGGTTGGTTCAAAACGTGTAGCGCTCTGCGCTAACGCGATTCAGCTACTGTTGATGATGATGCGGTATACAGTTTTGACTTATGTGGCTGGCGACTTCGTGTTCTGCATCCTTGAGTTTCTTCTACGCCATACGTGTGTCCTCGATGCTCGGTTTCTTTTGTCCACTCGACCCTCTTGTCATGCCTTTACTGATCTCGTACCACCTACCATGCCATTTATGCCATTTTCCTGCACTTTCACACCATAGGAGTTCTCGGTGTATATGATGAGAATAACACAAAATCTGACTAAAACACACTAAAATGTACTTGAGATGGGCATAGTTCTCGTGAATTGATATCCAATAAGTTGGTATAAAACCCACTTATCAAATACCCCCAAAATTGAACTATTGCTTGTCTCCAGCAATCATACTAAATAAACACTTTGAAAATGCAACTCACTGATGCTATGCAACTAGATCATGATGCAAGCGAGTCTCACATTCTTCTAGTTATAGCGAAATTTGATCCTACTTCGCCTCGATGAATTATCCAGGATTCAAGAATGGAAACTTCAAACTAAGCCGTAGACATAATAACATACATTCAGTAATCCATACATCTTTATAAAAAATCTTTGTGTGTGTTGTGTTCACTAAAACTTGACTAAAGTAAGAATACACGTGCTAAATTGCTCGACATAGAAAATTACGATCTAAATTAAGATTCATGTATACTTATGCGACAAAAAGGCTGTTCCAGCATATCAAAAAGCGAACTAAGGTTCAACAATGGGCTTAACCGCTTTATTACTACTCACGAGGGCGATTTTTGCTCTTTTCCATGGTGTTTATGGCTATTTTCTCTTTTTTATCTGACAAGTCGTTTCATCCATCTCTTCCCTTCTAAAGAGTCGATAATTCAGCTCAAGAAGGTTTCAAGATAGCTTTTCTTTTTCTCTTTTTTTTATTTTTATATAACATACCCATGTGTCCCCAAAGTTTGATTATCAATGTTTTTTTCATAGACCAAATCCATTTTCCATATAATTCTCTTTTTAAAACCACATTTCTATCGAGTAATGCAACACATAATTCTTATGCCTACAAAGCAATTGTGAACACGGCGGTCAAAGCAAAGCATCTAAACAACATCATGGATCATATCATGTAAATCATTATAGCTAAGCTTAAGATATCCATTAAATACTCGACAATCCATCAAACTTCACTTTCATCATAGGCTAGACATCACTTCCATAAAGCTAGAATTTATGAGACATGCACTAAACATCAAATGTAACTAAACACATACTAACACAAATACTAATAATGACTAAAAACATAAAAAATTTTACGCAATTATTATCTAACACATAAAACATGCAAAATTTAAACTAATCATGCAAACACTATATGTCAACTACCCTACTACCCAATACCCCCCAAACTTAAAATATTCATTGTCTCAATGAATGAAGGTAAAGGTTAGAAAAACTCCCTATTAACCGGTTGCACCACCCTCTTACGGTGGTGAATCGGTGGTGGAAATGGCACGTTGTGAGTCCCAAACTTGGCCACTCAGCATAGTTCCTTGTTGTAAACGCCTCTGCTTAGCGACCTTGTCAACCACAGCAAAGCAGCGCAAAGTTATCATACATCGCATCGACCTTTCGCTCCAAGCTTGAGTACGCCGATCCCCAGTATAAGGCGATTGCGTGTTATCTTTCAATTCCATACAAATACATAAAATGAATGGTGATTAGGCATTCGTGCAATCAAATCAACCATAATAGAAATTCACGATGATACACTAACAATCCGACAATCAAGCCATCAATTAGACTTCATATTAAAATCCGTTAGAATCACATAATGGAGTTTAGTTCATCGGCAACCGCAAAGCCATTATGGGATTAAACGTACATGGAAAATAAATAAAAATAATTGAGAGAAGATAGAATCGATCAAACCCAATTCTTGATTATATTCCAAGAGTTACATTCAATTCCTCAATAATCTCCGGCAAACATAAAAGTAGTTTGTAGTCGATGATTGAATTAAAGAAGAGATATAAAATATTAAGTACATACTTGGATCCTCGTTGGAATTCGTTCAAAGCGTAGAACCTAGTTCTATATTATGAAAACTTCATAAAAACAATAGATGATCGCGTCAGGTACCAACCACGAGTAGTTTATACCAACTCGACCACTTACAATTTCAAAAATAAAATAAAGTTAGCAGCTAATCGATCCAATGGCCTTGCGACCGCGTGAGTTACGGTTCAAGAGGCAGTGCTGGCGCGCTGGAATGTTTACAGCTCTGTTTGATGATGGGCGTGGTAGCGCGAGTTTCAAACTTATGTATTGGCGAGCTTACGTATTCTGAATCCTTGAGTTTTTTTGCTGCTTTCTTCGCTTCGTGTCCCTCGATGCTCGATTTCTTTTGTTTACTCGACCCTCTTGTCATGCCTTCACCGATCTCATGCCATCTACAACGCTTAGAAGCTATGCCATTTTCCAACACTTTCACACCATAGGAGTTCTCGATATATGCAATATAGAATAACACAAAATGCAACTAAAAAACACACTAAAATGTACTTGAGATGAGCATAGTTCTCGTGAATTGATATCCAATAAGTAGGTATAAAACCAGGTTATCATTCATGCTGAGTATTATTCAATGGGGTTACTTATTCCCAAAGTTACTATTAAGCTAGATACTATTCACTCGGTTCTTATTCACCCGAGGTACTATTCATGACATAAATTGATTACTTTTCGGTCAAATCATTTTTGATACAATATTATTCTTGAATTTTACTCCACAAAGCAATATCGTGTTGACAATTTGGGCGTTATTTATTTACGGATAAATTAAATTATAAATCTTTAAAATTTATCCTTGAACTTGTTTTATTGAATTCTTATATCATTGTCATCATCCTCATGTTTATATTATGTTGAAAGTCATACTGTGGTTCTGTAGTGTATAGATGCACTTGGTATGATTATGACCGAGATTATTGGTATAATCATGGTAGTAATGTTACAAATGATGCGTAAAAAGTCCTCATTGGCCCGTAGTGTATTGATGGACGGTTGTTGGCATGATCATGACCATTGATGAATAATACGAATATCCTTGGCCGTAGTGCATGGATAATTTATGGTCGTGATATAAAGAATATCATTAGCCATAGTGCATGGGTGATTCGATGATGTGGATTATTTATTAAGTGAGTCTCGGCGATAAGCGTGATGAAAATCCTTTTAAATTATAGAAGACAATAGATTTTATGTTCTACTTGACTCTACAATGGATTGCTTATTCCGCTACAGTTAAACTTGATGTTTATTATATTTGATCGGTTTAACTTTGTTGAAGGCTAACGATAAATTATTACGCATTATCTTAGTCATAATATTTCTTACTAGGCTAGTTGAGGTCACCCTTTTGCTTTCATTATTCTCTTCTTGAAATGAGAACATAGCAGGGACTAGTCGGAGAAGCGGAGTGATGGTCGAGATGATAACATTAGTAGTCCTCACTATTCTATGAAATTGTGTGATAATAAATGTATTGAGGACTCCATTTGAGTTGAATCGTCTTGAAGATAATATTCATATTAAAACTCTCGGGTTTATGTTTTGTCATATTTTACACGACAGTTGTATTATTAAGTTGTATTTGAATTTTATACCATGTTTTTTTGTGACTCAAGATGGGTGATGTATACCTATTTTGGGGCGCCGCAGGTTGTGGTTTCATTGAAACTACCTTTCGGAAGATATAACTTTATTTCGTAATGTTTGTTCTTTCCTATCTAGGATTTGGACAAGAATTTCTTCATACGTCAGATTCTTCTCTACTTGAATGGGCTCATAGGAGATCACATGCTTATAGTCAGGCTTGTACGGACGTAACACAAAAACATGGAACACGTTGTGGATGTGTTCAAGTTCGGGCGGTAAAACTACCTTGTACGCCACTTTGCCTACTTGCTTCAATACTTCAAATGGTCCTATGAACCTTAGACTTAATTTCCCTTTCTTTCCAAATCTTATCTTCCATTTCAAGGAGACACCTTTAGAAACAAAAATTACTAACTTCAAAGTCTCTTGTTACGACAATGCAAATCAGGTACTTCTTCTTGGCGATCTTGAGTCTGCTACCAACTGCTCTTATCATTGTTACCACGTTGACCGTCGTTGAACTAATTTTGGTCTCAAAAGTCATCATTCTCGACTTCATCCCAACACAACGATGCTCTACACTTTCTCCATAAAGAGCTTAGACGGTGGAATCCGATACTCGCATGATAACTATTGTTGTAAGAAAATTCTACTAAGGGTAGGTTATCGTCCCAATTCCTTTTGAAGTCCATCACGCAAGCTCTAAGCATGTCCTCCAGTATTTGTATGGTTCAGTCACTCTATTCGTCGGTTTGGGGATGATAAGTAGTACTTAATCTCAATTGTGTTCCCATTCTCTCTTATAGCTCTACTATGAATTTGGCGTGAAGGCGGTTCTCGATCGGAGACAATTAACACCGACACTCCATGTCGCGATATAATTTCTTTACGTATAAATTTGCTTGGCGATTAAGATTGAATCAGATCTTAACGGGTTGAAATGAGCTTCCTTTGTTAGTCGGTTACATGATAACCCTAATGACATCATAACCCTTACATGTGATCGGAAGTCCGACCATGAAGTCCATCGTAATGTGCTCACATTTCCATTTCGGTATTTCTAATGGTTGGAGTAGTCCACTTGGCCTCTGGTGTTTTGCTTTGACTCTTTGATAAGTAAGGCATCTACTGACGCACTATGTAACCGCTCATTTCAGATTGGGCCACTAATAGTGTTGTCGAAGATCTAGGTACATTTTCGTGCCTCCTGGATGAACATAATATGTTGTATTATGTGCCTCATGCAAAATCTCCTCTTTTAATTCGGTCACGGTGGGTACCCACACTTGACCTTCGAACCTTATTATACCGTCCTTATCCAATCTAAATTTTTCTCCTTCATTTTCTACTCTCTCTTCCTTATTCTCTCGCACTTTTCATTTTTCTCTTGTGCTTCCTTTATTCTATCCAATAACGTCGGATGAGCTTCCATTACGAATAATTTTCCTTCTGCTTCTTTTGGTTCCTCCACTTCTATTTCCAACCTTTCCATTTCTCTTATTAATTCCTCTTGAGTTGTCAATTTGAATAATTCCTCCCTACCTTTTCTACTCAAAGCGTCAGCTACTACATTTGATGTTCCTGGGTGATAAAGAATTTCACAGTCGTAATCCTTGATTAATTCCACCACTTCCTTTGTCGCATGTTCAACTCCTTCTATGTGAAGATATATTTCAGACTCTTGTGGTCCGTATATATCTCACATTTTTCTCCGTACAAATAATGCCTCCTAATCTTCAATGCAAAAACTACCTCCGCTAACTCCTAATATCTCTTCTCGTAATCTTTCAACTGTCGTAACGCATACACAATGACCTTGCTATGTTGCATTAGCACACATCAAAGATCTCTGTGTGACACATCGCTATACACCACAAAACCTCTAATATCATCTGGTAAGGGCAACACAGGTGCCTCACTCAACCTCTTCTTTAACTTTTGAAAACTTTCTTCACACTTTTTCGTCCATCTGAACTTCTTTATCTTTCTTGTTAGGTTGGTCAATGGGAGTTACTATCTTAGAAAATCTTAGATAAATCTTGATAGTACGGCTAACCCTAAGAAACTTCTCACCTCCGTTAGTGTCTTTGGTTGTTCCCAATTACTCACTGCCTCCACTTTTGCAGGATCTACTGAAATTCCATTTTGGTCTATCACGTGCCCTAAGAATTGAACCTTCTCCATCCAAAATTCATATTTTGAATACTTTGCGTACATCTTTTCCCTTCTCAATGCTTCCAATACCATCTTTAGATGTTCAACGTGCTCTTCCTTGGTCTTTGAATAAATCAAAATGTCATCGATAAATACTACTACGAACTTTTCCAAGTATGGCTTGAAAACTCGATTCATAAAGTCCATGAATGCTACCGGAGCATTAGTCAACCCGAATGACATCACTAGAAATTCATAATGTCCGTAGCGGGTTCAGAACGGCGTCTTTGGTATGTCCTCCTTTCGCACTTTCAACTGATGATAACCCATTCGTAAATCAATCTTGGAAAACACTTCGCTCCTTTCAGTTGATCGAAAAGGTCGTCTATCCTTGGTAACATATATCTATTCTTAATCGTCACTCTGTTCAACTCTCGATAGTCGATACAGAGCCTCATCGATCCATCCTTCTTCTTTACAAACAACACTGGTGCCCCCCCAGGGAGACACACTCGGCTGAATATAACCCTTATCTAGCAATTTTTGCAACTGTATCTTTAATTCCTTTATTTCTACCGGTACATACGATATGGGGCTTTTGAAATCGATTGTCGTTCGGTGCTAAATCTATTCTGAATTTAATTTCTCTATCTCATGGCGGAAGGCCGGGCAAATCATTTGGAAACACGTCTTGAAATTCTCTCACTTCCGATATATCTTTCATTTCACTCCCTTTCTCTCGAGTATCCACAATATAGGCTAAATAACCTACACATCCTTTCCTTAACAATTTCTTGGCCTACATCATCGTAAGACAACACGATAGCCTAAGCGACGAGCTACCGTAAAACACTACCTTAGACTTGTTTGGAGTCTGAAGGTTTACGCATTTCTTCTGGCAATCAATCATTGGCTTATGGATATACAACCAATCCAATCCTACTACTACGTCGAACTCTCCCAATATTATAGGAATCAAGTCTATACTAAATTTATGTCCCCTAAATTTTGCAAAGCAATTTCAGTATATGAACTCTATGGGGATTATTTCCTTATTCGCAATTTCTATGTTCAAAGGATTCTCTAATTATTCTTGGGCTTCATTTAATCGACTAGCAAAATCTTCAGATATAAAGGAACAGGCAGCACACGAATCAAATAATACGTAAACATTTATATTATTGACTAAGATAATACATGACACCACGTCCTTTGCAGCTACGACGTCTTGGATAGTCATGTTAAAGGTTATGGCAGTTGATCAGTTGGGTTACGCTTGTGATGCCCCCGAATCTGGGTCCTTTAACCCCGGTTTGGTCATCACGATAAAATACAAACATCTACCTCTAAACAACATATGATAACTAAAATGGAATATAATAAACATATGTCGTTCATTCAAAAGGTGTTCTTAGTCCCAAGATTCGATAACCTTAATACAATCTTACAAACATACCCTAAAATAATAATTAGGGTTCACATTATATAACAGTAATTTAAACTAGGTATATAGTAAAGTCTGCTCCTGGCGACTATCCTACATCTTTCCTTTACCCTTGTCCTTTCCTGAGGTCTCGGGCTTAACTGCAATATAATTCATGATATAGCAAGGATGAACAACAAGTTTGCTCAACAAGTTTAAATACAATAATAAGGATATATCATGATGAATGGAAAATATCTTACAATGAATTGATAATATGAATATCTAAAGGATTCAACAATATGAATATTAGAAGCAAAGATAATGATTGTTTTATAATAAGCGCCGGTCAAGTAGAATTTGAACTATAACTGCTAGCAATGGAATCAATAGCTAATTGACCCTTTGGTTACTGGCTACATAATAAGTACTTGAGGGGATCAGCCTCGTGTACACCATGTATATGCATAACATTTAAATCTGTTCTTTGTATCATATACTAGATATCTGAGGTACTCCTCTATCATAGAAGGGTGTTCTTTCGATCTAAGAATCCTTACCATTAATTGGTTTGGATAACTTTTATAAAACTTCATATACGTTAATACGTAGAACAAAGGTTCGGACTCTATACTGATCTGATTCAAGAATTATAGAACTTTAAATGAAGTACAAGTCCAAGGTATGCGAATTTAACTCAAGTGCACTAAGTGAGAATATCAATAATATCGATGTGGAATAATTGTAAGGTAATTAAACCACTTAATAGCATGCTTGGTAATAAAGTTCAAGCTTAAATGAATAACTTTCAATTCAATAATAACACCGCTTCAAATACAATATGAGACGGATACAAAACTTTCACAAAATTCAAAGTTATGTAAGTTAGGAAACTTGCAATGCAATAAAATAATGTTAGGATACTTACTCGAGTAAAGAGTAAGAATTTAAGGAACTTGCACAACCAAAGAGTGAAGTTCAAGGAAACTTGCTCAATAATAATTAGAGTAAGTTTAGGAATTTCTTTGTTACAATTTATTCTAGCTTTACTTAACTTGTGTTGAAATGACCTAACATTAACAAGTCGGTCTTTCCAATTAGTACGTGTAACTAATATGAGTTTACACTTACAAGAATCAAATCATCATCTATCATGCTTCTGTACATGTGTTATTACATTCCACGATTAGTTTCGAACACACTAAGTCATAGTTGAAATCACTATTTACTTTAAAGTGGTAAACACTAATTCATCATAAGTTTCTTTCAATAACATGCTTATTATCATATGAATACTATACTGGACAAGTATTATAGATTAGAGTAATCATATACGCATGCATCAGTTCTCAATTTATTTATAGAACTCAAATCCTACTTCAGGATTGAGCGGCCACGCTTAGTTTGTACTAGGGAGTGGCGCGACCGTGCTGGTCCTGGTGCAAACCAAGATAGGGTTGCTTCTACAATAAGCCAGTGTACACACGTCATGCACATAAACGAACAATCATACACAACACACATGTTATTATATGAATAACTAATTTTAACCCTTCATCAAACATATCATAGGTCATTATTCATTTTCATTTACTCAAGACTTCACATGTTAAGCTAACAAGGTCGATCATGTCTAGTCATTATACACATGCTACATGGTCCTTTAGCCTCAACTATACATTCATATGTTAGATGTCAAAAGTATACTTACAAGTTCTCAACTTATAGTTTATCAAGTTCATTTTCAAAACTTTAAGTCTCCATTAAAAAAATTTATTTAAACATGCAAGATACGTTTATATTGTCTAATTCACGCTTCCACATGCATTTGTGCGCATACTCAAGTTATTTACATATGTTCACAAGGTCAGATTGTATATTACTCTATGTATACAATTTTTAGTTTTTAAATCTTTAAGCCTTCTTTGAATAACCAAGTCAAAACAAACCTATTATGGCTTACTACATATATAACTACCTTAGTCCACAAGTTCAGGTCATTTGTATTCATATACTAATCAAAGTAACATGCTCAAAATATCTTAAGGAGCTAACATGAGCAACTATGATCTGCTACCCGCGCGGTGAAAGACTAAGGAAGTGGCGCGGCCGCGCCACTTCACCCATAAATAAAAATATGGCCTCTGCTTCTGCAGAGGCTCAACTCCAACCATTGACAAACATCTATTTGCTGTAACTCTACTACTTCTAACACTTCTAAGCATGCATACCAACTAAAACAACACACCCTTAAGCCAATTCATACCACATTACCAAGAATTCATGAGAATTACAAGAATTTGCCAAAAACCCAATTCAAGAACAAAATAGGAATTATACCTCCTTGAAGCTTAGATTGATTAATTACTCCCCTCGAGATTGCTAACCTCTTCTTTTGGACCACAACTCACTCGATGCTCGTACCACACCCACTCTCTTTCTACACTTATTAGACAAATTTTTTTTAGCAACCGAGAAATGAAGGAGAGGCTATATATAGAGAACTTCGTTGTACAGACATTGCTCTTACACATGGTTTGATTCAATAGAGATTGGGAAGAAATGTTGGGTATAGAAGGGTTATTATTTGCCAAATCCTAGCCATCATCAACTGCTAATGCTCTGAAGTTTGGAGTTTTCTTAACGAAGAAAGTAGCACCTTGTTTATGTCTGAGTGGGACTCTCAATTTGGGACAAGCTTCGTGACAAATTATTTAAGGCTTGGGTTGGATACTATAATTCCCAAAATATAATATAAATGTGTTAATGCTATTACCTGAAAGGAAAAATGGGGATTATTTTTGTACTCACATAAATGCAATAACTCTTACTATATAGTCTATATCTATAATATATAAACATATTAATGTGCCACCTTGTACTATATATAGTTAACTACCATATAATAAAGGTTTACTATATTGCACAAATTTATCAAGTAAATATATAAATCATTTTATATATTATTAATCTCTTATTTATTAATTATTATTTATTCATAATAATTATTAATTAACACATTATCAATTAATTTCTCATAATTGAAATTAATCAATATTCACACCACCACTATATTCAAATAAATTGAATATTTAATTATTAATAATCCTATCAATTCTTTGATATTAAAATCTTAGGGTTAGTTCACCTATTTGAATAACTATTAGTGACTCCCTTTAATCATATCATAAATTCACATAACCACATAAGGTTTAAATAAACTCATAAAACTAACTCATTAAAAATTAAATCACATATTTAATTAATAAGGAGTTTCAAATCCATGGACGTTACATCCCTCTCCCCTTATAAAAATTTCATCCTCGGAATTGTAAAAATAAGGTTACTCAAATAAAAATGGATAATTTGCTCTCATTTTCTCTTCTAGCTCCCGCGTAGCTTCTTACATTGTGTGATTCCTCGGAGAATCTTAAGCGGAATGGATAATCTTATTCCTCAACTTACATTCCTTCCTATCTAGTATCGGGCGAGGAACTTCCTCGTCTGAGCCGAGGTCCCCATGTGAGAGGGTTCACCCATTCCCACTTGCAATTAGGCGTTGGCCGCCGATGTCGTCATATGGGTTCCTTATACCCCCGATCATTTGACAGTTGCCTTTGAGGATGGTTTTTCGACCAGATTAGAATATATATTATCCACTCGTCGGATCCTTTTCTTGACAAAGGGAGGCTGGGAGCTCTACTTGGGAGAGCATGCTATTAGGAGCACAACAGGGGAGATTCGTATTCTATATCTTCCTCCTGATTGACGCCATTGGTTTTTTATCGCTGATGGACTCCTTGCACCATTGAAGCTCAGAACCGTGCCACTTAATTCATTGGGGACATAGTTCCCAGGTCCATGATGATGACAGATTGGATCGCCTATGTCAGAACCCATTCATTTGGAGCAGATTAGTATCTTGACCAAGAAGTTGGATCGGGCGTAATTTTTCATCCAACATCTAGGAAGAGATTCGTCAGAGGCAGATTCTTTTGATCCATCCAGCTCTGGTGCTGGCCCCTTAGGTGGCCCACATTATGATAGTTTCATCGGAGCGGATACCCTCTGTCTTGACCGATGTTCCATCGACATAGATCTGACTGACTTCGTGAGGGATTCTGATGGGTTGATCAATTGGATGATGTAGACATCATATATTTCTTTGGATTGGCTCGTTATCTCTTTTGATAGGCATCTGTTAGATATTGGGTAGTTGTGGCCCATTTCCATATACTTTTTATTTTTCAGTTGTAAACAGAGATGATGTATTTAATCTTTATTTAGATGATGATGTATCTAGGAATGTATGTATAATGCTTTCTTCTCCTTGCATCATATTATCATTTATCATGATGCATGCACTATATATATCATTGATATACATTTGATGAGTTTAGCATTGACCGTTGATGGTCTCATGATACAGTTTATAGATTTCATCATCCGATGTTACCGATATTGAGCATAGTTAAGCCCACCTTGATAGCCTCATCTTTGAGGTGTTGGTATGAGAGTTTGCCTCATTCGGATTAGATATTTATTGATCATATCTTTGAGACTTTCCATATCTCTCCGCCCTTCCATGTTTTGGTGATTTTCATAGAGGGGATACCATCCTGCTTTGGATTCCCAAGAGGAAAGTTTTCGATTCGGGACCCGTGAGTTGACTCTACATTGGAGGAGTATGAGCGATTAAAATTTTTTGTTGGACGGACCTTGCACTCGAAAGTGGTCATTGGTAAGTTCGAACGGACGATTTATGACATTGATAGGTTTATGTTTATGCGAGTCGTCTTGGGACGAGATCACCTCGGGACATGTTGTTTCTCTGGATTTCTTGAGTGATCATTTGAATTGTCGACCATGACTATTTTCGTATACTTAGGAGATTTTACCACTTACGAGGATGAGTGGCGAGTTACCATAGTGGACACTTTGTTGATGTGTGTTGTAGCCTATCATGCATACCGCGCCTAAATGGATCGATTGGACATTGGCTTGATCAACGTAGTGAGGGCTTTGAGGGAGGTCGTACCATCCTTCCTATGATCTTAGGAGAGACTACGATGTCGACCATGTTCTACCATACCCATCCTCTTGAGTTCTTCAAAGGCGGTCGTGATTGTTATATACATCCGGTTTATGATGCATCTGAGACCGACATGCATTTTTAGACATCACGGGTACTGCTTTACACATGAGATATTTGCGTCTTATTCTTTTCGACCGACTGATTGTGTAGATGCAACATTTTGGTTTGTCTTTCTAACCGTGATTGAGGATCTTTTCTCTATCTTGCCTTGATTAGGATTGATTTCCCTTATGACTTTGTCACTCATATGCCGTGGGTATGGACTTTTTTCCATTGGCTGGTTTGAGAGGAATGTCTACATATCATCCTTTGGCTGTCATGGGACAGTTTAACTAGTATTAGGATGTCCATTCTTTTGATAGAGCTTCAAATCAGCGATCATCAGCCTCATCTTTGTTAGAGGATAACCTGAAGCGGAGTTTACGATTCTTTGGACCCATCGGAGAGGGCTAATTTTTTTATCGAGTCATCCGGGTCATTCCTCGAGTATTACGTGTGGATATGGCGGACATTTCATCATCCATGGTTACATTTATTTAGAGCTTAGCTTGATTTAGATGACGTGGAGCCTATGGAGGATCATGTCTCTCCTTTAGAGGATGAGTTGTTTCTTTGGTTTAATATAACTCCGGTGGTGACATTCCAGCTCTTCATTTGTTATTACCCCACCTTATGTAGAGTCTTTAGAGAATATAATTGACCCGACCTTTGAGAGGGATCGGTGAGGACATTGATGTTGCCTATCCGGTCGGGGATCTTTGCTTTTATTGAGAGAGATGAGGCTCACGCTACTAGGGATCTTATTATAGGCGATAATACTACTCTCGGATCCTATGTGGAGGATATTGTCACAGGATATGAGTGCATTTATGGATGATTATGGCCATACATACTCTGTAGGATGTCGCGAGATCTTTTAGCTAGTATTGAGGCTATGAGCTAGGAGCTCAAAGATGCACCTCCATCTTGAGAGAGGGATGCGATGTTGGATTCTTTGTCGTGTTAACCCAGCGGGTTTATGACTAGCTTTCATTTTCTGCATAAACTATGTTAACCATTTTTGTCATGTACAAGATACATTGTATACATAAAATAGTATTATATGGTAATGAAAGATATTTTGATTCACTTCTTTTGCATATGTTTTTGAACTTGGCTCGATGATAGCCATTTTCTTTGTGATTGGCTTTCTTGATGTATCACGAGCTCCTTCTTGATGGGTGACATTGAGATGTCGAGGGTCTCTCGAATGGCTCGTTGATCACGGAGGCTTGTAGGATTTGATTTTTATGTATGGTTTGTTGTCTTGAGAATTGTTTTTCATTGGGTTTTGAATGAAGGAAAAGGATTTGGTTTTCTTTTGAAGGTTAGACCGCACCATAGATGGTTGCCCTACGTACTCTGTAGAGAGAGGAGATCGGGGTCTTACGTAGTTGAGCTCAACTTTGAGCAGGGTGAGAAAGCGTTTATTTGGGTTTTGGGTTTTTACTTGTTTTGATCGCACCATAGATGGCATCCTACGTACTCCGTTGATGGGGAAAATCGGGTCTTTGTAGTTCGGGCTTTGTGGTGAAAACTGAATTGACTTGATTAATTTTTTCGAACCAAGATGTTGGTTTATAGGTATTTCAAACATAGTACCTTTTTAGCGATTATGCGAATTGATGATATGGGGGAATTCTTCCCCATCCATTTCTTCTTGGTCGAAGGGCTTCTTTCGTCGATACTTCTTTGTGATGAAAGGGCCTTCCCATTTTGGGAAAAGTTTCCTTTGGCTTCATCTTGATTGATGAAGATCTTCTTCATTACCAAGTTATTTTCTTTGAATTGTCTAACCCGGACCTTCTTGTTGTAGGATCGAGCAATCCTTTGTTGATATAAGCCGACCGTGGAAGAAGGTTGCAACTCTTTTCTCATCTATCAAAGATATTTGGTGAATGCCGCTCTTGCATCCATTGATCCTCTTCTATTTGAGCATCTATCAATACTCTTCCATCTTGATGACTTATCAATGGTAGGGAAGCGGATGCAATTCTTTAAGTATGATATGCCCTGGTGGTTTGCTTGATGACCAACTCAGAAGCACCAAAAACTGCTAACCGTTGGATACCGATGGATTGGGCTAGTTTCAGTCCCATTATATAGTTTTCATACTTGGTTGTGTTGTTGGTGTTGAAAAACTGTAGTTTGATAGAATGGGATACTATTCTCCCGTGATGGATACAAGAAGCGCTCTTGCTCACTCAAGACCTTCCGTATTTCTGACCCCCATCAAGTATAGTTTCCAGAATGGGCTTGTATCTTCTCGATGGTTTCACTGAATTGTCATTATCCCATAATTTGGAAAAAAAGTTTCCAAGGGTTCAAAATTTCACGGCTGTGCTTGACGATTGATCCGTAATTCCTTTACCTTTGATGGACTTTTTGTGTCACGTGAGCGATGTCGAATTATTGAAGGATCAATTGTCATTTGGACAATCGATAATTTAACATGGGCTTGTTGAATATGTACTTCAGAGGATCTATACGGGATATGAGATAAGTCGTTTGACCATAGAAATAATGTTGTAATCTCATGGCGGCCCACGTTAAAGCACAACATGTCTTTTCAATCAAGGTGTACTTCTATTCACCACTGCTGAATCTCTTGTTGACGTGATATTTAGTTCTTTCCTTGCCTCTATCATCTTTCTGTCCCAGCATACAACCTATACCATTGGCATTGACTGATATATACATTAACAAGGGAACCTTGTCTCTTGGCGGTACCAAAATAGGAGCTTCCAACAGTTTCTTCTTAATGGAGAGGAAGGCTTTTTGACATTGGTCATTCCATTTTCCGAAAGAATTTTTCCTCAATAAATTGAAGATGGGATCACAAGTTGTAGTGAGTTGGGAGATGAATTAGCTTATGAAATTGATTCTCCCAAGGCATCCTTGTATCTCTTTTTACATTTGAATACGGCATCTCGGTGATGGCTTTAAGCGTTCACGGGACCCATTTCAATGCCCCTGCCGCTTACCGGGAATCCCGATAATTTGTTGGGTTTTTACCTCTGGCACACTTGGTGGATTTAGCTTCAAGTTGTATTTGTAAAGCCAATTGAATAGCTTTCGTAGGGGTGTTTATCGGTAAAAACCAGGATGAGGCAGGTCCAAACCCGATGACTGGATCGAATACCGATAGTACCCAAAATAGGGTACCAAAATCGGTTGAACCAGTATACCGAACCGATTAGCTGGTTCGGTACCGGTTCAGTAACGATTTTTACCTTGATAAAACCGGCCCCAATTTTAAACCAAAACTCATTCCAAATTTAATCCAAAACCGCCGAAGAAGAGGCGCCCAAGAGTTACTTTTAAGCCAAAATTCATTGAGGTCAAGCGACTTATACAAGGCCCAACCTTCTTTAATCAAAATTTGGGGCGATAAAAATAGAAGACTTAGATGTCTTTTAAAAGGAAAACTTCCTTAGACTTTTATAAAAGAAACCCATATGGGACTTAGCTATTAAGAACTCACTTGGTTGTATTTTTATAAGGAAAACTTCCTTAGACTTTTATAAAATAACCGATGTGGGACTTGATTATTAAGTTCTCACTTGTAGTTTTTTATAGGAAAACTTCCTTAGACTTTTATAAAATAACCAATGTGGGACTTGACTATTAAGGTCTGTGGCGCCCCCAAAATAGGTATACATCACCTATTACGAGTCTCTAAATACATAGATGAGAATACAAATACAACTTAATTATATACAACCGTCGCAAAAAATGCGACAAAACATAAAATTTGTGAGTTATAATACAAATATTGTCGTCTAGACAATATACAAACTCAAATTCAATATTATTACATTTATTTTCCCACTATTTCACTGAATAGTGAGGACTACTAATGCTATCATCTGGTTCGTCACTCCGTTCTCTGACTAGTCCCTGCTACGTTCTCATTTCCTGAAGAGAACAATAAAAGTAAAAGGGTGAGCTCAACTAGCCCAGTAGGAAATATTATGACTAAGATAATGCAGAATATATTATCGTTAGTCTTCAACGATTGTTAAAGCGATATAATATAACAACCATCAAGTTTAAGCTGCTGACGGAACAAGCAATCCATTAAAAAGTCGAGTAGAGAATAAAATCAACTATCTTTTATGATTTAAAAGGTTTTTCAACACTTTTATCCCTGGGACTCAGCTTAATAAATAATCCACATCACCGAATCACCCCTATAATACGACCAAGGATATTATTTAGTATCATGACCATAATTATCCATGCACTACGGGCCAAGAATATTTGTGTATTCATTAATGGTCATGATCATGCCAACAACTGTCCATCAATGCACTACGGGCCAATGAGGACTTTTTCCACATCATTTGTAACATTACGGTCCTGATTACACCGAATGATCCCTGATCATAATCATACCAAGTCCATCTATGCGCTATAGGCCACAGATGACTTTTAACAAAATATAAACATGAGGATGATGACAATGATATAAGAATTCAATAAAACAAGTTCAAGATTTAATTTATCCAGGAACCAATAACGTCCAAATTGTCAACATGTTACTGCTTTGTAGAATAAAATTCTAGAATGCTCGGAAGAATATTTCCATGAAAAGATCTTTGGATGAAGCGCTTAAATATCAAGGATATTCCACTAATTTCATGGAGTATAGAAGTTAAAACTTAACCAATTTGAGTATAATAAGGAATGGAATAACAAAAGAAATCACCAAGCATGCGATAGACTTCTATGATGAGTTATTCAATAGAATAATAATTAGCGGAATTAGGTCCGATGTAAAAGCGCATGCAGACGAGGATATTCCAATGAATAATAAAAAGCGGAATCGGTCAGTAAAAAGCGCGTAAACGACGGGATATTTCAAGCGAGAATAATAAAAAAGGCGGAACTAGGTCCCGTGAAACGCATATGAACATGATGTTCCGATAGAATGATAAATAATGGAACCCGGTCCGGCGTAAGCGCATGAACGAGGATGTTCCAAAGCGAGAATGATAAAGAATGGAATAATGAAGAATTTCACCAAGTATAGGGTAGGCAGCGTATCTGAGTTATTCAATAGAATAATTAAGAATGGAATAATAGAGGTTCTCTTCATGGATAAGAAAGAAATAATACTCCCTACCTTGGAAAAAACTGGATCTTGGAATAGTGAGGTAGCAGACTTCTCTTCTTTTTCTCTTTATAATTTCTCTCTATAATAATCGCTCTAAAGCTTTTGTGAATTGGTGAGAAATGAAGGAAGAATGAGCTTATTTATAGGAAAATATAGTTTCGATAATTGCACGTTTTGGGGCTTTCAAAAAATTACAAGATCTGATACCTCAACTTTTCTTTTATTTTTAATTTAGTCCCGCAAGTATTATCAAACTTGCACCACCTCCCCCTAATAGTAAATAATGTGAATCAATAGTTCAATCATGTGAATCAATAGTACAATCATGTGAAAATGTGAATTTCGGTATAGTACCTCCATCTATACCTCCATTTTTAACTTAGTCATGCAAGTATTATCAATCTTGCATAACTCCCCTAATAGTAAATAATGTGATTCAATAGTATACACATGTGAACAAATAGTTATATAACCATGTGAATTAGTAGCAATTAATTGTTCATTTATCTGATAAATTACCCGATTTATCAATATAACCCCTAGACATCAATTATCATCGGAATAGATGTCAATTTCCACTAACACTAATAATCCCAACACAATGGAACTATCAAAATTCATTTTTAATCAACACAACTTATTCATCATTAATATTATAACTCATAATATTTAACAACCAGGTCGTTCCCAGGAAAGAGGGGGCTTTCCGATAAGGATTTCTCCTTATTGGTGCGCAATTAGGTGACCAAACCTCTCCTTGACAGAACTTCTAGACATTGTCAATATTGCAAATAATAATATGAATAACTTTGTCGTCTCAATTATTGATTTAATAATATAAAATATTATGTAAATGAATCTTGTGATAATAATTGAATCAATAATATGAGAGAGATATGATCGACAATTCTTGTAGCAATAATTGAGTATAAGCGGTGACTTCTCACGTAAGTATCAATAATCAATCTGAGTGTGCTATTATGCAACCCAGCAGACATTCGTATTCTTTAACACCGGGTGTTTCAACGAGTTAATAGTAAAACTTCCGTCGTTATTTTCATAAAGTATTTTTTTGTCGTTTTCTCAATCCGACAATAATTCTATTTTAGGGTCCACCTGATGATTGTGCCATTGTATGCGAATATTCCTGTTAAATCGAATATTCCCACCAATCGAATATTATATAACAACTTGCGTACTTTTGCAAAATTTGTAAATATTACCCACAACTATAACATTATATCAAATCCACACCATAATACTCAAAAATATATTTGAGAAAATTTAATCTTTATTCAAAAAGATGGGGTCTTACAGTCTCACTTGTAATTTTTTTATAGGAAAATTTCCTTAGACTTTTTATAAATTAACCAATCAATGTGGGACTTGCAAACAACAATATTCTATCCAATTAATTAAGACTTTTATTCTAACTTAGGAGCAAATCTTTCCCAACTTATTGATAAATAATTTAGTTTATCTAATTTCTTTTACTTTTACCAATTTAATATAGAACTTCTAAACCACCAACTATTAATGTATTTAAGTTTATCTA
The DNA here is from genome assembly GCA_020205615.1 of Panax quinquefolius. Classification (NCBI taxonomy): domain Eukaryota; kingdom Viridiplantae; phylum Streptophyta; class Magnoliopsida; order Apiales; family Araliaceae; genus Panax; species Panax quinquefolius. The sequence goes on from CM035166.1 coordinate 32,161,072, forward strand.
ATTTCTTTTACTTTTACCAAGTTAATATAGAACTTCTAAACCACCAACTATTAATGTATTTAAGTTTATCTAATTTCTTTTACTTTTACCAATTTAATCAATATAAAACTTGTAAACCACTAACTATTAATAGTTGATAGTCTTTGTATAAAGAAAAACTTCTATAGACTTTCCAATGTGGGACTTGGCTATTAAGGTCTCACTTAATAGTCAAAGCATTAACTACTAAGGTTTCATTTTATAACAAAAGTGAGACTTGTCTATTAAGGTTTTTTTATAAAGAAAACTTCCTTAGACTTTTAAAAGTGAACCAATATGGGACTTGACTATTAAAGTTTCACTTTGAAGTCTTTTTATAAGAAAAACTTCCTTAAACTTTTACAAGTTAACCAATGTGGGACTTGACTATATGTTATTCTCTTGTCTTACCAATATCCCACATTGTCTAATTTGTGTTCTCATGTCTTACGTCTATTCTATAAATAGGGGAGACCACCAATTCAAATTTCATTCCAGTCCCAAGAATTCTAGTATGTATTTTCTTGTGTTAGTTCTATAGTTCTATTTTATAAATAGAGGAGACTTTAATCCAATTTTACAAAGCTAAGTGAAATATTTTTTAAATAATGAATTAAACCAGAATTTTAATTGGTTGGGTCAAATTATCTGGGACTTACGAAAATAGGTGTAGGGAACCGGTATCGAAAAATCGGTATATCTAGGTTTTTTTATGCAAACAGGTTCTTTTTTTATCTGCAAACCGATCGGTTCGATGCAGTTTGAAAACCAGAAAATTGGAAAAACTGATCCAAATGAACAGCCCTAGCTTTCTGAGATGGTCGACGTGGTCATCTTCCTTTCTGGACTTAACGATAATATCATCCACATAAACCTCTATCTCCTTATGCATCATGTCATGGAAAAGGGAAATCATGGCTGGTTTATAGGTGGCACTAGCATTGATAAGGCCGAAAGACAAACGCCTATAGCAGAATGTTCCCTAGGAGGTGATAAAGGTTGTTTTCTCTCTATCTTCTTAGGCAACCATGATTTGGTGATACCTGACAAGACAGTCGACAACATAGTACACGTCATGCTGCGCTGTGTTGTCTATTAGTATGTGGATGAAATGTATTGGGAAGTTGTCTTTGAGACAAGCCTTGTTCAAATCCCGGTAATCCACGCATACTCGTACCTTCCCTCCATGCTTAGGCACATGAACTATATTGGACAACCATTCAGGGTAGGTTCATACCATGATAATGCCTACTTTGAATTGCTTGAAAACTTCTTCTTTGACCTTTACACTCCATTCAAGTTTTAGTCTCCTGAGTTTCTGTTTGACAAGCTTGAATCTATTTTTAATGGGGGGCGGTCGATTGGATGACAATGTGTTAGATAGGCCGACCATGTCTTCATGTGACCATGCAAATTCATCCTAGAATCAAATTAAGAGTTCAATCAGGTTGATTCTTTGGTTTGGTGTAAGGTTGTTGCCTATCTAGATTTCTTTAGGATTTTCTGAGGTTCCGACATTGATAGTGATGTTTTGATCAAGATTTGGTTTAGCTTTGTCTTCAACCCATTCTTTGATCTCCTCAGGCACCTCATAGTCCTCGGTATCCTTTTAATCGATCCCCATCAAGTTAGAGTCCAGCTCTACATCAAAGTTGTAGTCATTGTTCATACTTGGCATTTCATCAGCCAGGCTAAACAAATCAAACTTGGAGTCCTGAAAACAAAATGCTTTCACTTCTTATATGAAATTGTTTAATTATATAAAGCATTAATGAAATCATGACAAAAAGTAAGCGCTAGTACTATCGAAAAAAAAAGTAAGCGATATATAATATCTACACTTCAAGGTGAAGGCCTTTACGCCCTTTTACCCTTTTCGACGAGATCAAGGAGTCTTTGCTCCGGTTGTCTAAGGTCAGTCCTTATTGGCAATTTGTGATGAAGGGATGATTGATATCCTCCTCCTCTTTGATGATGACCATGACTAAACTCACATCGGTCGATAATTTTCTTTAAAGCGGTTCTCCTTAGCCCTATTTATGTGAAGGATCGAGATTTGATCTTACGGATAGTCATCATCTGGGATATCCACGTTCGGACCCTTAGTATGTGCGGAAAATGCATCTTTGCAAATCGATCTTGCACTTCCTGTAGGAACCTTTCATTCCTTTCCTTGTTTTCCTTAACAGGAGTTTGGATTTCCTTTTCACTACTTAGGATTAACCTTAGGAATCAGCATTCATGATACATCCACAGGGATTTTCCTTATTGGTTTCATGAATCCTGCATCCGTGAGATCTGGTAGTAAAATGGTGGATGTGTGAACCGACTAATATTTATGCGGGTTCTTGTGATTGGATCCATAGCCTAATCCAGCCTTTCTTGTCTAACTAGGTATTTAAATTGGATATCTGATCCGTTGATGGTTTTTTCTAACCCTTTGCCGGGAAAGAAATTGAAGACATCATTTCTTTCCGAAAGCATACATTACTTCGAAAGAAATCTTTGGCTTCAAGGCTGGAGCCCCAATAGGTTGATAGCGAGTGGTTCTCACTTCGAAGGTTTGAAAACTGGCTAGCTCAACTCCTTCATTGAGGTTGATCAAAGGCATGTCACCTTGTACATATATAGTGTATTCTAGTTCGGCATTGATGGTGACTAGATTGCCATTGATGATATACTTGATTTGTTGGTGAAGGATGTTGGTGTAAAATCCGATTCACGCACAACACACAAGTATACGTGGTCAACAAGTAATAAAGTGATAAGTTGAGAATCGTTCCCACAGAGAAATAAATTAATTTTATCCTAATAGTTACCAATTTTATAATATCTCAATTTTATTAAACTAATGATTAAATGATGAATTTATGAAAAACTACTAATTAAGGAAAAACTAACAAACTACCACAAACTTTAATCAGATATTGGAGAATTAAGCCTACAATTTCACTTTATGCTTGATTATCTTGACACACTTCCTTTTAATTAACATTAACTATTCCGGTTCGTTAATCAATAACACAACGATAGATATAACCATCTCTCGATGCATTATACCCATATTAACAAAAATTCACAATTGATAGAATTAAGAGGAATGCCTTAATTAACTAATTCACTATATCTACATGTGAATTACAATTAAATAAGGTTTAAACACAAGTTCTTATGAGATTACACGCGATGTATAGGTATATCTCTATCCTAGACATAAATTATGAATCCCAACAATATATGCGAAATCACAATCACGTTCGTTACTATGATTGGTCTAAACTCATATTTAATCTCTCGAGTTCATATGGGTTCACAAGGAATTGGTGATCAAGAAATTCATTAATTAAGCATAAATCATTATAAGCGGATCTAAAATAGCCTCGATGAATTAAAATCAAAGCATATCGACCTTCATTACACAAAAAGATCCATTGTATACTTAAAAAGTAAATTAGTCCATGATGAATGAAATAAGCTGAAATCCACAAAGATACTTAGCATCCGAATACAAAGATGAATATGAAGAATAAAAATTATAAATAGAACCGATGCTCTTCTTCAATCCCCCTCGTAATCTTCGTGCTCCAAATGCTCGCTTCAATCCTCCCAATTATGATCCAAAATTAGGGTTTTGCTAATGATGATGATTGACACCTTCTCTACCCCTGAATATGCCTTTAACACTCTCTTAATCGCGTCCACGAATCCACCGACCAAAGATCTTTAGAGTTAGAATCTAATCGAACACTTCCATGTAACAGCAGCGTAAGTAGCCCAGAAGCGGGTATTATAGCTTGGTGAAGGCCGCCCGTGAATACATGTCTTGGAAATTCAACTTTTCCTGCTCCTCCACCTTTTCCATCTCAACCTATCCCTACAATCTGAACACATAACAACACGTAAAATAATACTAAAACAACATGAAATATAACTTTGTTTAAGTCCAAAAATACCCAATTAAGTAGGAATGAAACCCGCTCATCAAATACCCCAAACTTAGGCGGGGTTTGTTTTCACCCACAACACAATGCACATCAAATTACCTATATGCCTATGAATCCGGTTGTTAGATAATATAAAGTTTAACTAGATTGCCTCGGATAAATTACAATAGACATGAGCGATAGAATCTCACCAAGACACATTAACAATCTCATATCAATCTCCAAATCAACACCTATTATCAACGGCATAGTGTGTGTGTGTGTGCTCAACAACCATGAAAATTGATTGTAAATCAAATATGTCACATAATATGTTTCTTTAAAGGGAAAACATAGTTTAAACATAAAGAAATATGTAAACAAGCAAAGCTCCAGCTAAGACTCAGCAAATACTAAATTAGAAGTCAATATGGGATATTTTTTTGCTACATTTATTCCATTATGGGGGCATTTTGCTCTATTTCCCGTATTTCAACTTACACATGACTTATGCAATGTCTAGTCCTCTTAGACTTTTTAGTGCTACCCATTAGTGAGCTTTCGACCAACAACTCCCAAATTAGATGGCTTTAGGATGCTCGGTGTAGAGACATCCCCTCGGGCATACTTACTCAAGTAACAAAGGCCACATAACTAAACTAGTCACGGTGTTTATTCATATAAAATTTACTTTCTTCATCATTTTTTTTCTTTAATTTTTTTTTCTCTTTTTTCACATAGATAGATCCCATATCTTCCCCAAAACTTAGGTCTCCGTCTAATCCTAGCCTTCACCACTAGTTCACTGAATTTCTTTCATTAAATTCTCAATTTCTTTCAAGAAGTCAATTATATGTATATTTTAACTAAGTCGATCGACTGGTCATTCTATTGTCTTTATCCGGTTACATTAGTTTCAAAGCGAGGCAAAGACTTGATTCATGCTGTGAAATCACTTCTATGTCTTAGTTGTCAATACTACTCCTTGTATAAGCAACTCCAGTCTCATCATCGACCAAATTAACTTCAAACTAACTAACAAACTGGAATCATGCATAATGCACTAACTATATGCAACACATTAATACTATCCCTAACTAATATTTTTGTGATTTTCCATATTTTCATAGTTTTTCAAAATAAAATAAATAATAACAACTAAAAACTTATAACTAAATAATTATAACTAAAAATGTAAACTAATTAACAACAAGAACAACTAACATGCAACTACTATGCAATTACACTAAATATGAACTAACGATGCAAATGCAGACACCCCTAAACTGAAAATTAAATAATGTCATCATTGTAAGAATTAAACAGAATTGAAGTACAGAGGACTTCCCTTAAATGGCTAAGCATTATGTTCATCCACCTCAACATCGGAGTCAGATGGTGGATAAGCGGGCAATGGCTGTGGAACAAGAAATTGGAATGGCTCATCATTATGATTTAGTCGAGCAAACACTTCCGCTAAGGATGCATTGAAGGTGTTTTGAGTGGAAAATGCATGATCCTTCATTGTTGCGATTCTCTTGAGTTTTCTATCATCTATTTCGTCCCTTGCATCCAAATGCTGCTGAAGACTCTTGAACTGAGTGCTAAACATAAACTTGGCCTTGCATGATGAAGTAGGTGCGATGCTTTACTCACCTCGGGAACTTCATCGACCCAAAAATCCTCATCCTCGAATCGTGACTTCTTCCTCATCTTCCTTCAAGCCTCGAGAAATATGAACCCCGATCCTCTTGGATGAGACTCACCTCTTGGCCACAATCGAATATCTAGTAATAAGCCTAAGGTCCGGTGACTAAAGAGGTTGTTGTACATGCTCATCGTAGTCCACTTAATCACTACTTGACATAATAGACCACACATAGCGATGGATGTGGCGGTCCTCTTAAAATCGGTCCTCACAAACAACGCCCGGATAGAAAAGTCGCGATGACTCCTCCAATGCGATATCAAAATCCTTGACAATTGCATATCTTGATAACACCTTTTCTTTTATCACTTCACTAGTGTGATGAGATGGCAGGAGTTTTGCACACAAGAAAGCATACTATATTTTTCCATATCAACTCAGATCCTTGCTCATAAACAAAGAACCTCCCTTCTTGCCTCATACCCAAGTAGTGTCAGGCTTGTAAATCTCCTTTAATATCTAGTCATAGTCAAGATTACTATCTTGGAATGCTATATACTGACAAACTTGTTGGGCCCTCACATCATAAAACTGATTGATCACCTCAGCACTGAACGACACCATCTTTCCTCTTACAATTTCAACGAATGGGGATTTGTCCTCGGTGTTTGCATAAAACTCTTTAACAACTGTCACCACTGCCGGTTCTGGCTAATTTGTGAAAGTATCTTAGCCTTGTTCATGTATATGTCTCCTCATAAGCCCATCAAAAGACTCGGGCCTCAATCTTTGCTCCAGTGTGAGTGCTTTCGTGGCCAAATAATCAAATTTGTCTGCCACCGCGGCACTCACAAACTTCCTCTTATCAAAATTCCTCATTGGTGGTGACGAGCCCTAGCCCCTTTGTCTCTTCACTGGTGTTTTTGGAGGCATTGGGTTACCAATCAATCAATTCCCCCAAACTTAGCCATTGAGGCATTTTATCAAATAGTTGGTATATGTATGAAGAATAGTTGCCAATAACTACCCCCAAACTCAGTTTTCACCCCAATTGACAATTGTACCCAAATTTGAATGCTTACCCAAGTTTAAATTCTATGTTTTTGATAGTTGGGGATAATTTCTAAGCTTTGCGGAAACCCTATTCCAGTCCCATTTTGCTTGAATGCTTGACAGAGATGCTGATACCCTAGATTTTGAAGAGATACCTAAATTTGAGATGATTGTTGAAATCCGAAGTGGGTTGTATATAGGAAAGGAGGTAGTGGGTCAAAAATGACGGAGAATGAGAGTTGAGGAGAGAAATCGTGGGTTAGGGCTCCTATATTTGCGTTTGGAATGGTAAAAGATTGACTGGAATGGTGTTTTTAAAAAAACTGATATCCATGATACCCGTCGGGGTGGGCCTTGACAAAGGACACCCCCTCCGTGGCGGGAGTATTATACCTTATGGATCTTTTTAAGGCGGAACCTCGTGAACACCCTATCACGGCAATTGTTTTTAGGCTATATTTAAACTACCAATTTTTTTTCTTCTTCTTTTAATGTGCTCGATGCACGCATTATACAATGAACTCCCTTTTAATTTCTTGTAACTTCATATTACCATCTTTTGTATGCATTTCCGTTCACTAGTCTTAGCCTCATTACCTAAAATCATACATAGACCAAAATCAAAGCGAGTATTATGGAGAATGAGCAAGAAAGCTTTTATTAATGCAAATGTACTAACTAACTAACTATCTAATAAACAATCCTATAAATTACAAAAATTGATAACTAAGTATTGGTACTGATAACTAATTTACTAAATTATAAACTAAATACTGAAATAACGTAAAAATTGGGTTGCATCCCAGTAAGCGCTTGATTTTGAGTCTTTCAACCTGACTACTTCCTATTTCATGGCGAATCGATAAGACTAATTGAGGTTGCCTGGTGATCGAGGTCACCACCGCAATAATGCTTTAAGCATTGCCTGTTTACTTTGAAGGTTTCTGTCGGATTACGACTAAATAATTTAACGGCGCCATGTGGAAAGACTATTTTGATTGTGAATGGTCCCGACCATCTGGATTTAATTTTTTTGGGGAAAAGTCTCAATCGAGAGTTGAATAATAGCACTGCTTGATCCGGTTCGAACTTCCTGTTCATAATTTTTTGTTCGTGCCACTTCTTGACCTTTTCTTTAAATAATTTTGAGTTCTCGTATGCCTGTAATCAAAATTCATGTAACTCTTTGCGTTGTAGAAGTCTTTTCTCCCCATTTCTTTGTGAGATCAAAATTTAGCTTATGTATGGCCTGATATGCTTCATGTTCATCTTCGATTGGGAAGTGACACTTTTCCATAGATGAGTTGATATGGAGACATACCAATTAGTGTCTTGTATGTTGTGTGATAGGCCCATAGAGCGTCATCCAGTTGGGTAAAATCTATATACGCTCACACCTTGAGTGCGTGGTCAACAAATGTCTGATGCAAGTAAAGTATCATTCCCGAGGAATTATTAATACAAATTACCAAATACTAACTCTTAAGAAAACTAATTTTATTTAAACAATCAATTTAAGATTATGAATTTAATTAATTAATTACACTAATTCTAATTACCACTAATTAAAAATTGATTATGGAGATTTAAAATCACAATTTCACTTATTGCTTCACTTAAATTAATACACTTTTTTTTTATCAATTATTCTCACTATTACGAATTGTTAATCAAGAACATATAAGCAAATATGATCATCTCTCAATGCATCATACTCAAATCAACTTAAATCCACATATGATAGAATTAAGAAGAACACCCTAATTAACTAATTCATTCATATATCTCTATGCTAATTACAATTAAAGAGGATTTTAAGCTCAAGTTCTTTATCTAATTACATGCGATGTATAGGTATATCTCTATCCTAGACATAAATTATGTATTCCAATGCCATACAGAAAACACAATCACATGCTATTATGATCATATCTAAATCTATAATTCATCTCTCGAGTTCATATAGATTATCACGGTAATTGTTAGCTAGGAAATTAAACAATTCATTACAAATCATAATAGACAATTAATCCAAGAATAATCACAATAATAAATAGAGAAGCATACTAAAATAAACTATGCAATAAGCTCCATTGTAATTTTAAATAAAAGATTTAGTTCATGATTAATGAATTAAAACTAAGAATCCACAATTGAATAATCATTTAAAAGACAAAAATAAGAGTAGAGTGAAGAATAAATTTGTTGTCAGAAAATTTCCCTCTTCCTCAAGCTCCTACTCTTGATCTTTAATGGTCTCCAAGTTGCTTCAATCTCCAAAACTAATAAGAACTAGGATTTTGTCCAAAGCTACTCTAATCTAATCTAATGGAATCCTCACCTTAATCATGGTGTTTCTCTTCCTTTTATATGCCTCTTCATATGTCTTTTAATCCTCCAAGAAGTCCTTGATCAATCAGCTCGAACCAATCCTTCTTGAACTCAAATTATGAAAACTCCTTTTCTCCCGAGCACCCCCTTGGGTGGCAGTTTTTATCTTAGTTAAGCCCCAGCCCGTGAAAGGTGCTTCTTGTTGTTGACCTTGTACCTGCCTCAATGGGGTTTCCTTTACTAATGTGCCCGCCTTGGCGTGGGGTATTCTTGCAAAGCTGAAATATTGCCTTTTTGATCCCAAGTCTCGCCATAATGCCATCAATATACACTGATGCTACACAACGCAACCTAAACATAAAATAAACACAAGATAAGTAAAACTAAACAAAAATATAAGAATCAACACCATTTAAGTCCGATTTAGAAGTCGATTCGTAGGTATAAAACCCACTCATCAAACTCCCCTAAACTTAAACCCGTGTTAGTCCTCGAGCACAAAACAAAACAAAATGCAATGCAATGTATTGGAATGGAATTAAACTACATGCCTACGAATCCAGCAGTAATGACAGAAACAAATCTGTTCAACCGGCCTTAGAGAAATCAATGATAATACATCATATCAAAACTCATTAGTAATTTCCCAATCAATCATCAAATCTTAAACTGTTATCAATAATATAGTGCGTGTGTGCTCAACAACAATGCTAACTAATATAAAATCAAATTTAACACATAATAAGTCTCTTCGAAGGCATCATATAGTGTAAACTCAAGAAATCCACAAATGAACTAGATCCGACTAAAATCAAATAATTACCAATATCGAGGGTCAACATGGGATACTTATGCTTTATTTTTCAATTACGGGGGCTTTTTCCTATTTTTCCCGTTTTATTCTTTTTCTTTCTTTCTTTTTTGTACTCATGGTTGTGAAATGTCTTATTCCCTTAGGCTTTTCAATGCTACCTTAACGAGCTTTCGACCAACGACTCCCAAACCATTAAGGCCTTAGGGTGCTAGGTATAAAGACATCCCCTCGGGCTTACTTACTCAAGTAACAAAGGCCACAAAACTAGACTAGCCACGGTGTTTATTCATATAATTTTTATATAGCTTATATACCCAAAATATTCCCCTAAACTTAGGTTCTTGTCTAACTTTAGCCATCACTACCTATTCTTGTCATTCTTTCATTCAAACTAGTATTATCCTTTAGAATCCCATTATGTATCAATTTAGACTCAATCAATCAACAAAAATGTTTTTACTGTGCTACCCTTATTATACAAGTTTCAAACAGAAAAAGATTCAATTCATAAAAGGAAATCACATCAAAGCTCTAGTAGTCAGTACTATACTTGTCTACTCAATTCCAATCTCATCATTGGCCAAAATAGACTATAACTATCTAATGGTTGGAAACATGAAGATGGACATAGTAACTAACTTCTATTTTTGATTTTTTTTTTCTTTTTAGATAAAACAAGAAACTGAATATAATGCTATTCAAACTACACTACTATGCACTTATGCAGTTGTACTACATGAATGCAAACACAATGAACCTAAACTAAACATGACAACATATGCAAAATAAACAAATGACATAACATAAACATGAAACTAAACATGTAATAAAAAACTAAACTAAACTCCCCAAACTTAGCAATTACAATGTCCTCATTGTAAGAATATATCAGTAAGTATAAGAGGACTTCCCTGTAATCAGCTAAGCATGAGGTGATGATGGCAATGGCGGCGATGATAATTGTGGCATAAACACTCGACACTCCTCCACATCTCTATTTTGAAAATATTTCCTCAATTTATGTGTAGTTGATTCTCTTTCCACAATCTTTTGCCTATCCATTGAACCTCCAATATCTGCAATGAAGAGAGACAACATGGATTAGAATAACACTTTGGATTATACGAGAACTTAATAAGCAAATTAACTCCTAAAATTTTGACAAACTAACAACACTAGTTGATTGAAAATTTAAGGATTTGACAAATGGACATTCTATAATTAAGCTCATAAGTGCTTGGCTTTTAGAAGCCGCCCTTACAACCCGCCATTTCGGTGGCAAAATTTGGGCATCCGCTCATTTCTTAGGGAGCGAGACCCTGGCCCGAGTAGTCGTAGTGTCCATTAGTCGAACCCATCAAATATAACAACTTATTTCCTTTCTACTAAATAAACTAATAAGGCAAATAAATCTAACAATTCCTGGGTTACCTCCCAGTTAGCTCTTGATTTACAGTCTTTCAGCCTGACTTGGTCTGGTCAGCACTATCCAATTCCTCTTCGATAATTGAGGAACCTTCCATCAATCGGAAACAATGTAACTTTTGGTAGGTTCCCATTTGTGATAGCTATCAAATTAAAGTCACCTAGCATACTTTGTTTAGATAAGATTGCATTCAAGAACGTCCAACATCTAGGTGTTTTCTCCATTGTGTCTGTGATCACATTGGGGCATTGAAGCTTGTCAAACACAACAGTCTCTTCTTCTATCTTCTCCAGCTCATCGCAGCATGGCTTCGAAGTTGTACTCGTTTTTTACGTCATTGAGGAGTATTAAGCGACGATATTACTACCTAATGGCATGGTTTTGCAAATCTAACTAGATCCTTGATCATTGGCGGAGAATGCACTTGGGGTACTAATAACATCGGCTCATCATCATTGGTATCCATAGTTAGTTCTTTGTCGACCTTGTTTTCATTATCCCCACTTGTCTCCTTTTTTTCAACATCTTGTGGCTCATCTAATTGTAGATTTGGCTCGGGCACTTCATCAGTCTCAGAATCCATGTCATAACACCAATTGTTTTGAGGATAGTTGTTCAAGGCTTTGAACATTTGATCTATTTGGTTCTGAAGATTTTGAATTGATATCTCTTAATTAATCCCCTTCTCCTCATTTGATGCTACAAACTTGGATAACAAGTCCACCAACCTTGAATTATCTGTCTCAGTTTTAGAATCCATGTATTGAATTCCATCTGGTTCTGAAAATTATGGGTCGATATTTCTTGACTCATCATCCTCTCCTCTTGGTTTTCTATGAGCTTCGACATGAATTCCTCAAAATTTGACTAGTCTTCTTGTGGTAATGGAGGTGGACAGAAGAGTTCCAGTGTGTATGTTGGATTTGGAGCGTAGTATTGGTCTTCATAATTGTAGCTCCATGAAGAATCCGGGTGATACCCCCAAACGTGATAATAATTGGCATATGCATAATCGTTGAGGTAGTCACTGCCATGTTGTCCTGGCCCAAAACTGACAGTACATTGATTACTAGTATGATTCCCAACACAATAATTAAAAACTACCATTATCCTTCGAATACGTTGGGCTGCAACAACGTCCAACTTCCTCGAAAGTAGCTCTAGTTGTGCTAATAATTTAGAAATTCTATTGTGTCCATCAATCCCTGTGTCCCTTGGTTAAGTCATACTTATATATGCCTTTGATGATTGCATCCAGCCATGGTACCTGAAAAGGGAGAAAAATAGGAACATAATAAAATAAATAATGTTTAAATTAAGACTAATTTGATTGAAGCTAATATTGACAAAAAAATATTAAACTAATTCCTCGGCAACGGTGCCAAAAACTTGTTGGGTAAAATCTATATCTACTTTCACGCTGAAGTGCTGCGTGGTCAACAATGTAATGATGTAAGTAAAGTATCGTTCCTCGAGGAATTATTAATACAAATTACCAAATACTAACTCTTAATCAAATTAATTTTATTTAAACAATCAATTTAAGATTATGAATTTAATTAATTAATTACACTAATTCTAATTACCACTAATTAAAAATTAGATTATGGAGATTTAAAATCACAATTTCACTTATTACTTCACTTAAATTAATACACTTTTTTTTATCAATTATTCTCACTATTACGAATTGTTAATCAAGAGCATATAAGCAAATATGATCATCTCTCAATGCATCATACTCAAATCAACTTAAATCCACAAATGATAGAATTAAGAAGAACACCTAATTAACTAATTCACTATATCTTTATAAATTAAAGAGGATTTTAAGCTCATGTTCTTTATCTAATTACATGCGATGTATAGGTATATCTCTATCCTAGATATAAATTATGTGTTCTACAGCGCCATGCAAAAATACAATCACATGCAATTATGATCATATCTAAATCTATAATTCATCTCTCGAGTTCATATAGTTTATCACGATAATTGTTAGCTAGGCAATTAAGCAATTCATCACAAATCATAATAGACAATTAATCTAAGAATAATCACAATAATTAATAGAGAAGCATACTAAAATAAACTATAAAATAAGCTCCATTGTAATCTTAAACAAAAGATTTAGTTCATGATTAATGAATTAAAACTAAGAATCCACAATTGAATAATCATTTAAAAGGCAAAAATAAGAGTAGAGTGAAGAATAAATTTGTTGTCAGCAAATCTCTCTCTTCCTCAAGCTCCTACTCTTGATCTTCAAAGGTCTCCAAGTTGCTTCAATCTCTAAAACTAATAAGAACTAGGGGTTTGTCCTAATCTACTCTAATCTAATATAATGGAATCCTTTCCTTAATCCTGGTAATTCTTTTCCTTTTATATGCCTCTTCATATGTATTTTAATCCTCCTAGAAGTCCTTGATCAATCAGCTCGAACCAATCCTTCTTGAACTCAAATTCTGAAATTCCTTTTTCTTCCCGAGCACCAGACCCGTGCGGTTTTTATCTTAGTTAAGCCCTCCCCAGAAGCCGGAGGGAAGTCTTTATTGTTGTTGGCCTTATACCCCCCCCCAATGGGGTTCCTTTACTAATGTGTGCTTTCGGTGAGGTATTCTGTAAAATTTGAAATCTTGCCTTTTGATGCCGAGTCTCGCCATAACGCCACTAATATCTACCGATGCTACACAACGCAACCTAAACATAAAATAAACAGAAAAAAAGTAAAACTAAACAAAAATTTACATAATCAACACTATTTAAGTCCGAATTAAAAGCCGATTCGTAGGTATAAATCTACTCATCTACATCTCATTCCGTTTGGAAATGTTGCCCACCACGGACATCGATCACAATTTTTCCTGGCAAACCGATGTGTCATTGAACAAGGTGGGCCGATAAAATCCTCGCTTTTAGTACTTTGGCGATTCGTTCTTTCACTTCCTTAGTGTCCCCATATATGGATGTGTGGCGTCGTGCAAAAGATATTGCCCACTTCGCTTTGTGTAGCTTGCCAAGCGAATCATTTTATCTGCATACTGTCTAAAAAAAATGACTCTTCCCATATATACCATTTTACATCATGTAAGAATTTCTTCTTTTGTTGACGTGTTAAGTCTGGAGGAAGGATATTGCTCACCATATAGTTGGCAAAATATACATACCATGGAAATTCAGAACTAACCCCAAAAAACTGTTAATCCAGAAATGATTCATTGATCAACACTTTATCTGCCTTGTCATGGTCTGTATTCTCCAATCTCGAAAGGTGGTCAGCCACCTGATTTTCTGTCCCCTTCCTATCTTTGATTTTCAAATCAAACTCTTGAAGGAGTAGAATCCAGTGACTCAGTCTAGGCTTTGCGTCTTTCTTGGAAATTAAGTTCCTTATAGCCTAATGGTCGTTATAAACTACAACCTTTATTGCAATCAAGTACGATTGAAATTTATCAAAAGCATATACGACCGCAAGTAATTTCTTCTCGGTGGTTGTGTAATTCATCTGAGCATCTGTTAGAGTTTTACTCGCGTAGTAGATTGTGTGAAAATTTTTATCTCAGCGTTGTTCCAAAACAGCCCCTACTGCATAATCACTAGCATCACACATCTATTCAAATGGCATGGTCTAGTCCAGTGCTACGATTACATGTGTTGTCATTAATTTCTTCTTTAGCTGCTCAAACGCTGAAAAACAATCTTCATCGAATCTAAAAAGTACATCTTTCTCTAATAAACTGCATAATGGTTTTGCAATCTTGAAGAAGTCCTTTATGAACTGGCAGTAGAATCCAGCATGTCCAAGAAAATTGCGAATCCCCTTTACTGATGTCGGTGGTGGAAGATTTTCAATTGCTTCTAATTTGGCACAATCCACTTTCAACCCCTTTGCTGATACTTTATGCCCAAGGATGATTCCTTCTTCAACCATGAAGTGACACTTTTCCCAATTAAGCACTAGATTGGTTTCAACGCATCTTTTAAGTACCATGGCTAGATTCTCTAAACAACTAACAAAGAAATCCCCATACACTGAAAAGTCATCCATGAATACCTCTACGTACATTGCGTTCCACCATATCTGAAAATATTGCCTTCATGCATCTTTGAAAACTTGCCGGTGCGTTACAAAGTCCAAATGACATCCTCTTAAAGGCAAAGGTGACATATGGGCATGTGAACGTTGTCTTCTCTTGGTCTTCCAGTGCAATTAAAATCTGATTGTAACCTGGATATGCATCTAACAAACAATAGTAATCATGTCCCGCTAATCTATCTAACATCTGATTACTGTAAAGGAAGGGGAAGTGATCCTTTCGGGTTGCCTTGTTAAGTTTCCTGTAATCCATGCACACCCTCCAACCGGTCATTATTCGAGTCGGTATTAGCTCATTATCTTCATTAGTCACGACTGTCATACCTCCTTTCTTTGGGACACACTGTACTGGGCTCACCCTTGAGCTATCTGAGATAGGATAAATTATTCCAACATCCTGCCATTTCAAAATTTCCTTCTTCACTACCTATTTCATAATTAGGTTGAGCCTCCATTGTTATTATACTATAGGTTTTGCATCATCTCCCAAGAGGATCTTATGCATACAGAATGATGGGCTTATCCCCCTGATATCGACAATGGTTCATTCTATAGCAGATTTGTACTCTTAGAGAACCCTCAGCAACTTACTTTCCTGCATGTCATTAAGTGCAGATGCAATAATAACATGTAAAGTAGATGAATTACCCAAAAATACATACCTATGGTGTGTAGGAAGAGGTTTGAGTTCAAGTGTGGGTGGTTCCTCTAGTGAAGGTTTCAAATGGAATCTTGAATCAGCTTACTCTAGGTAACGCATCCAACATGTGCAAATAATCAATCAACTCGAGATCATCCAGGTCAACATCTCCCAGTAATGTGTTTTTCAACGGGTCCCTATCCATGCCTCGCATCAAATCTTCACTCACCATTTTCTCAATCACATCCATCCTAAAACATTCTTCCTCATCTGTAGGGAATTTCATAGCTTTGAATACATTAAATGTAACCTCTTGGTCTTGAACTCTCATAGTTAATTCTCCTTTTTGCACATCGATGAGAGTCCTCTAAGTTGCTAAGAATGGTCTCCTTAAAATAATCAGAATGTTCTTATCTTCTTCGTAATCAAGGATAATGAAGTCATCTGGAAATATGAACTTGTCTACTTTTACAAGTATATCTTTCATAATTCCCATCGGGTATGTAATTGACCTATTTGCAAGCTGTAACAAGATGTTCTTTGGTTTTGGTGCCGACAAACTCAACTGAGTGTAAACTAATAACGACATGAGATTAACGATTGCACCCAAATCACACAAACATATATTGAAGACCATGTTTCCAATAGTGCAAGGAATGGTGAAACGACTAGGATCCTTCAACTTTGGAGGTAACTTCCTTTGCAAAATCGGGCTACACTCCTTCGTCAATGTTACTGTTTCATAATCCTCCAATTTTTTCTTTCTTGACAAAATACCCTTCATAAACTTAGAATAACTTGGCATCTGTTCTAGAGCTTCTGAAATGGAATGTTTAATTGTAGCTTCTTGAAGATTTCCAGAAATTTGGAGAATTATTTATCTAACTTCTGCTTTTGAACCCGTTGCTGAAAAGGTGGTGGTGGATAGACAACTGGTACAATAACTGCCTGTTCTTTAGCCACTAGTCTTTCTTCACTCTTTTTCTCTTCAACTATTTTTGGTTATCTTTCCTCAGCATCTTTCCTTGGCGATGAACTTTCTTCACTTTTCCCAACTAACTATTTTCCACTCTGAAGTGTAATAGCTTGACACTGCTCTTGACTTCCCCTGTGATTCTTTTTAGTGTCGCTCAGTAAAGACCCTTGAGGTTTATTATTCAAACAAATTGAAAGTTGTCCCATTTGATTTTCTAGATTTTTAATTGCAGCCGCCCGTGTTTTCATTGCCGCCATATTTCCTGATATATTTTTCAAAAGTAGCTACTCCAAATCTGACTTCTTCTCATGTTGCGGAGCTGACTGTTGGTGTTGATTTTGAAAATCGAGGGGTATGATGCTCGTGGAGCTTGCTGCTGATTCTGATTATTACTCCATGAAACTTTGGGATGGTTCCTTGCCCCCAGATTGTAAGTGTTCTGATACAGGTTTGGTGGCTGATTAAAACTACCCACAAAATGTACTGCTGCCAGATTTATTGCACATTGATCCGTCAAATGTTCCCCCACTCATAACTCACATACATATGCTACCTGCTGAACCTTCACTCCTATAAAGGCATCCATTTGCTTTGACAGTGTAGATATCTGAGTTGCTAAAACTGTAAACACCATCCACTTCTAACACTCCAGCTGCCTTAGGTTGAGTCATCCTTGTAGTTGGCCACTGGTAGTTATTAGCTGCCATAGTCTCTATAAAATTGTATGCCTCTTCAAACCTCTTAGCCATAAATTCTCCTCCCGAAGATGCGACCATGCTTGTCCGAAGATTACTGTTCAACCCATTACAAAATGTGTTCATCTGCAACCACTTGGGTAATCCGTGATGTGGACATTTCCACAATAACTCTTTATACCTCTCTTAAGCTTCATACAGTGACTCCACGTGCTATTGTTCAAAAGTAGTAATCTCATTCCTCATTTTTGTTGTTTTTGTCGATGGAAAGAATTTCGCTAAGAACTTCTAAGCCATGTCATCCCAAGTAGTAATTGAACCTACTGGTAATGAATGGAGCCAACTTTTTGCCTTATCTCTCAGTGTGAATGGAAATAATTGAAGCCTCATTGCATCATCTGATACCCCATTATACTTGAAGGTATCACATATTTCTAGAAAGCTCACAAGTTGCTCATTTGGGTTATTATTAGCCAAACTCCCAAACTGTACCAAATTCTGAATCATCTATATTATACCAGGCTTTATCTCAAAATTATTCGCAGTAATAGCAGGTCTGGTAATACTCGACTGAATCTCAGTAACCCTCGGTGTGGAATATTCTCGCAATGTTTTCTAATCATTTGCAGCCATTGTCTGTTGTTGTTCTAAGTTCTCTCGGGTCTCCTTTATCCACTTACTCAACCGCTGAAACTTTCTCTCGATATCGTCCTCGTAAGGTACTAGTTCTAGCTTCTTTGATCGAGTTTGCATGCACTATTCAAGAGAACCTGAAAAAATAAATAAAAACAAAAAGAAAAGTGTTTAACTAAAACTGATATAATTAAACTTGTAGACAATTGAAATTTTGCGTTCCTATTACTAACCCTGCAGGAGGGCAGAATCATGTTCCAAAGATAACCCTGGAAGTTATATTAATTTTTAATCTCGGAGACAACCCCGGGATACTCAATTTTCAATCTCGAAAATAACCCCGAGAAAATTAATTTCAATCCCGGAAATAACCTTAATAGATTCAGTTCCAACCTCAAAGATAACCCCGAGGGATACAGTTCCAGTTCTGGAGATAATCTCAGAAAAGCCAGTTTTAACCCTGGAGACAAACCCGCGATACTCAGTTTCAACCCTGGAGACAACCCCGGGAGGTCAAGCCACCTCAAAGATAACACTGAGGACATTCATCATTCACAGTAGCCCAATTTTAGAGATAACCCTGAGCAACGATTGCTACATCTGCGCAAAAGCCAGAGATAACCCCGGTGGGGTTAAAAGTGTCATTTTGCCACCTCAATGCCACATTCACGCCGTCTTAACACATTTCAATCCACATAGCATACCAAGGTGTCCCATAAGAACTATAGTTCAAATCCCGAGTGACTACTACACAAGACAATACAATGGATAGACTTTGAAGACTTGGTGATCTGGTCATGGACCCATCTTCCTGGTTTTGTACAACCTCTAATCCTAAATCATTGTGTAGCTCTTGACAACAACTTTTCGAACAGGTACAACCCTCATTTATCGGAAGCCCGGATTGAAAGTTATGAAAGTTTGAGCGGACAACGCATAGCCAAAATGTACGTACTTAGAGATGACTAGACCCATATAGCCCGAGGCACCCCGGGCAACCACAGGTAGAACCGCGGCCATCTGGTCTTTAAATATGAGCTCTTGGCAGCTCATTTGAAAAAAAAAAGGGAAAAGAAGAGAAAACTTTGTTCATTTCAGCTTGTAAACACCGCTAGAGTGCTCTAAACTGAGTGATATTTCTTTCTAAACACTTGTAAGCTTGTGTTTTGTTACATACTGAAGTATAACCGGTGGAAACCGAGTTTTCAGGCGTCAAAAGCTATCTGAAGTCTTCTTCGCAGCCCACTGTAAGATTTTTCAGGTTTTTAAGCTTTTTACTACTTCTATATATTTATATCTACTAACGTTGAGAGTCGCGTTGTGTGGGTATGCCCGGATCGTCGATCCATGGTTTTTTATTGCTTATATATATAAATACTTTATATATATATATATATTATCAAACTCTATTTTGATAGAGCCTGGATATAATATCTAGTGTGTTTACAACATTTATATATATATATATTTATATTTTTGTCAGGCTTTGAGTTTACTTTGTCGACATTTACCGCTTATATATATATATTTACATTCTTGTCTGGCCTGAAGATCACTTTGTGACCTTTTACCGCTTATATATATATATATTTAGATTTCAAAGTCATGCCTAGAGTTTACTTCATGGCAGTTGATCATCCATATATATATATACTTATTATATTTACCGTTGTTATGTAAATATCTGCTTTACTGCTTTCATAATGTAAATATTTAATCTTTCAGCTTGCGGGATAGATTTGCCTCAATCTGGATATTTCTAACTTTAACCAGTTCATAGTGACTAAACTAGAACCGTTGAAGCTAGAATGGTTTAGATTTATTCAAATCTAGTTCTTTTTCTAGCTTTTGTACATATTGCTTTTTCATGTGAACCTAGGAATCATACGATCACAGATTCAATCTCTGAATCTAGATTCGGTTCCCGTGATAGACATTTTGCATCTGCAGCCAGCTTGTAAATTATCTACTGTGTCTGAATTTCCTTAGATGGCTCTCATGCCCACAAGAAGTTCAGCACTGCTATGTGTCTTATTTTCTCGAAGATGATTCGTATCTCGAAAATAAAAGCAATCAAACCGAACATATAATTAAATGGAAGTATCAAAGGCCTCAATTACTATTGAGCACAAGGGTTTTAAAAACTCATTTTACAAAACTTCACTGTATATCTTGTTAAAATTGAACTTTTATACAAAAGTCAAACCCTTTGTATATAGGTGCAAACGAGGCATACCACTACTTCCAAACAACTGCACATAGGCCCTACACACACATACGCAGATAAAAATTAAATGAAAAGTGACGGTAACCGTGTTATCAAGGAAGTCAGGGGGTGCCTAACACCTTCCCTCTGCTTAATCAAGCCCCCAGGCCCTAACAAATTTCAGTTTCTCAAACCAGTTAAATAGTGTCAAATACACTGGTCTTTGTGCAAAGCTTTTCTCGGTTGAGTTGGTGCAACCATTAAAAAATACCAACTGGCGACTCTCTCGGTCAAATAAATCATTCGACATATACATGCCGGACCTTTTCAACTTGCTTTTTTAAACAAATCTCACCTAACATGAGAACACCAAAAGATAAGAACAGAAAGGGACAAATAAAAATCCCAACGTCGACAGGTGGCGACTCTGCTGGGGACTCTAGTAAGAGGGCTTAAGCCGCTATTTAAGCTTTTCAAAACTTTTATATGCTTATGTGTGAATACTGCATTTACATTGAATGGATGTATACTAATGCTTTATTTACTGCACTTTAGTGCTTCACACCATATCTGCCTGTGATATTAGTGGTTCGCACCTATCATCATTTACATACGGTGAGATGTGATGTATGCGAATGTATGTTGTGTGATTCCTCCACCAGGAGGCTAACCCGTCGGTGTTTGATTAATGGACTCATCGAAAAACTAATTCCACGAGGCTCAAGAAAGGAACCACCCAGATTTACTCCAGTTGAAAGATCTGATTAACTTCCCATCAAGTAAATTGCGATGATCTGGGGATTTTCATGCCAAAAATCCACGAGAGTAGCCTAAGATAGGTCAGCCTCTGATAAATCAAACGCGGAAGGAAGTCTTTTCATACCTTCCCATTTCAATTACTTGTAATTTCATTTCCATGTCAATCTCAAAGTAATGGAAAATATAAAGGAGTATGTGAACAAGCATTTCAAGCATTTCTTTTTCATATCAAGACCTGTCATGTTATCCTGTCATCAAAACGACTTACATCCATTTTGTAGGAAAACCTTAAACACTCCTAAAAAATGGACACATTACATAACATGTAAAATTTCCCTGTTTTCCCAGACTAAACTACATAGTCTTTTTGTAAGGAAACGATTGGTCTCGTTACCCGTTCAAAGTCCAAAAAGGCACTAAGCCCACAGTCAGACATGGTTACAAGTGTGATGACCCCAAAATAGGTATACATCACCCATTCTAGAATTGGTGAGATATCACACTCTGTAAATCAAATACAAACTTTATTTATCTGTTTGTTGAACGTGTCATGCAGTGAGTACGACCACAGTTAAACTGTGAGTTTTAATACAAATATATGTAACTCTCATGGTGCCTCGACCACAACACCTTATAATGGTACCTTACATAAATGTACAATTAAAAACTATTTTAGAAATTAGAATCTTTGGGAAGTGCTCAAGAAAACCTTCGTACATGGGAGGCCATGCTTCTAAGGTTATGATAGATATCATATGGCCACGTAATTATCCTTGGTTGACCTAATAGACCCCCAAAGAAAAGCGGAAGATTACTATCATATTCTTCCCAATGGTGAGTCTTCTCTTGACATATCATTATCTCCACTGTCTCTAATTGAGAATTATACTTCAAATAAACACCAAGATTATATAGGTAGTGCTCGTAGATATACTCAGCAAGTGGATGTGCACAACCCTGCCTTATGATAACACGAAGTCGTATGTCATTAGACATCTTGTATGATGGTGGCAAAACACCCTTCCAAAGTTGGGTTTGCCTCACCCTATTTGATTCACCAAATATAACTATTAAATGATGTATAAAATACAACACACTTATCTACAGTTCTCAATAAAATTATTTCTTATACTGTTTAGGGAGAACCTCAACAGCTATAGTCCACCGTTCTAATCCCTTGTTACCCCCGCTCGACCCAACTACACTCTTATTACCTGAAAGGATTTGTGAAGCAAAAGGGTGAGCACAACTAGCCCAGTAAAGAATATCATGACTAAAGATAATTAAATTATCAATAGCCTTCGTCAATAATAAATCAGAGATTTAGAACATATAGTAGATGATAAAACTTTTCAACAATAGTTGCAGTGGAACGAGCAATCCATTAGAAGAGTCAAATAGACCATAACGTCTATTATCTTCTCCATGTTAAAAGTCCACCAACAATGTTTTATCCCTGTAACATCAATCAACAATTCATGTCCACAATCATTGGAATAACTCATAATCATAATTGTGGTTCTAAATTCCTCTTCGCACCCAGGACGAAGATAATTTTCATCACCTGTCTTTACCTGAAACATCAAAGATCATGGTTATACCAAATCACAGTTCCTGTTCATAATCATACTAATAAATTCATCTTTGCACTACAGGCCAAAGATATTCATTAATAGTTCATCCTTACACTACAGGCCAAAGACATGCAACTGTATTTTAGAAGAATCAAGTATAGCATGATATCTACTATCTTCTACGAATTAAAAGTTTATTATAAATATTTTATCGCTGAGACTCAGCTCAAAAATAATCCACATCACCGAATTATCCATGCACTACGGCCAAGGATATTCGTGTTTTTATCAACGGTCATGATCACGCCATAAAATAATTCATCTTTGCACCCTTGGCCGAAGAGAACCCATTGTTATGATCATACCAACATATGTCCATCAATGCACTACGGGCCAATGAGAACTTTTACCACATCATTTGTAACATTACAATCATGATTATACCGAATAATCCCTGGTCATAATCATACCAAGTCCATCTATGCATGTAAGCCACATATGACTTTCATTACAATACAAGAATAAGGATGATGACAATGATATAAGCATTAATCAAATGAAATCAAGGATAAATATTAAAGACTTTAAATTTATCCAGAGTTTAAAAATATCCAAATTGTCAACATGATACTGCTTTGTAGAGTAAAATTCAAGAATAGTATTCATGTATCAAAAATAATTTAGACAGAAAAGAAATATATTTTTTGGGTGAATAGTACTTCAGTAATAGTACCTCGTGAATAGTACCCCAAAATGAAAAGTGCCCGAAATACCCGAGTGAATAATATTCGAGTGAATAATAACTGGGTGAATAGTAACCCGTGCATAGTAACTCGTGAATAGTATTATGGCACAAAAAGTATCCCGAATACCCGAGTGAATAATATTCAAGTGAATTGTAACCGGGTGAATAGTAACCATAAATAGTAACTCCTGAACAGTAACTCGTGAATAGTACTCATAAAAGGAAAATACAAAGAAAATGATATTCCCTGACGAGTACAAAAGAAATGATATCTCATACGAGTATAATAGAATATACGAAACAACAAATGGATTTTCACCCGCCATGCGTTAATCCACGTAAACAGATCATTTCCATAATTTAATAAAGAATGAATACGAAGGGTCATTCACCATGCATGCGGTAGTCCGCATAGACATGTTATTCCAACAGAATAATAAAGAATGGAATAACAGAAGAATTTCACCATGCATACGGTAGTCCGCGTAGACAGGTTATTGCAACAGAATAATAAAGAATGGAATAATAGAAGAGTTTCACTATGCCTGCGGTAGTCTGCGTAGACATGTTATTCCAACAGAATAATAAAGAATGTAATAACAAAAGAATTTCACCATGCATACGGTAGTCCGCGTAGATAGGTTATTCCAAGAGAATAATAAAGAATGGAATAACATAAGAGTATCACCATGCCCGCGGTAGTCTGCGTAGACATGTTATTCCAACAGAATAATAAAGAATGAAATAACAGAAGAATTTCACCATGCATGCGGTAGTCTGCGTAGACAGGTTATTCCAACAGAATAATAAAGAATGGAATAACAACCCTTACGAGTATTGAAAGAAAATAACTCTCTTCATGAATACGAAAGAAATAATAACCCTTACGAGTATTGAACGAAGATAATATTCCTTACGAATACAAAAAATAATATCGTAAGAGAGTAATGTAGCAGACTTCTCTTCTTCTTTCTCTCTATAACACCCCTTACCTCAGAAGAAAACTGGATACTAGAATAGTAATGTAGCAGACTTCTCTTCTTCTTTCTCTCTATAACTTCTCTCTCTATAGCTTCTCTCTCTATAATTACTCTTGTGAGTCTTAGTGAATTGGTGAGAATGAAGGAAGAATGAGATTCTATTTATAGAAAAATATAGTTTCGATAATTGCACGTTTTGGGGATCAAAATATTACAGTATAATACCTTCATCTTTTCCTTCATTTTTAATTTAGTCCTGCAAGTATTATCAAACTTGCACCACCTCCTCTAATAGTACATCATGTGAATCAATAGTACAATCATGTGACTCAATAGTACAATCATATGAAAAAAATAATTACAGTATAGTACCTTCATCTATACCTCCATTTTTAATTTAGTCATGCAAGTATTATCAATCTTGCACCACCTCCCCTAATAGTACATGCGTGTGAATCAATAGTACACACATGTGAACAAATAGTTATAAGCATGTGAATTAATAGCAATTAATTGCTCATTTATTCGATTAATTACCCGATTGGTCAATATGACCTCCAAACATCAATTATTATTGAAATAGACGTCGATTTCCACTAACACTAATAATCCCAACACAATGGAAATATCAATTTCATCTTTAATCAACACGAACTTATTCATCATTAATATTATAACTCTCAATATTTAATAACCAGATCATTCCCAGGAAAGAAGGGGCTTTCTGATAAGGATTTCTCCCTATTAGCGCGCAATTAGGTGACCAAACCTCTCCTTGTTAGAACTTTCTAGACATTGTCAATATTGTAAATAATAATATGAATAACTTTGTTGTCTCAATTATTGATTTAAAAATATAAAATATTATGCAGATGATATTGTGACAATAATTGAATCAATAATATGAGAGATATGATGCAGCAATTACTGTAGCAATAATTGAGTATAACTGAGTGACTTCTCACGTAAGCATCAATAATCAATACAGTGTGCTACTATGCAACCACGCGTATTACTATACTTTTATCACCGATTATTTTATGACAACTTGCTTACTTTGAATTTTTTTCACATATCACCCTTAACTTTAACCATTTATCAATTTAACCATTTACTAAATTAAATAATAATTATAGAAAAATTGAATACTTTCATTTCATAAAATTCGGGATCTCACAACAAGTGCCCATCCTGATCCTACGTCTGTCTCTTGCGAGGAGTTCGAAGGATTAAGGAATTAAATAACAGAGTTGGTTGTTCTCCTGAAAGGACTAAACAAATTAACCCAGGGTCCATAAATACCCATCCAAACGTAATCCTCTCGCATTGGGAGGAATCCGAGGTCCGAGATGCGAGAGAAGTCCCAGCATCTGAGTCTCATAATGAGAAGTCCAACAAAACCCCTAAAATCACCCATCTTAAAGAAGATCAAGACACCGGTGATATTCAGAAGAAGGTTCTACAAATGGAAGAGACCATTACATTTAGTTCGAGAGGCACAATAGTTATCTAGAAGGGGGGATTGAATAGATATTTTAAAATTTCTTTTACAAAATACTTGTCAGATTTGATAATGATATAATCACAGCGGAATTTGAGATTTGTTTGTTTTCCCTTTAAGATAAAATGAGTTAATAGAAGATAAACAATTATGGCAGATATAGTAGTTATGGCAAGAATGTGACGCCCCCAAAATAGGTACTGAATAATAGAAGATAAACAGTTATGGCAGATATACCCATCTTGAGTCGCTAGATACAAGATAC
This sequence comes from Panax quinquefolius, assembly GCA_020205615.1. Lineage (NCBI taxonomy): Eukaryota > Viridiplantae > Streptophyta > Magnoliopsida > Apiales > Araliaceae > Panax > Panax quinquefolius. The sequence continues at coordinate 32,187,355 of CM035166.1, forward strand.
TGAATACAAATACAACTTAATTATACAACGATTAGGTGAAATCTGACAAAACATAAGGTCATGAGTTTTAATACAAATATTGTCATGTAGACAATATCCACACTCAATGGAGTCCTCATTACATTTATTATCACACTATTTCACAGAATAGTGCGGACTACTAATGCACCATCTAGGACTATAACTCTGTTCCCCGACTAGTCCCAGCTACGTTCTCATTTCCTGAAGAGAATAGTGAAAGAAAGGGTGGGCTTAATTAGCCCAGTAAGAAATATTATGACTAAGATAATGCAGAATAAATTATCAATAACCTTCAACAGTATAACAACTGATAGAATATAATAGACAAAAAGTTTTAGATCAAAAACTGTAATAGAATAAGCAATCCATTAGAAGAGTTAAGTAAAGTATAAAATCTACCGTCTTCTATGATTTAAAAAGTTTTTCATCAACTTTATCGCTGAGACTCAGCTTAATAAATAAAATCGAATCATCCCTGCTCCACGACCAAGGATATTCTTATAATCATTAATCGTCATGACTATACCGAATAATCCCTAGTCATAATCATACTAACAACTGTCCACCAATGAACTACAGGCCAATGAGGACTTTTACAACATCATTCGTTACATTACGGTCATGATTATACCAAATAATCCCTGGTCATAATGATACCAAGTCCATCTATGCACGTAAGCCAAAGATGACTTTCAACATAACATAAGCATGAGGATAATGACAATTCAATAAAACAGGTTTAAGAATAAATTTTAAAGATTTATAAGTTAATTTATCCTGAACTCAATAACGTCCAAATTGTCAACATGATACTGCTTTAGGCAGTAAAATTCAAGAATGCTCAGAAGAATATTTCCATGAAAAGATACTGGATGAAGCGCAAATATCAAGGATATTCCACTAATTTCATGGAGTATATGTGACACCCCCAAATCTCGGTACTTCATTACCTCAAGATTTGGTGTTCACGTAATCAAAACATTCATTTATAACTACCCAATCATAAATAAAATTGAATAATAAACCTGCCCATACAGGAATTGCATAAAATAAAATCTCCCAGGTTATCTAACCTTTATAAACAATCATTCATGTGGAAAATTTAAATAAACTTCATTACATTCTTTAAACCAAGGTCTGATAATAAAACTATCAAAACTATTATAAGTCTTCAGTACTTGTTCATCTTTCCCTTTCCTTTACTGGTGCTAAGTACGTCACCCTTTCCATCTTTAGCTGTAAGGATTTTACAGGCAAGAGTGAGCAAACAAGGCTCACTTGAAATAACAATGAATAACTTTTATATTCTCTACCCATTCAGGTGCTCAATAGTACTGAACAATAGGTTCTATTAACATCTTAAACATTCCTTGCCCATTCATGGGCTCAATAGAACTAAATAATAAGTCCTATTAACATCTTAACATTCACTGAGGGTCTAATGACCACGAACCTTGTCCACAGTTATAAGTAATCTTTTAACTTAAACTTTTATAGTCATACGACCATAATGACTTTAAGGTACTTAGGGGGATCAACCCTTCGTACATGTATTGTATACAAACATTTCGGTAAGAAAGTACAAAAGCTAAGCGTAACCCCTATAAATAGGGTTGTTCATCTCAGTATTTTGAGTACAAGTCCGCCCCAAAGATAGTTTGGTTTGGATACACTTCAAGGTAATTTGGAATTCAACGGACATCAACTAAGGATTAGTTGAATGAAAGATAATAACACTATGTTAATGAATAATCATAACTGAATAAATATTTCATTCTAAGTTCATGCTTTAGGGATAATCTAATAGCATAACTATTGAATAACACATCATACCTTGCTTTGAATAACATTAAGCAAAGGTTACATCTTAGAATTTAATATCAAGCATGCACAACAAATAATAATTTGAACGATAAACTAAAGGTACTTGCACGCTAATATAACAAGTTTAGAGTTAAGAAAACTTGCATAATCATAATAACTATCTCAACGAAAGTGTGGAGATGGGAAATTTGTATCATCATGAATAACTGGATACAATGAAGTTGCTTAATGGAAATACTTTACTCAATAAAGTATATCATATGAAATTTGCATAACGAAGCTTTAGAATTAGAAAACTTGCTTAAACACAACAAACTAACTCAACGAGAGTATGGAGTTAGAGAACTTGTTTAATGTAAAAAGATAGGTTTAGAAACTTGCACAATTATAAAAGTAGAGTTAGAGAACTTGCCTCGTGCGTAGGTTAAACAATTACTATTCATGTTCACCCCAAGTCCTACACATATCATATGTATTGACAATACACATTAGTTACACTAATATTACCTTTATGAGTTACTTTATTACTCTTAGTATAACTACTAACTAAGTTTAAGTTTAAACAACATCACATCTTTTCATGAACATTACTTTTTAGCTTTATTACAACTACTTAAGTGATCATGTCATTGCACCATATGGACATTAACAACTTGATACAACATCCTATTACATGTCCAACATGTTATCATTAAGTTATACTAATACCCAAAGGGTTGCACTTGCATTCGTGCATCCCGACGCCCTCTGATTGGCTCCAAATACACAACAGTCCTAAAGATGGCCATTTTGACTACTGTTACAGACCTCAAATTAAACAACTTAAAGCATCAAAGTTGTAGGTCTATTCGTCCTCGTTTCGGATCATCTTGAATGAACTCAATCAGAGTTCGTATGAGAAAGTTATGGCCATTTTACTACAAAAGATCAAAACTGTCCGTCCCAGACCACTTTTTTCAGTGGGGTGGGGGCAAGGAGATAATGGCGCCGAAGCGCAAATTCGATCTTTGGGGGCGAACTTCTGGAACTGCCTATTTTGGCGCGCGAAATTTACGCCTGGAGTGTGAATTTTGACGTTGGGGCATCGAAACTCACAGAACCAAAATGAAGAACAGAGCCAAAGCTACCGTCTTAAATTTGTAACAACAATTCACCCCAAACAACATGTATAACTAATATAAACTACACATAATTGCTAACAATTATCCATATACCAATTTCCAACAATTGAACAACAAATTTAAAAGACTTGAATCACTAAAATAATATTTGGTTAAAACTCAAAACTCCATTGTTGATATCTAAAGTACAGTGAATGAAATTTTCACTGTTATCAACCAAATTTGATTCCTTTGAAATACAAGTATACCAACATATAACAAATTAACATGTATAGTTCAATTCCTCAGTTAGCATACATAACTTTTGATATTTCTACAAAACATATATTCGTATATATATACTTCACTAAACAAATCAATTTCTTCCTTTAGCCTATAATTAGCATACAATCATATATATATACACATGCTAGTGATAACAATTGCAACTGTACACATACATGCTTCTCTAACCAATTATACAAACATAGTTTTACAGAGAGTTTTGTAAAAATCTTATACACCGTAAAGTTGAAGAACACAGAGACATTAGGCATCATGAAACCACAAATATATATAAGTACATAAATTAAGGTTAGAGAAACCCACCTTTTTGCTTGCTTACGAATCTTTGTTAACGGACTTGCTTTGAAAATCACGTTCTCTCTCAAACTCTGAACTTCTATCTTTTCCTCAAAACTCTCTCTAGCCCTTCTTTCTTTTCTCAGTAATAATTTAGACTACTAACCACGTAACTCAACTGATATCCAATACGCGTAACATAAAATAGACATGGCCATAATAAGCCTAATCAATAATAACATCAGTAATAAAAATATATAACGTACCATTTATAAATATATATATATTATTATTTAGTTTATTTTATAAACAATTTAAATTTCAAAAATCCAAAAGCCATAGGGCTTTGTTTGGCAAATCCCTTTAAAATAAAATAGTTTATATCCTTAAGCTTTGTTTGGGTAAAACTAAATTAAAATTACTTTAATTTATTTTAATAACTCTTTATAACATAGTTATTTGTCACTCTTTATGAAATAACAATTTATTAAATAAATTACTTAATCACATAACTCAATCCACATAACACATTAACTATTTAACAAATAAATAATTAATTAATCACATTAATTATTTAGCAAATAAATAATTAACTAAATCAACTCAATCAATTTAAACAATTACTTATTCAATAATAAACACATCCAATAAATATTTATATAAATCAATAAATATTTATAACTTACATTTAAAAAAATCTGGAATGTTACATCATTCATTCTTATAAGGATTCTGTCCCCAGAATCACAACTCAAACAACACATTCATTACAGTATAGAAGCCAAAGCTTTAACCAACTGAGTATAATATAATATATGAAACTGCAAATGGATTTTTGGTATTGCTCATGCGGTAATTCACGTGAGATGATCATTTCCACAATTTAATAAGGAATGAATATAAAGGATCATTCACCATGCATTTGGTAATCCACATAGACATGTAAAGTTATTCCAATGAATAATAAAGAATGGAATAATAGAAGGATTCACCCGTAAATGCGATATAGATCGCATAAACAAAGTTGTAATCGGGTTTATATCGTTCGTAACATCAAATATGAAAAACATTATGAATGTTTTCCAACTCGGAGGTAGAGCTACCTCGTAAGCTACCTCTAAAAATTTTGCAAAGACTTCAAAGGGTCCAATAAACCTCGGGCTTAGTTTTCCCTTCTTACCGAAACGAATTTTCCCCTTCCAAGGAGAAACTTTTAGGAATACATAGCTTCCTACGTCAAATGCACGATCTTTCCTGTGTTGATCAACATACTTCTTCTGTCGGTCTTGAACTGCTACCAATCTTGTCCTGATGAGTTTGATAACCTCAGCAGTTTGTTGCACTAATTCTGGTTCTAGTAGTTGATGTTCACCAACTTCATCCCAAAGACAAATGGAGTTCTGACTTTTCGCCAGATAACGCTTCAGTAAGGCGACATCCGATGCTCGTGCGTGAAAACTATTATTGTAAGTAATTCCACCAACGGTAATTGTTCTTCCGACTTCCTTTGAAATCCATGACGCATGCTCTCAGTATATCTTCCAATGTCTGGATCGTTCGTTCACTTTGGCCATCTGTTTGTGGATGATAAGCCATACTCATTCTCAATTGAGTTCCCATGCATTCTTGTAGCCTCTTCCAAAAATTTGAAATGAATCGCGGGTCTCTATCGGACACAATTGACACTAGCACTCCATGTCTCGAAACAATCTCTTTGATGTACAATCTTGCCAACTGATCAAAATTAAACCTAATCTTTATTGGTAAAAAGTGCGTTGATTTCGTCAGTCTGTCCACTATCACCCAAATTGCATCGCATCCTCTCTGAGTAGTTGGAAGACCCACCACAAAATCCATCGTGATGTGTTCCCACTTCCATTCCGGTATTTCCAATGGTTGAAGTAATCCGCTGGGTCTTTGATGTTCGGCTTTTACTCTTTGACATGTCAAACATTTCGCCACGCATTCTGCAACGTCTCTTTTCATATTCGGCCACCAAAAATGTCGGCGTAAATCTTGATACATCTTCGTGCTTCTTGGATGAATCGAATATCTTGAGCTATGAGTTTCGGTCAAGATTTCGTCTTTCGCCTCGATGTCATTGAACCCAGATTCTTCCCTCAGATCAGTAGTAATCCTTCTGTGATCGACCTTGTATTTTCAGACGCTACTATCAACCACATTCTCTTTTATCTTTCCACATTCTTCATCTTGTAACTGAGCGTTCTTCACCTTGTCCAGTAAAGTTGGACCGGCTTCTAACTGAAATAATCGTTCACTTGATTCTTGTGGAAACCTGATTTCCAGCTCCAGCTTTGTCATTGATGAAATGAGCTCCTCCTGAGTTTTCATCTGCATCAATTTCTCCCGACCATTCCTGCTCAACGCATCTGCAACCACATTTGCTTTGCCCGGATGATAAAAGATCTCACAATCGTAATCCTTTATCAATTCCATCCATCTTTCTCATCGCATGTTCGGGTCCTTACGAGTGAAAATATACTTGAGACTCTTTGGTAGTGATATATATCTCATTTCTCTCCATAGAGATAGTGTCTCCATATCTTGAGAGCAAATACTACTGCAGCTAATTCCAAATCATGAGTTGGATAACCCTTCTCATAATCCTTCAGTTGTCTCGATGCATAGGCAATGACTTTGCCGTTTTGCATCAGAACACAACCCAATCCTTTGTGTGAGGCATCACTATACACCACAAAATTTCTCAGATTATCTGGTAGTGTTAACACAGGTGCCACACTTAGCTTCTTCTTTAAACCTTGGAAACTCTCTTCACATTTCTCCGTCCAAACGAATTTCACTGCTTTCCATGTCAAATTTGTTAACGGAGTGGCTATCTTGGAAAAATCTTGTATAAATCTTCTATAATAACCGGCCAGTCCCAAGAAACTCCTCACCTCCGAAGGTGTTCTTGGTTGTTCCCAATTGATTACAACTTCCACTTTCGATGGATCTACTGAAATCCCATCTTTGTCAATCACATGACCCAAAAATTATACATGATCGAGCCAAAATTCACACTTAGATAATTTCGCGTATAACTTTTCCTTTCTTAGTGTCTCCAATGTCAGACGTAAATGTTCCACGTGTTCTTCTTGAGTTTTGGAATACACCAGAATATCGTCGATAAACACTACTACAAACTTGTCTAAGAATGGTTTAAATACCCTATTCATCAAATCCATGAACGCGGCAGGGGCATTTGTTAAACCAAAAGACATCACCAGAAACTCGTAATGTCCGCATGGGGAGTTCGAATCTTTATTCTAGGTATATCCTCCTTTCTTACCTTCAATTGGTGATACCCACTTCTCAAATCTATTTTCGAGAAATATTTAGCACCCTTCAATTGATCAAACAAGTCATCTATTCTAGGTAACGGATACCTATTCTTAATAGTGACCTTGTTTAACTCCCTATAATCAATGCAAAAGACGCATTGATCCGTCCTTCTTCTTCATAAATAATATCGGCGCTCCCCACGGTGATACGCTTGGTTGAATATACTTTTTGTCCAACAGTTCTTGCAGTTGCACCATCAGTTCCTTCATTTCTACCGGAGCCATTCTGTACGGGGCCTTCGATATCGGTGCAGTTCCTGGCGCTAAGTCAATTACGAACTCAATCTCTCGTCGGTGAAGTCCCGCAAATCTTCTGAAAATACATCTACGAATTCTCTAACCACTAGTATCTCCTCCAGTTTTACACCCTTCTTTTGAGTATCGACTATGTAAGCTAAATAACCCACACAGCCTTGACTCAACAACTTCTTGGCCTGCATAATCGTCAGACATTTCATTTTTCTAGGCGATTTGCTACCATGGAAAACTACCTTTGACGGAGTCATAAGGTTTACACACTTCTTTTGACAATCAATTACTGCTCCATATTTGAACAACCAATCCATTCCCAAAATTACATCAAATTCCCCAAGTCTAATCGTAATTAAATCTACCATCAGGATATTCCCTTTAATGTTCACTCTATAGTTCTTGTATACAAACCTAACAGGAATCACCTCCCTATTTCAAATTTCTATGTTCAAAGGGAAATTCAGTTCTTCTTTGGGCAATTCTAACCTCTTAGAAAATTCATCAGATATAAACGAACAAGTAGCACCCGAATCAAATAATACATAAGCATTAATATCTTTGATTGGGATAATACCTGACACCACATCTTTTGATTGCACAACATCTTGCACAGTCATGTTGAAAGTTCTGGCTGTGGGTTTGTTTGACGCTGTAGGTCCAACAATGGCCCAATTACTGAAAGTAGTATGCACACAATCCAATCATATTTGATGATAAAGCATATACTTTGTAACAATCTTATTCATTTATTAATAAAAAGTATTAATTAATTAAAGGCTTTTAATTATCTACATGATGCTATTTTATAATATGTGATAAACCCATAGTTTTAAGCAATGCTTTTAGAATAATGATGATGATCATTCTAATGAGATCTAAATTCTTAGAAAGCTTAAAACTAAAATAGTTCCCAATCATTGGATTACTAAATTGGGGATTAGTGAATCCGGATAGATTGGTACATACGTTGCTTGCTCATTGGATGAGGATGATTGATCTCATGATCATTTGTGTGGAGACACTAAAGCAAGTATGTAGGTGCTTATTAGAGAATAAGTTCATCGAACGCGTGGCTCGCTAAGGAATACCTAATAGAGTTTTACTTGCCTGTCAATAGGAATTCCTGTAGTGATAGTAGTACAAGTGATCCTTGGACTTGAGATCATCATAGTATCTTGTGTATGATGAGTTATACTTTGACTTATTCCTTAAGACCCTTAGGGTATATCAAAGGGTATGCTTGGGTATAATAAGTTGTACATGGAGATAATGTATGATCAATAAAGAATCTACCACTTTTATTAAAAGAAGAGAAATGTCTTATGTGATTCGATAAATGACAACCCAGTAGTCCTTGGCTAAAGCAGAATGAAATTAGAAAGGAGTTTCTAATTTGCATTATTTGGAGTTGTGCATTTAAGAGTCGAAATACATATAATTAAATAAAATAAGACTTGACAATAATTCCATGTCTTATATTTAATTGGGACATTGTATGGTGGAAGGATTAAATTGTACAGTAACTATTTACTCAAAGGTTCTTTTATGATTAATGTTGAAATCTATATTATCCGGAAAGTCGTTGATGATATGGAGGCTTATCCCTATTGTAGAATAAGTATTATTTATTTAAATAAATTAATTATTTAATTTATTTATTTAAATAAGATTAAAATTGTTCTAATTGATTTATTCACAATAGGTTTAATATGGAGAACCTAAAGGGTCACACCATAAAAGGAAGAATAATTATTTAAGAAGTTAATGGCATAATCGTAATAATATGTTATGTATATTTAATTTAATCTATGGTGATAAAATAAATTAAATAGCTTAATATTTATTATTTAATATTTTAGAAATATTAAATATAAATTAATAAGAGGAGTCTTATTAATATTATTACAATTATTATTATTATTTTAATTTCTAAAAGAGTTTAGGAATTAATTTAATATAAGTACTCTCATTTATTCCTAATTGGATTAGGAAGGAAAATTAGTTAAAGGAGTTTAATTAATTATCCCTAATAAGATTAGGGAGCCCCTTTAATTAAAAGGGTTTAATTAAATAATACCTTATTTTAATAGGGTTACTTGATATCTTTATAAGAGGAGTCATATATCAGATATCAATACTACGTGATAATTCCAATGGTTGGAGAGTACGCTCTTTTTCTATAGAGATAGAAAAACTAGAGTTTAGCCAACCACCCATCTTCTTAAATCCTTCTTCTTCCTTGGTGGATCACCTCTAGAGGCCAAACACTTGGGTGGCTAACGTTGATCAAAGGAAGGAACAAAACCCGGTGGATTCAAGTTGAACGCGAAAAAGGTTGGAGGTGAACTTGTACCTGAGGAAGCTCGGATCTTCAAGAGTATGTTTCTTATTCATCTTTTTCGTTTAATTAATAATTGTGCATAAAGGGTGATCCGGGTATATGGTTTGTAAAATTTTAAACTCGATTTTTACACGCTTTTATTTTTGCAATTTGATTGCGTTCTTGAATATTACAAACCTAACAGTGGCATCAGAGCCAAACCTTTATTCGAATTATTAATTATTTTAATTTAATATGTATATTGATATATGTTTAGAACAATTTAATTGGGCATAATTTTATTATATAAAATTTATTTTAAAAAAAATGGTAATCCCGATCTCTTTTGATTTCGCTGTATCTGTGAATATTTTTTTTTTGGAACATGCGAGATCCGATTCACGCTTTTTGTTTATAATTATATATATATATATATATATATATATATATATATATATATATATATTATATATATATAACTATGATTAAATATGTAAGATATTATGGTATGGTGTATGTGTATCTGCATGGGAGTTTATTAAGTATGATTACTTTTATATACTCTATCATGTTTCTTTATATTATATATATATATATGATAATATATATATATATATATATATATATATATATATATATATATTTATATGATATCGAGGAGTTCATGATATACATGAATCATTTTATCTTCCTAGTTATTTATCTGATGGCTCGCGTTTCAACGATGATTTATATATATATAATATTAATTATTTTATAATTAAAATAAAAACTTATTTTAATATTAAAATAAAGTGTTATTTTAATATTAAAATAAAAAAGTTTATTTTAATTTTAAAATTAAATTTCATGCTAACTAATTAGAGTTGGAATTTGATTCCATGATAACTAATTGGAGTTGAAATTGGATTGCCTAATTTCCTTAAATAAAGGAGTTTATTTAGATATGAAATAAGATTTCATATTATTCAAAATAAAGGAGTTTATTTGTGAATAGGAAAGAGAATCATAATTTCCTTAAATAAAGGAGTTTATTTAGATATGAAATATGATTTCATATTATTCAAAATAAAAGAGTTTATTTGTGAATAGGAAAGAGAATCCGTGTTTCCTTTAATAAAGGAGTTTTTTTTTTTTATGAAATTGGATTCCATAATTAATTAAAATAAAGGAGTTTATTTTGATTAAAATTTTGATTAAAATAAAATAGTTTATTTTATTCAAAATTGGATAAATTAAAATAAAATAGTTTTATTTTGATTTAAATTTGGATTAAAATAAAGGAGTTTATTTTGATTCAAAATTAGATTTTATACTAACTAAATTTGCCCATTAAATGATATCAATATATATATTGAATGTTTATTATTCATGATATGAATGTTATTTATTGATGCATATGGTGATGTGTATGATAATAAATGGGATTGATTATGGACTATTGACGATGTGATTGGATTTTATTTTAGTTGGATGCATGAATGTATGGGTTTTATTAAATGGGGTCTCAAGACTCACATTCTCTAATTTTCTTAATGTAAATTCTATCTCCTCCTATGTACTTCCCTCGATCACGATCAAGGTTTCTATTTATTTTAAATAGTTTTGTAATAGGAATAGTTAGAATTAATTTTGAAAAATTGGAGATCAAGGAGCAAGGAGCGCTAGAAGACCAGTTTGTAATGGAGCAGGGTTTAAATGTAATAGTTATATTTAAATATTATTTCTTGCACCGCTAGGGTTTGACCTTTTGGTTCACTTGGTGGCTCTAGTGGACCAAACTAGAATAAAAGTCCATAATCAATTCAGGTAGAATATAGTATTCTATATATGCATGCTTATACTATATATATTATATATTATGCAAACATGCTTCGCATGTTCATTAATATGATGCGTATTTTATATATATATGTGCATGCGCGCTAAACAAGATGAGACAAATTAATAACAAACCCCTCAATTTTTTTTTATATTAAGTCTTAAGCGTTCAAAGATATTTAGAATATCGAACGTCGCCTTCTAGCATTATAAAATTAATAGAGTATTAAATATTTAATATGAGTTTGTTGTGTCACCACAAGGCAAGTATTAAGTATTTAAGATGTTAATTTATCACATTTGATGCTTATAAAGAAAATTAAATAATATTGTTTTGTTGTGTCACCACAAGGATGATATTTTTCTTTTTTGAATATATGGAGTGCTAGGTTGGACTTAACTTGAATAATTTTGATTCGGATATGCCACCACTTGATCAAAATAATCTAAGAGGCAAAAGAAAAGGAGTTGCATAGTTGATGTAATTGACAAAAGTTGTCTACCTATTTATTTATATATAGTTTGTTATGTCACCACAAGGCTATATACATTTGAAATGGGATCCTTATTCTCACTAGCAAATCTTTAATTAGATTTTTTGCGAACTATATAAGTGAGGTAATATAGTTTGAAGAAAATAGTGGGAGATACCAATTTAAAACAAGACCTAATTTATTTTGGTAATTAATAAAAGAATGTATGTTAAAATGTTGTTAATTGCAAATTTATTTTAGAATTTTACAATGTCTAAAATTACTATCACTGCTGAAGCATATTAGATGCTAAATTAACTAGAACAAGAATTAAGCGGATTGGTTAAGGAATTTGAGAATAGTTCTCATGGTGAAAAACTATCTTATGTCCTTAATACGCCTATCCTCGCAATGGTTGCAGCATAATGCCTCGAGGAAGAGATTGCTACTTTTAGAAAGTGGCAAGATGATGCAAAGTTGGCTCGATGCATCATGCTCAAGATCCATGAGTAACGAGCTTCAAATCACAAGATGAAACTATGGATGCTCCTACTATATTCCGCACATCAAGTAGTTGATGGTGAGGAAAGTAGGTGATAGATATCGAGATATCTAAGGAGCTCTTAGATCTAGAATGAATCAATGACACTACAAAGATGAGATAAAAGTCCTTAACATTATCAATTTGATTGATCAATTAGGACAACGAGTTTTGTCATGGATGGAGAGTTGAGCCAAGATTTGATCTTGCACTCACTCCGGGACTCCTTTCACAATTGTTGTGAATTTTTCATATAAACAAGCTAGATATCGCCCTTGGCGATTAAGCTTAACATGTTGAAAATGATGGGAGTGACTTTCCAACCAAGAAAAACAAAGTCTTACTGGTAGGGGCCAAAGGATCTTCTGAAAAGAAGAACGATTCAAAGAAGGTAAATGAAAAGGCAAAAACAAAGAATAATAAGAACAAAACTGATACGGATAGCAAAGGAGTTTGCTTCCACTGCAATAAGCATGGACACTGGAAAGAAACTGCGAGAAGCACCTTGTAGAGGCTAACCAAAGAAGCTTAGTGAAGTTTTGGTTACAAATACAAATTTGTTCATGATTTAAAATAATTTTTTCTTTAAGTCAAGGTTCTACTTTGGTATTGGATACCGACTTTGGTTATCATAAATATAGATTTATGAAGGGACCAAGCAGAAGTAGAAAGTTAAACAAAGATAAGTAATCCTATTTGTGGAAAATGAAGCAAAGGTCACGCATTAGCTATAGAAACTTATAGTTTAGCAATGCCTACTGGCAAATCTATTAAGTCGATAAGTTGTTATTGTATTCCAGTTCTTGTTAAAATATTATTTCCATTTTATTGTTGGACAATGAAATCTTTGGTATTATATTTAAGAACAATTGTTGTTCTATTTATAATAATAATGTTTTGTATAGAATGGAATATTACTTAATAAATTTTGTATACTTGACTTACATGAAAATAATTTTGCATATTGAACAAACTAGTATAAGAAAAGGAGATGATCATTCAAAGAGTTGAATGTGTGTATTTGCTAAAATACAAGTGTGAATTATTTGAAAGGTTCAAAGAATTGAAGTGAAACAAATTGGCAATGTATTAAGATTCTTTGATTAGATCAAGGAATAAATACTTGTGCAATAAGTTTCTAGATCATCTCAAATGGTTTTCTCATAATGGACACATCCCGATCTGCATGATAATTGATTGATGTATCCGAATGAAAAATCGCCTTGTTGGACATGGTGTGGTCCATAATGATTTTACCGACATTCCAATATCCTTCTAGGATAATGTCCTAGAAATGGTTGCATATCTACGAAAAGGTAACCTCAAAATCCAGCCCCAAGACTCCATAAAAGTTATGGGATGGGAGGATTCTAATCTTAAGTATGTTAAGATAAGGGTTGTCCAACTTATGTGAAAAGGTTTCGAAGGATAAGCTTCGGACAAGATTTGACATGTACAGATTTGTGGGACATTCTAAAGTAAGTTTAGGGTATATGTTCTATAATTCTACTTAGCAAAAGGTGTTTGTTACGAAACACGCTACCTTCTAAGATAAAGGTGTTTATCATTAAAAGGGGCTAGTGGGAGGATAATAGATCTTGAAGAGTTCAAGAACCACAAAACACTATAAGTCAAATAAGAGGAACCTGTAGATGGACCTATTGTACCACAACTCAATTGTAAATCTGGAATATTACCAAAGATACCTGGGAGGTAAGGATTCATCATGGATGATGATGATGAGGTACGCATCATAGAAGATGATGATCCAGAGTTACATGCGATGATGTAAGACTTCTAGTGTGTACAAAAGGGTCAGTGGGAGCATCGTGACATTCCTAGTACTATATGTTGATATACTTCGGATAAGGAATGACATACCAATGCTACAATCAGTAAAGATAAAGTTGTCTAAACATTCCTCCATGAATGATTTGGAAGAGTATCTTAATTGGGGATATAAATCTATATAGATAGATTTAAGAGGATGCTCGACTTAACCCAAGGAACATTATATTCATTTGATGCTAAAGTCGTTTAGCATGGCAAACCCAAGAGATGTCTCATGTCGGTGAGCTATGGAGTGTATCTCTCTTAATAGTCCCCACAGACTCACGAAAAGAGAGGTCGCATGAGTGACAATCATGTATGCAATGAAATGTACGAGACCGATGTTGATCAATCATATTATGGAGAAGTTCACTATGAGTCGGTGAAAACATCTTAAAGTGCTTAACTTAAGGCACTAAGGATGTGATCATATTCATGGTGGGTCTAAATTAAAACTAGAGGGCTTAACAGACTCAAGTTTTTCGAGATGCAGACCAAGATGATGAGAAAAATCCACTTTAAGGTAAAAGCGTTACCTTGAGCAAAGGGTGCGATGAATTGGAAAGGTTCCAAACAAAGAAAGAGTTCTTTGGTTTAGTGATAAAGACAAAGTATATAGCTATAAATGAAGCTGTAAGTTGATTGTTTGGATTAAAAGTTTATTATAGAACTAGGAATAGTTCCTAAGTCTTATCTTGGATCTAAACATGTGTTGTGGCACTTTCATTTGATTATTAGAATCATTGAAAGATGGGAAATCACTATAGAGATAGTGGACTCTCATGAACAACATTACATATCCATTAACTAAAGCTTATCCAACAGCAGGATAATCGTCACTTAGAGAAGAAGAGTATGAGATACCATGACGATTGGCTTTAGTGCAAGTGGGAGATTAAAAGTAGTATGCACACAAGCCAATCATGTTTGATGATAAAGCATATACTTTGTAACAATCTTATTCATTTATTAATAAAAGTATTAATTTATTAAAGGCTTTTAATTATCTACATGATGCTGTTTTATAATATGTGATAAACCAATAGTTTTAAGCAATGCTTTTAGAATAATGATGATGATCATTCTAATGAGATCTAAATTCTTAGAAAGCTTAAAACTAAAATAGTTCCCAATCATTGGATTACTAAATTGGAGATTAGTGAATCCGGATAGATTGGTACATACGTTGCTTGCTCATTGGATGAGGATGATTGATCTCATGATCATTTGTGTGGAGACACTAAAGCAAGTATGTAGGTGCTTATTAGAGAATAAGTTCATTGAGCATTGGCTCGCTAAGGAATACCTAATGGAGTTTTACTTGCCTGTCAATAGGAATTCCTGTAGTGATAGTATTACAAGTGATCCTTGGACTTGAGATCATCATATAATCTTGTGTATGATGAGTTATACTTTGACTTATTCCTTAAGACCCTTAAGGTATATCAAAGGGTATGCTTGGGTATAATAAGTTGTACATGGAGATAATGTATGATCAATAAAGAATCTACCACTTTTATTAAAAGAAGAGAAATGTCTTATGTGATTCGATAAATGACAACCCGGTAGTCCTTGGCCAAGGCAGAATGAAATTAGAAAGGAGTTTCTAATTTGCATTATTTGGAGTTGTGCATTTAAGAGTCGAAATACATATAATTAAATAAAATAAGACTTGACAGTAATTCCATGTCTTATATTTAATTGGGACATTGTATGGTGGAAGGATTGAATTATACGGTAACTATTTATTCAAAGGTTCTTTTATGATTAATGTTAAAATCTATATTATCTGGAAAGTCGTTGATCGCTAGGGAGGCTTATCCCTATTATAGAATAAATATTATTTATTTAAATAAATTAATTGTTTAATTTATTTATTTAAATAAGATTAGAATTGTTCTAATTGATTTATTCACAACCGGTTTAATATGGAGAACCTAAAGGGTCACACCATAAAAGGAAGAATAATTATTTAAGAAGTTAATGGCATAATCGTAATAATATGTTATGTATATTTAATTTAATCTATGGTGATAGAATAAATTAAATAGCTTAATATTTATTATTTAATATTTTAAAATATTAAATATAAATTAATAAGAGGGTCTTATTAATATTATTACAATTATTATTATTATTTTAATTTCTAAAAGAGTTTAGGGATTAATTTAATATAAGTACTCTCATTTATTCCTAATTGGATTAGGAAGGAAAATTAGTTAAAGGAGTTTAATTAATTATCCCTAATAAGATTAGGGAGCCCTTTTAATTAAAAGGGTTTAATTAAATAATACCTTATTTTAATAGGGTTACTTGATATCTTTATAAGAGGAGTCATATATCAGATATCAATACTACGTGATAATTCCAATGGTTGGAGAATACGCTCTTTTTCTACAGAGATAGAAAAACTAGGGTTTAGCCAACCACCCATCTTCTTAAATCCTTCTTCTTCCTTGGTGGATCACCTCTAGAGGCCAAACACTTGGGTGGCTAACGTTGATCAAAGGAAGGAACAAAACCCGGTGGATTCAAGTTGAACGCGAAAAGGATTGGAGGTGAACTTGTACCTGAGGAAGCTCGGATCTTCAAGGGTATGTTTCTTATTCATCTTTTTCGTTTAATTAATAATTGTGCATAAAGGGTGATCCGGGTATATGGTTTGTAAAAATTTTAAACTCTAATTTTTACACGTTTCCGCTTATTTTTGCAATTTGATTGCGTTCTTGAATATTACAAACCTAACAAGTACCTCCACTGCTGCCTCCCTTACTTCTTACTGTTTCTCCGACCTTCTTCTGAGGGCATTCAGGAGCAAAATGATCCTTGGATCCATATGTGAAACAGACATTCTTCTTGGGTTGGGTGCAATTTGAGGCGATGTGACCCTCCTAGCCACAGTTAAAACATGCACATTTCCCTATCAAGCACACACCCTTATGAAACCTCCTGCATGTAGCACATGCTTCAAACTTCCTAAACTATTGGTTACTCTGCTGGTTTCCAGTACCCCCGTTTCCGTTTCACTTCCTCTTCAAGTTGTTGTTATTGCTGCCATTTCCATTGCCTCCACCACCATTCTTCACTTTCACCTCATTCCTCTTCTTCTTCTGCTCTTGATTGAATTTTGTCACTGCCTTGCCTCCACCTTGGTAGTCTGACCTTCTCCATCACTGCTTCAAACGTCTTCAACTGGAATAGGAAACCCCTACTCAGATGCCTGTGGCTTTGATCCTGTTCGAACCTCTTTGCCTTGGCTTTCGTCTGCATCTTGACTGATATGGCTCAAACCTCGCCAATTCATTGAATTTCATGGCATACTCAGACACCGTCATCGCTCCCTACTACAGTTCCAAAAACTGAGCCTCTAACTGACTCTTCGAACTCTCTGGGAAGTAGGTCTCGAAGAATAACTCCTTAAACCTATCCCAAGTCATCACTCCTGGTCCTTCCCGGGTTTTATTGGCTTGCCACCAATAACTAGCTTCGCTTTCAACATAAATGTTGCAAAAAAGGTCTTACATTCATTCACTACCCTAGCGACTTCAAATATCTTTTCAATCTCCATAATCCAGGTCTGTGCCTCGACCGAATTCATTGACCCACGAAATTCAGGTGGTCCGACCGCCTTAAACTCCTTAAACGTTGTGCCTTGGTTTTGAGGTTGATTCTGCAATACTCCTGTTAGTAATGTCACTAGTTGTTGGACGAAATTATCCTGAACATCGTTATTGTTAGTTCTCGCATTGGTTCTCTGACGGGGTGGTTCACGTCTGGGAGGCATTTTCTGTTAAAAAAAAAATATCTATTAGACTATTACCCAACTTCTTTAAGTATTTTCTAATTATCTTGCCTCCATAAAAGAATTAACCACATAACACTTTTGAATAAAATAATAACTTTTTATTTATTCATCATAACTTTGAAAATCATAACAATAATAGCATCACTGCTATTTACATTCCTTTCCTGAACTACAAAAGTTACAGCACAACATCATCATTCTCATATCCCATGGTTACTTAACACTAGGGATTTACACATTATTTAACACTTATTACTTGCAAAATAGACACATTTCTACGATGATTTATTAAGATAATCCGTAGCCTTTTTGACGCTCTTCTTCCATAACACGGAACATGGTTCGGCGATCTAACACGTATGATGGCAGAGTCTCGAACTGAATTGGATAACCCATGACCCGATCTTGAGCTCGATTGATCACGGTATTGAATACTTTATCCATCTCTTCCATCTTCATCCTCTTTGCTTGTGCGTCCCTTACTGCTCTTTCAGTTCGTTGATAAGCTTCCTCGTATGCGTCTTCAGGTCTCGCCCTTTTTGTAGCTTCTTCATTCAACTTGTTCTTCAGTTCCACAACCATCTCAATCAGTTGTTCCTTCTGTCCTTCAGTCTACATCAGCTTCCCTTCAACATTAGTAGACGTTCATCTCGATCTTGGATGTCGTCGTCCTTCTGTGTCATTGCAGTCTGTTGTTCAGCTACTATCTCTTGGAACTCCTCAACTGTGTCCTAAAGTTCTACGTTATGGTCGTAGACTTCATCATACATACGAACAACCATCGAGGTTAGTGGAGTCTCCTCCTCCTCGTCCTCGTTATCTTCATCCTCTTGTGGCAACTCCACGGGATCCTCCTCATCTGTCTCCACATCATCATCCTCATCTTCAACCACTGTGACCAACGGGGATGACTCCCGTGGCAGTAGTTGTTCCCAAACAACCTGAATGTCGCGAGGCTCCTCCTCTATAGGCATTTGAGATCCCTCCTCCCTAGCCTGACTGGATTATCTGACATTAGTCATCCTGACAACAAAATTTTAAATTTTTAGTTATTAATCATTCTGCTCGACACTCGCGAGCACATAAGTTATAAATACATAAGCACATAAGTGTATAATTACTTCTTCCTTAAAACTCGATAAGAGTTATCTCCACTATCTTTTCAAAGGTTACTTACTAAGGCTTTTCCCCCCACTTAAGGTTCATAACCTAAAGCTTTGATACCAAATTGTGACACCCCCAAATCTCGGTACTTCATTACCTCAAGATTTGGTGTTCACGTAATCAAAACATTCATTTATAACTACCAAATCATAAATAAAATTGAATAATAAACCTGCCCATACAGGAATTACATAAAATAAAATCTCCCAGGTTATCTAACCTTTACAAACAATCATTCACGCGGAAAATTTAAATAAACTTCATTACATTCTTTAAACCAAAGTCTGATAATAAAACTATCAAAACTATTACAAGTCTTCAGTACTTGTTCATCTTTCCCTTTCCTTTACTGGTGCTAGGTATGTCACCCTTTCCATCTTTAGCTGTAAGGATTTTATAGGCAAGAGTGAGCAAACAAGGCTCACTTGAAATAACAATGAATAACTTTTACATTCTCTGCCCATTCAAGGGCTCAATATAACTAAACAATAGGTTCTATTAACATCTTAACATTCCTTGCCCATTCAGGGGCTCAATAGAAATAAATAATAAGTCTTATTAACATCTTAACATTCACTGAGGGTATAATGACCACGAACCTTGTCCACAGTTATAAGTAATCTTTCAACTTAAACTTTTACAGTCATACGACCATAATGACTTTAAGGTACTTAGGGGGATCAACCCTTCGTATTACATGTATTGTATACAAACATTTGGTAAGAAAGTACAAAACTAAGCGTAACCCCTATAAATAGGGTTGTTCATCTTAGTATTTTGAGTATAAGTCTGCCCCAAAGATAGTTTGGTTTGGATACACTTCAAGGTAATTTGGAATTCAACGGACATCAACTAAGGATTAGTTGAATGAAAGATAATAACACTATGTTATTGAATAATCATAACTGAATAAATATTTTGTTCTAAGTTCATGCTTTAGGGATAATCTAATAGCATAACTATTGAATAACAAATCATACCTTGCTTTGAATAACTTTAAGCTAAGGTTACATCTTAGAATTTAATATCAAGCATGCACAACAAATAATAACTTGAACGATAAACTAAAGGTACTTGCATCCTAATATAACAAGTTTAGAGTTAAGAAAACTTGCATAATCATAATAACTATCTCAACGAAAGTGTGGAGATGGGAAACTTGTATCATCATGAATAACTGGATACAATGAAGTTGCTTAATGGAAATACTTTACTCAATAAAGTATAGCATATGAAATTTGCATAACGAAGATTTAGAATTAGAAAACTTGCTTGAACACAACAAACTAACTCAACGAGAGTATAGAGTTAGAGAACTTGCTTAATGTAAAAAGATAGGTTTAGAAACTTGCTCAATTATAAAAGTAGAGTTAGAGAACTTGCCTCGTGCGTAGGTTAAACAATTACTATTCACGTTCACCCCAAGTCCTACACATACCATATGTATTGACAATACACATTAGTTACACTAACATTACCTTTATGAGTTACTTTATTACTCTTAGTATAGCTACTAACTAAGTTTAAGTTTAAACAACATCACATCTTTTCATGAACATTACTTTTTAGCTTTATTACAACTACTTAAGTGATCATGTCATTGCACCACATGCACATTAACAACTTGATACAACATCCTATTACATGTCCAACATGTTACCATTAAGTTATACTAATACCCAAAGGGTTGCACTTGCATTCGTGCATCCCGACGCCCTCCGATTGGCTCCAAATACACAACAATCCTAAAGATGGCCATTTTGACTACTGTTACATACCTCAAATTAAAAAATTAAAGCATGAAAGTTGTAGGTCTATTCGTCCTCGTTCCAGATCATCTTGAATCAACTCAATCGGAGTTCGTATGAGAAGGTTATGGCCGTTTTACTATAGGAGGTCAAAGCGTAGTCCCAGACCACTTTTTCAAATAGGGGGCGTGAATTCCAGCGTTAGGCGCGAACTTACGGCCTATTTTTTTTTTGGCGCAAAATTTTGTTAGGGTGCGAAATTTGGCTCTGGAGCGTGAATTTTGACGCTGGGGCGTTGAAACTCACAGAACCAAAACGAAGAACAGAGCCAAAGCTACTGTCTTAAATTTGTAACAACAATTCGCCCCAAACAACATGTATAACTAATATAAACTACACATAATTGCTAACAATTATCCATATACCAATTTCCAACAATTAAACAACAAATTTAAAAGACTTAAATCACTAAAATAATATTTGGTTATATATACAGATACACATGCTAGTGATAACAATTGCAACTGTGCACATGCATGCTTCTCTAACCAATTATACAAACATAGTTTTACAGAGAGTTTTGTAAAAATCTTATACACCGTAAAGTTGAAGAACACAGAGACATTAGGCATCATGAAACCACAAATATATATAAGTACATAAATTACGGTTAGAGAAACCCACCTTTTTGCTTGCTTACGAATCTTTGTTAACGGACTTGCTTTGAAAATCACGTTCTCTCTCAAACTCTGAACTTCTATCTTTTTCTCAAAACTCTCTCTAGCCCTTCTTTCTTTTCTCAGTAATAATTTAGACTACTAACCACGTAACTCAACTGATATCCAATACCAGTAACATAAAACGGACATGGCCATAATAAGCCTAATCAATAATAACATCAGTTATAAAAATATATAACGTACCATTTATAAATATATATATATATATATATATATATATATATATATTATTTAGTTTATTTTATAAACAATTTAAATTTCAAAAATCCAAATGCCATAGGGCTTTGTTTGGAAAATCTCTTTAAAATAAAATAGTTTATATCCTTAAGCTTTGTTTAGGTAAAACTAAATTAAAATTACTTTAATTTATTTTAATAACTCTTTATAACATAGTTATTTGTCACTCTTTATGAAATAACAATTTATTAAATAAATTACTTAATCATATAACTCAATCCATTGAACACATTAACTATTTAACAAATAAATAATTAACTAATCACATTAATTATTTAGCAAATAAATAATTAACTAAATCAACTCAATCAATTTAAACAATTACTTATTCAATAATAAACACATCCAATAAATATTTATATAAATCAATAAATATTTATAACTTACATTTAAAAAAATCTGGAATGTTACATCATTCCCCTCTTATAAGGATTCTGTCCCCAGAATCACAACTCAAACAACACATTCATTAAATATATTACCCACAACTATAACATTATATCAAATCCACACCATAATATTCAAAAATATATTTCGAGAAAATTATTCTTTATTCATAAAAGTTGGGGTCTTACAACCTCCCCTTCTTATGAAATTTCATCCTCGAAATTAGGGTACATACCTGGTATATCGAAGAGATGAGGATACTTTGACTTCATCTCAGATTCTAACTCCCAAGTCATTTCCTCCACATCGCGGTTTCTCCACAAAACTTTGACTTGAGGTATAATCTTGGAGCGTAGAACATGATCCTTCTTATCCATGATTTTAATAGGCAATTCTTCATACGTTAAATCTTCCTCTATCTCGTCTGGTTCTAACTCAATAATGTGGTTCGGGTCTTTCACATATTTACGTAACATAGATATGTGAAAAACGTTATGAACACGAGACATACTTGGCAGTAAGGCGAGTCTATAAGCCACAGTTCTTACTCACTCGAGAATTAAAAATGGGCCAATGAATCGAGGATTGAGCTTTCCTCTCATTCCAAATCTCATAACTCCTTTCCATAGAGCAACACGTAACAACACATGATCTCCAATATCGAATTCTACGTCCTTTCGATGAAGATCACCATAACTCTTTTGTCGATCTTGTGAAGTTTTTATACGTTGTCGGATCGTTTGAATCTTTTCTGTAGTCATACGTACCAACTCCGGTTCCAACAACATTGCTTCACCCACCTCATCCCAGCATACTGGAGAACGACACTTTCTACCATACAACGCCTCAAATGGAGCCATGCCCATACTTGTTTGATAACTGTTGTTGTAGGAAAACTCCACCAACGGTAAGAACTTGTCCTAACTTCCTTTGAAGTCAAGGACACAGAGTCTTAATAGATCTTCAAGAGTTTGAATAGTTCTCTCCGACTGCCCGTCCAAATCGAGGATGATATGCCGAAGCTAAATCAAATCTGTGCCCATAGCTTTTCTACAATCTAACCCAAAATCATGAAGTGAATCTTGGTCCGGATCGAAAACTATGGATCTTTGGCGTATCATCTTGATCTTACAATCTCATTTATGTACAATAGAGCAAGACGTTCAACTGTATAAGTTTCTCGTATAGGTAAGAAGTGAGCAGACTTGGTCAATCTATCAACAATGACCCAAATTGCATCTATGCCTTGAGAAACCATGGTAATGTGCTCCCACTTCCATTCTGGAATTTCAAGTGGTTACAATGGACCTTTTGGTACTTGATGTTCCGCCTTGACTCGTTGACAAGTTAAACACCTTGAGATAAACTCCGCTATCTCTCTCTTCATATTGCTCCACCAAAATGTATGTCGAAGATCATGTTACATTTTGGTACTCCCAGGATGGATTGCAAACGGTGTGTTGTGTGCCTCCATCATGATTTTATAATTTAAATTAGGGTCGTTAGGAACACAAAGTCTGGAATTGACTCAAAGTATTCCTTTTTCATCGATTCTTGCTTCCGGAATAGCACCTTCTTGCACTTTCTTCCTCATACATATCAGCTCCAGGTCTATAGCTTGAGCAGCTTTAACTTTATCGATTAAAGTTGGTTCTATTCGTATATTTGCCATCATCACATAGGTCCCTAGAGTCTTTAACTCTATCTCCATCCTTTGTAAGTCATATAAAATGGGCCTTTGTGTTGACAATATTGCACCTATACCAAGATATGATCTTCATTTAATCGCGCGCGCATTACTACGTTCGCTTTTACGGGATGGTATTGAATGGTATGATCATAATCTTTCAGCAGATTCAAGCCAACGTCGTTCTTGCCGCATGTTGAGTTCCTTTTGGGTGAAGTAATATTTGAGGCTTTTATGATCCGTATAGATCTCCACCTTCTCTCCATATAGGTAATGCCTCCAAATCTTGGCCTTGAAGATAACAAAATGCCAACTCTAGATCATGAGTAGGATAATTCCTCTCATATTCTTTGAGTTGCCGAGAGGCATATGCTATGAGTTTCCCATGTTGCATGAGAACACATCCTAGCCCTTTTCCCGAAGCATCACTGTAGATGACAAATCCCTCTAAGCCAGATGGTATTGTCAGAACAGGTGCAGAAATGAGTCTTCCCTTGAGTTCTTGAAAACTCTTCTCACATTCCTCGCTCCAACAAAACTTTGAATCTTTTTGAGTCAGTTGAGTTAATGGAGTAGCGATTCGAGAAAATCCTTCCACGAATCTCCGATAATAATCAGCTAAGCCGAGAAAGCTACGTACTTCGGTCACTGACTTTGGTTGCTCCCAGCTTTGAATTACTTCAATCTTTGCTGGGTCAACAGATATTCCATGATTTGATAACACATGCCCAAGGAATGCAACTTCTTCAAGCCAGAACTCAAATTTCTTCAACTTGGCATAAAGCTTGTTTTCACGAAGCTTTTGGAGTATCAGCCTCAAGTGTTGCTCATGATCTTCACGGCTTTTGGAATATATGAGAATATCATCAATAAAGACAATCACAAAGTGATCCAAATATTCCTTGAATACTCGGTTCATCATATTCATGAAGGCAGCAGGAGCATTAGTCAATCCAAAAGACATGACCAAGAATTCATAATGGCCGTACCGAGTTCTGAAGGAAGTCTTTGGAATATCCTCAGTTTTAACCTTCAGCTGATGATATCCAGAACGAAGATCGATCTTTGAAAAGAATTGTGCTCCTTGCAAATGGTCAAACATGTCATCAATGCGAGGTAACGGATACCTATTCTTGATGGTGACATGGTTCAATTCTCGGTAGTCAATACAAAGTCGCATACTCCCATCTTTCTTTTTCACGAATAGAACAGAGCACCCCAAGGAGACGATTGGGGACCTAATAAAACCAATGTCTAACAATTCCTGCAATTGGGTCTTTAACTCCTGAAGTTCAATAGGAGCCATTCGATATGGGGCTTTGGAAATGGGTTTTGTACTAGGTTCAAGGTCGATACAAAATTCAATTTCACGCTCTTGAGGTAGGCCAGGAAGTTCTTCAGAGAATACGTCAGGAAATTTATTAACAATAGAAATATCATTCAAAAATGACGTATTTTTGTTTAAATCTGTGACATGAGCTAAGAAAGCTTGACACCCGTTTTTCAATAAACGAATAGCTTTATGGCTTGAAATGACCGTGATTGATTTTAATGGTTTGGTCGCTTGAATTCGCATAATAGGTTGATTAGGAATATGAAAACTAACAACCTTACGAAAACAATCAATTTTTGCATGATGAGTAGTTAACCAATCAATCCCTAGAATTACGTCAAACGCAAAGTATTTTTAAAGAAATAAGATCAACAGTAATGTAATGCGGTCTACCGATTTGAATCAAACAAGACTTATAAACTAGTGGATGTAATGAAGGTTTCTCCCAATGGAGTTTCAACCGATAAGTCAAAGTCCAATTTCTTCGGAGTCAAATTTAAACGTTGAGCGCAAGTAGTAGAAATAAAAGAATGGGTAGAGCCGGTATCAAATAAGGTATATACTTCACTAGAGTTTATGATAAGCTTACCCGTGATGACCTCGTTCGGGTTCCTTGCTTTCTGGGAGATTACAACAAACGCTCTCCCTTGAACTACCGATTTTGTCTTGTCTGGGACAGACTTTGATGCCTCCATCCTAGCTAGACTTGACTTCGGTGCACGACAAAATCGGGCTAGGTGACCTTCTCTTCCACAATTGTAACATGTTTTGGACTGCTGCGTACAGTTTGGACTGATGTGTCCCTCCCCTCCGCATTTATAACATACGACCGGCGGTCGTTCTCCTTCCTTAACAACAGGTGCTGGTGCTGACGTCCTTCCATCATTATTAAATCTCCTCTTCTTGAAACTCCCACTTTTGTTGTCTTATCCATGATTACCACCGAAGTGGTTACCATTTCTGGCATGTTGATTCCCTCCACGTTTGTTGTCACCGCTTCGATGACTGTTACCACTGGTATTTTCATTCTATCGGCTGCTTTCTCTTGGTTACATTGACCCGTTATCGCGCTCCAATAATTGAGCCCTATTTACAACATCTGAATACAAACACAGTTTATGAGAAATAAGATATTGACGTATCTCCGGTTTCAAACCTCTTAAAAACATTCGCGTCATTCGCTCCTCATTATCAACCAAATGGGATGCAAACTGGGATAACTCCGCAAATTTAGCCTCGTATTGCGACACGGTCATATTATTACTGTGACGCCCCCAAAATAGGTATACATCACCCATTCTGAGTTGTCAATACATGGTACAGAAACAACTACAACTTTATTATTACAACAGTAAAACTGTGAGTTTAAATACAAATATTATCTTCTAGACAATATTTATACTCACATAAATCCTCATCACATTTATTGATACATTATTTTACAAAAATGGTGAGGACTACTAAACAATCCTTTCTAAAACCTTCATTCCATACCCCAGAGCTGTACTCGCTTATATTCTCGCGTCTCACGAGAAGAATGGAACAAAAAGGAAAAGGGTGAGCTCAACTAGCTCAAGAAAGAATATTATGACTAAGATAATATACAACAAATTATCGTTAGTCTTCAACAGGAAAAATTTAATAGAATACAATAGACAACAAATTTTCAATCAATATTCGCAGTGAAATAATAATTCATTAGAAGAGTTAAGTAGAGAATGCAAACTACTATCTTCTATGTATGAATTTAAAAGTTCATCGTCATCTTTTATCCCTGTAACAACAATCAATATACATCACTGAATCAAATATTCATCTTTGCACTCTGTGCCAAAGATATTCATCGATTGGTCATGTTCATTTAAACACTGTTCATCTTTGCACTACTGGGCCAAAGATATTAATCGATCCATCGTGTTCATCTCAACACTGCTCATCTTTGCACTACTGAGCCAAAGATATTCTTCAGAAATCATTCATCTTTTTGCTGATGTGCCAAAGATATTCAATAATATCATCATTTAAGACCGAGGATGATGAAAATATTTTAAAGAACGAATCCAAATTGAAACAAAATGACAAGGATTAAGGATTAAGGATTCGTACTTTGTTTTATTCATGTCCAACAATACCCCAAAAATAATCACGGTGGTGTAAAATTCAAGAATGATCAAAACATGGATACAATCAAAGCTAGTATCCGAATAGATATTTTGACTGAAAAGAAAAATTTTCATTTTAGGTGAATAGTCCAGATTCGTGAATAGTGCAGATATCGTGAATAAAGGTCAGTATCACGTGAATAGATAAATATCATGAATAGTAAATCCGACACCAAAAGATAGAAATTCCACAAAAACATCTTCACGCTTCATGAATAGTACTCGTGAATAGTAACTCGTGAATAGTAACTCATGAATAGTAACTCGTGAATAGTAACTCATGAATAGTAACCCGACATGAAAAAGTTCCAAATTTGATAAAAACTTCAGATCAACATTTCAGCATAATGATATTGAAGAAATAATATCATTACGAAAAAAATAATATCCCTTACCTCAAAGAATCAGTACTTCGGAAGGAAAGGTCGGAAGTGATGCTGAATGAAACTTATCTTTGAGCAAAGCAACTCTCAAAGTATCTAAATACTCACAAAATATGCTCAATAATATAGAGAGAGAAAGAGAGAAAACTTTGTTTCTGGTGTGATTTTCAATTCTAACTTAGCCCTCTATTTATAGGAAAATGTTAGCTTACCAAGCGAGACTTGACTTTCGCTACACCGATGGCTTTTACCGCTACTATTGCCACCCACCACATTTGAAATAAAATTTAGCACATTTCTTCACCAACCACAAGTGGGGCCCACTCAATTCTAGAATTTTCCACCAAAATCAATTATAAACCTAATTTAGAATCCGACACCTCTTAAAATTCACAACAAATCATTCGTGCATTTTAACGGTTCAAAATTTGTGGACATATACTCAACTTATGTATGTATAACATACCCAAAAATTACCACAATCCAACTATTTGGATTAAAAATTATAATCCCGCAATATATCTCAAAACCCCGATTTAATTTTTAATACCTCCAACTGTAAAATATCGATAAAACACCTCAACAATAATTTCTTCATTTATAACCACATAAATAAATCCATCATTTATATCCACATAAAATAAATATTTCTTTATCATATGAATCAATAATTAATTATTCACAAATAATATTACGAGAATCACAATTATGATGAACCGGTAGTTCCTCAGGAAAGAGGGGCTTTCAGATAAGGATTTCTCCTTCTTGGCGGCGCAATTAGGTGACCAAACCTCTCCTTGATGAGAACTTTCTAGACATTGCCAATAATGCTATCTAATAATATTATTTAAATAATATGAATTATTGATCCGATAATGGAGATAATAATGCAAGTGACAATTATTGAACAACAATAATATAAAATATCAATGAAGAATTATTGAATCAATAAAATAAAATATTGAGCAGTAATTCTTGTGAAAATTATTGAGTAGTGCCTCTTACGTAAGGATCAATAATTCAACAACATGTGCAATACCGTCTGGTGTCTTCTTTCATGCAACCACGCAGCGTATTCTTGTATTTTAACCACCGGGTATTCCAACGGTCTTAACTGGTAACAACTACGCCGTTATTTTTAACCAACTTATATTTGTCGTTTTCTTCATCTAATCGCTTTACGTTATGGGGCCCACACATGGTCAGCTGCTGTCGTCGCGAATATTCCCCTAAAGCATTGAATATTCCACGACCAAACGAATATTCCCAAACAAAATGAATATTTTATAACCACTTGCTTATTTTGAAATATTTGCGTATTTAACCCTTAACTATCCACATTAATCAAATCAACCCTTACTATTTCAAAATAATAAATAAAGGAAATTCCTTTTTATTTAAAAAATTTGAGGTCTTACAATTTTGCTCAACTTGATAAACTCCACCTCCTTATGTAACGAATACTTTGGGAAAGTATTTGTCATTGAATAACTCTTGGAACTTCTCCCAAGACATCTTGAAAAGGTCCAGTTGAGTACGCTTTTCTGATTCCCACCGATGAATCCGCCTCCCTCGCAACATAAAGGTGGCAAAAGGAATCTTTTGCTCCTCGGAGCATCCCAAGACATCAAATATCTTGGTGATCTGCTTTATCCATGCATTCGCCTTAAGTGGTTTTGGCTCTCCAATAAACTCCGGTGGTCCCAGCTCCTTGAACTGTTTAGCGGTGACCGTCCGAGAGTTTCCAGTGTTTCCACCCACATTTTGGACAGGAGTTTCTCTTGCCTGATGTTGTACGAATTGCAGAAAACTCCTAAACATTCCGTCGTTCTCCATTTGGTCGGTGTTGTTGTTCACCTGAGGATTATTTTCTTCCCGTTGCACATTATCCTGAGTATTAATCTGTAGTGACTCCACGATCTCATGTGCTTTATTGCTTATCTCAACATTTTCGGATGCCATTTTTCAAACTGCCACAAAACAAGGGTTAATTAATATATCAAATATTATCCCTATACTCTGACCAACCAGTTAAATACCAAATAAACTTAGGTAGGTCATACCAGTGAAGGAATTCCCCATCTCTCCCCTCCTAGTTCTTATCTCACATCTTAGCCAGGGATCATATCCCTAAGCTTTGATACCAACTGTGACACCCCCAAAACAGGTATACATCACCCATCTTGAGTCGCCAGATACAAGGTACTGAATACAAATATAACTTAATTATACAACAGTCGTGTGAAATACAACAAAACATAGGCTGTGAGTTTTAATACAAATATTGTTATCTAGACAATATCCACACTCAATGGAGTCCTCATTACATTTATTATCACACTATTTCACAGAATAGTGAGGACTACTAATGCACCATCTAGGACCATAACTCTGTTCCCCGACTAGTCCCAACTACGTTCTCATTTCCTAAAGAGAACAGTGAAAGAAAGGGTGAGCTCAACTAGCCCAGTAAGAAATATTATGACTAAGATAATGCGGAATAAATATCAATAGCCTTCAACAATATAATAACTGATAGAATATAATAGACAACAAGTTTTAGATCAAAAACTGCAGCAGAATAAGCAATCCATTAGAAGAGTCAAGTAAAGTATAAAATCTACCGTCTTCTATGATTTAAAAAGTTTTTCATCAACTTTATCGCTGAGACTCAGCTTAATAAATAAAATCGAATCATCCCTGCTCCACGGCCGAGGATATTCATATAATCATCAATGGTCATGACTATCTTAGAATAATCCCGGTCATAATCATACCAACAATCGCCCCCTGATGAGAACTACATGTGCCAATGAGGACTTTTACCACATCATTCGTCACATTACGGCCATGATTATACCGAATAATCCACGGTCATAATCATACCAAGTCTATCTATGCACGTAAGCCAAAGATGACTTTCAAAGATAATATAAGCATGAGGATAATGACAATTCAATAAAACAAGTTCAAGAATAAATTTTAAAGATTTATAAGTTAATTTATCCACGAACTCAATAACGTCTAAATTGTCAACACGATCATCGCTTTGTGCAAGTAAAATTCAAGAATGCTCGGAAGAATATTTCCATGAAAAGATCTTTGGATGAAGCTCAAATATCAAGGATATTCCACTAATTTCATGAAGTATAGAAGCCAAAGCTTTAACCAATTTGAGTATAATATAATATATGAAGCTATGAATGGATTTTCACTTTGCCGTGCGGTAATCCACGTGAGCAGATAATTTCTACAATTTAATAAGGAATGAATATAAAGGATCATTCACCATGCATGTGGTAATCCACATAGACAAAGTTATTCAACAGAATAATAAAGAATGGAATAACGGAAGGATTCACCATCCGTGCGATAGATCGCACAAACACATGTTATTCCCAATGAATAATAAATAATGGAACAGTGTCAGCGTAAACGCATATTGATACGAGGATATTCCGACGAATAAGAAATAATGGAACTGAGTTCAGGCGTAAGAACGTTACGTGCGTGATATTCTCGGCGAATAATAAATAATGGAACCCGGTGGCGTAAGCGAACGAACGCACGAGGATATTATTCTACGAATAATAAAGAACAGAATATTAGAAGAATTTCACCATGTATGCGGTACTTCGCATAAACAAGTTAATCCAATAGAATAATAAGAATGGAATAATGTAAGTTCTCTTCATGAATAAGAAAGAAAGAATACCCTTATGAGTACAACAAATAATATTCCCTACCTTAGAAAAAGCGAATCTTTGAAGTAGTGAAGTAGCGCGAATACTTTTCTTCTTTTCTCTATAGTTTTCTCTCTAGAGTTTCAATTGAATTCGTAAGAAATAATGAAGGAATGAGCTTCTATTTATAGGAGAATAGACTGAATAGTAACTAATTCATGAACGGTCCAGATTGATTTACTTTTAAACGGACGGTTCATATTGGTTTACTATTAAAACTTAAAGCAACGGTCCATACTGATTTACTATTAAAACTTTAAACCAGCGATCCATATTGATTTACTATTATACTTTCCACCAGCGGTCCATATTGATTTACTATTATATCTTCAACCAACAGTCTGAAAAATTAGCACATCTCCTCATGGAATAATATTGTACCCAAAAATGATTTGGACCGAACAGAAATATATCTTACGGGTGAATAGTACCTCGTGAATAATAACTCGTGAATAGTAACTCGAGAATAGTAACTCATGAATAATAACTCATGAATAGTAACTCATGAATAGTAACTCGTGAATAGTAACTCATGAATAGTAACTCGTGAATAGAAACTCGACACAGAAAGTTTCCCGAATACCTAATTGAACAATATAACCTCCAGACATCAATTATACTAACATAAATAAGTCCAACACAATGGAACTATAAAATTCATCTTTAATCAACACGAACTTATTCATCATTAATATTATAATTCACAATATTTAACAACCAGGTCGTTCCCAAGAAAGAGGGGGCTTTCCGATAAGGATTTCTCCTTATTGGCGCGCAATTAGGTGACCAAACCTCTCCTTGACAGAACTTCTAGACATTGTCAATATTGTAAATAATAATATGAATAACTTTGTCATCTCAATTATTGATTTAATAATATATCATATTATGTAGATGATACTGTAACAATAATTGAATCAATAATATGAGAGATATGATGCAACAATTACTGTAGCAATAATTGAGTATAACTGAATGACTTCTCACGTAAGCATCAATAATCAATACTGTGTGCTACTATGCAACCACGCGTATTACTGTACTTTTACTACCGGGTAGTTCAACAGTTTTAACGATATTTTTATCGTTTTCTAACTACGACAATACTTCCGGTGTGGGATCCACCAATGATTGTGCCGTCGTACGAATATTCCCTGTTTAAACGAATATTCCCCGACCAATCGAATATTATATAACCACTTGCTTACTTTGCAAAATTTGTAAATATTACCCACAACTATAACATTATATCAAATCCACACCATAATATTCAAAAATATATTTCGGAAAAATTATTCTTTATTCATAAAACTTGGGGTCTTACAAAGAATATAAGAGACACAGTGTTTTTAAGTGGTTCTGAGCACTCAAGTCTCCTAGTCCACTTTTCTACTCCTTGAGTAGAAAATCCATTAAGGATATCTTTACAATCTTTGAATCTTACAGATTCCTTCAAGACCAGTAGTCTTGGAACTTTACTTTAGAACTCTTCAAGTCCAACTGACTTGGAACTTCTTACTTTACTTAATGATAGTTGAGTTCTTGAATGGTGCTACTTAGTTGCCGTTAAGCTTGTGTTCAAAAGAACTGAGTAGCTGAGCAAGCTTTCTTTTCAGATCGTTGAGTTGAGCGTTGAGTTTTCTTTAGCGTTTCGTTGTATGCTTTCTTATTTCTTTCTTTTGCATTTCTTTTGAATATAAGGTGCCTTTTAAATGTATCCGTTTGAAGGTATCCATTGAAGCATTAATTGTATTTAACATTTCTAAGCAGTGATGGAGACTTTTAGGAAATCTTCTGTTTAGCTATCTGGCCCACTGACACAGCAGACTGCTATCTCACTTAACACTTGAAAAGGTGTTTTTGGCTGACATGTAGTACTTTTCTTAACTTCTTCAATACGTCTCTTTATTATATACTAAGGATTAGGGTTATGTCATTAGGATTCCCGATAGTCTCAACGTCTATAGTGCATTCCACATTTGATGACTTTTATTCTTAAACAAATGGACAAGGATCGATGCTTTTGATGCAGACAGATAATACACTACGATCATAATCGTGGTGTCTTATAACATTAGTGCTTGATCCGACACTAGTAGATGAGAACACTATGATTTTTCTTAAGTATTTTTACACTACGATCTTAGCTTGTTTAATTTGCAGACTCTATGCTTTCGAGTGCACTCTACGATTCTTGAGTTTGACTCGGCAGGCGTTTGTACCACTTTACGATTTTTGGAAGGCCCTCCAAAGTAGATAAACTACGATTTCTTGATGCTCTACGATTCTGTCTTGGCTTCTGCAAACTCTTGACTGGCTTAACAGACTATAATTCTATTGAAGCCTATCTATTACATTTCAAGACATAGATTAACCTAACATCTTTAATCTTTTCTCCTATACATTCATTTACAGAATGATAACATTAAAGCTCATATCAACCTAACAAGTTTGATCTACCACTAAGTCCTTGTACATGTATTCCTAGAAGGACTTTACATATAATCATGAATAGTTACTTTCAACCTCAAATTTTAAGTATGTAATTTCCCAAAAATCTCCCCCTAGTTGATGTTGACATATCCAAGGAGATATGTATCATGATCATCAATTTCTAGATGCAGTTGCTAGAAAGTAAATATGACTTATTGTTTCAGTGAGCAGCTGAAATGTCTAGAGAATAATCATGAATATATTGATGATTGTAAAGACATATATTACAATAAATCTTAGTTACATCAATTAGAAATAAGTTCTAACTTATCTCTATTTCTTTTGCCTTTTATTCCTTAGAGGATTGACATACTCTGCAACTCTCCTTCTTCTGCTGACTTCGTCTCTCCATGCAATGTCTTCCATCTCGCTTTAACTTAGCTGTTCTCCATGATCATGTCAATTCATGAATGCAAGATCTCCAACTGGCATGTTTAGGCTAGTAGTGCTTACTCCTTGTGAGCTAGGAGATGGCCCTCGACTCCTTAGTGGTTGCACCATTAGAATTGGTTGGCGCTGCTGCGGTTCAGATCGCGGAGTCTGATGGCGAGGCTGTCTTGAGGGAGGGCTCCTTCAAGATTGAGCAATGAGTTTGCCTCTGCCCTTGCCTTTCTCTTATTCCCCTTTATTCTCCCCCTTTATGTCAGCATCAAGGGTTCAAATGTCTTCAGACAGTCGATTCATGCCTTGGATTAGCTCATGGAGCTAATTCATGGATTAAGCAATGTTTTCTCGATTTTCATGGACCAGAGAATCTGTTTGAGATTTCTTATTTTGTAGAATGGCCAAGACAGTTTCTGTTTGTTTCATTTGACCCATGGAAAATGATTGGAATTCTTTCATTGAGGTTTGTAGACTTGTGAGACTTTCCATCATAAGAGTATTTTGGGATTCCTGAGTCTTCTGCAAAAGGAGAACTGCTTCCTTGTGCTTCTTGGCAGCCTGAAAGTGAATTTGATCCCTTTCATTGATACTCTGGATCATTTCCTTTATGATCTCCCTAAGCTTCTTTGTAAGCTCAGGGAAGACAAGCTTTATGCCAAGTTGAAGAAATGTGAGTTCTGACTTGAGGAAGTAGCATTCCTTGGGCACGTAGTATCAAGTCATGGAATATCTGTTGATCCGGCAAAGATTGAAGCAATTCAAAGATGGGAGCAACCTAAATTAGTGACCGAAGTACGTAGCTTTCTCGGGTTAGCTGGTTATTATCGGAGATTCATGGAAGGATTTTCTTGAATAGCTACTCCATTAACTCAACTGACTCGGAAAGATACAAAGTTCGGTTTGAGCGAAGAATGTGAGAAGAGTTTTCAAGAACTCAAGAAGAGACTCATTTCAGCACCTGTTCTGACAATACCATCTGGTTCGGAGGGATTTGTCATCTACAGTGATGCTTCAGGCAAAGGGTTGGGATGTGTTCTCATGAAACATGGGAAAGTCATAGCCTATGCCTTAAGACAACTCAAAGAATATGAGAGGAATTATCCTACTCATGACCTAGAGTTAGCAGCTGTTGTCTTCGCACTTAAAATTTGGAGGCATTATTTGTATGGGGAGAAGGTAGAGATCTTTACGGATCATAAAAGCCTCAAATATTTCTTCACTCAAAAGGAACTCAACATGTGACAACGACGTTGGCTTGAACCATTGAAAGATTATGATCATACCATCCAATACCATCTTGGAAAAGCGAACGTGGTAGCTAACGCATTGAGTAGAAGATCTTATGTAAGTACGAGTGTGATATTGTCAACACAAAGTCCCATTTTGTGTGACTTGCAAAGGATGGAGATAGAGTTAAAGACTCCAGGGACCCATGTGATGATGGCAAATATACGAGTAGAACCGACTTTAATTGATAAAGTTAAAGTCGCTCAAGCTACGAGACTGGAGCTTCGATGCGTATGAGGAAGAAAGTGCTAGAAGGTGCTACGCCTAAGTAAGAATCGATGAAGAAGGAATACTTCGAGTCAACTCCAGACTTTGTGTTCCTAACGACCCTGATTTAAAGTATAAAATCATGATGGAGGCGCAAAACACACCATTTGCAATCCATCCAGGGAGTACCATAATGTATCATGATATTCGTCATACATTTTGGTGGAGCAATATGAAGAGAGAAATAACGTTGTTTATCTCAAGGTGTCTAACTTGTCAACGAGTTAAAGCGGAGCATCAAGTACCAAAAGGTCCATTGCAACCACTTGAAATTCCAGAATAGAAGTGGGAGCACATTACCATAGATTTCGTTACCGGTCTTCCTAAGGTTTCTCAAGGTATAGATGCAATTTGGGTCATTGTTGATAGATTGACCAAGTCTACTCATTTTTTACCGATACGAGAAACTTATACACTTGAATGTTTTGCTCGTATGTACATAAACGAGATTGTAAGTGTTAGGTTTGTAATATTCAAGAACGCAATCAAATTGCATAAATTAGCGGAAGCGTGTAAAAATCAGAGTTTAAAATTTATTACAAACCATATACCCGGATCACCCTTTATGCACAATTATTAATTAAACGAAGAATAAGAAATTATGAAATCATACCCTTGTAGAAACGAGCTTCATCAGGTACGAGTTCACCTCCTACTTCTCCGCGATCTCCTTGAATCCACCGGGTTTGGTTCCTTCCTTTGATCAATGTTAGCCACCCATGTGTTTGGCCTCTAGAGGTGATCCACCAAGGAAGAATAGGAATTCAAGAATAAGGGGTATTGGCTCAACCCTAGTTTTCTATCTCTATAGAAAAGGCGTACTCTCCAACAAATTGGAATTATGTCGTCCGTTGTAAAAGTCGACAACCCCTTACACCCATAATAAGACTCCTCTTATTTATAGATGTGGGCAACCCACCTTAAAAATTAAGGAATTGGGATTTATTTAATTAATTAAATTATTTTAATTAATTAAGCTCCCTAATCTTATTAGGGATAATTAATTAAACTCCTTTAACTAATTTTCCTTCCTAATCCAATTAGGAATAAATGAGAGTACTTATATTAAATTAATTCCTAAACTCTTTTAGAAATTAAAATAATAATTGTAATAATATTAATGAGACTCCTCTTATTAATTTATATTTAATATTTCTAAAATATTAAATAATAATATTAAGTTATTTAATTTATTCTATCACCATAGATTAAATTAAATATACTTAACATATTATTATGATTATGCCATTAACTTCTTAAATAATTATTCTTCCTTTTATGGTGTGACCCTTTAGGTTCTCCATATTAAACCGGTTGTGAATAAATCAATTAGAACAATTCTAATCTTATTTAAATAAATAAATTAAACAAATAATTTATTTAAATAAATAATATTTATTCTACAATAGGGATAAGCCTCCCCAGCGATCAACGACTTTCCAGATAATATAGATTTCAACATTAATCATTAAAGAACCTTTGAGTAAATAGTTACCGCATAATTCAATCCTTCCACCATACAATGTCCCAATTAAATATAAGTCATGGAATTCATGTCAAGTCTTATTTTATTTAATTATATGTATTTCGATCCTTAAATGCACAACTCAAATAATGCAAATTAGAAACTCCTTTCTAATTTCATTACGCTCGCCAAGGACTACTGGGTTGTCATTTATCGAATCACATAGGACATTCTCTTCTTTTATTAGAAGTGGTAGATTCTTTATTGATCATACATTATCTCCATGTACAACTTATTATACCCAAGCATACCCTTTGATATACCCTAAGGGTCTTAAGGAATAAGTTAAAGTATAACTCATCATACACAAGATACTATGATGATCTCAAGTCCAAGGATTACTTGTACTTACTATCACTCTGAGAATTCTATTGCAGCAAGTAAAACTCCATTAGGTATTCCTTAGCGAGCCACGCAAAGTGAACTTATTCTCTAATAAGCACCTACATACTTGCTTTAGTGTCTCCACACAAATGATCATTAGATCAATCATCCTCATCCAATGAAGCAAAGAACGTATGTACCAATCTATCCGGATTCACTAATCCCCAATTTAGTAATCCAACGATTGGGAACTATTTTAGTTTTAAGCTTTCTAAGAATTTAGATCTCATTAGAATGATCATCATCATTATTCTAAAAGCATTGCTTAAAACTATGGGTTTATCACATATTATAAAACAAAGATCATGTAGATAATTAAAAGCCTTTAATAAATTAATACTTTTATTAATAAATGAATAAGATTGTTACAAAGTATATGCTTTATCATCAAACATGATTGGCTTGTGTGCATACTACTTTCAATCTCCCACTTGCACTAAAGCCAATCGTTATGGTATCTTATACTCTTCTTCTCTAAGTGACGATTATCCTGCTGTTGGATAAGCTTTAGTTAATGGATATGTAATGTTGTTCATGAGAGTCCACTATCTCTATAGTGATTTCCCATCTTTCAATGATTCTAATAATCAAATGAAAGTGCCACAACACATGTTTAGATCCAAGATGAGACTTAGGAACTATTCTTAGTTCTGTAATGAACTTTTAATCCAAACAATCAACTTGCAGCTTCATTTATAGCTATATACTTTGTCTTTATCACTAAACCAGCAACTCTTTGCTATTTGGAACCTTTCCAATTCATTGCACCACTATTCAAGATAACGCTTTACCTTAAAGTGGATTTTTCTGTCATCTTGGTCTGTCTGAAAAACTTGAGTCTGTTAAGCCCTCTAGTTTTAATTTAGACCAACCATAAATTTTAATCACATCCTTAGTACCGGTTAAGTACTTTAAGATGTTTTTCACTGACTCATAGTGAACTTCTCCATAATATGACTGATCAACATCAGGTCTCGTACATTTCATTGCATACATGATAGTCACTCATGCTACCTCTCTTTTCAGGAGCCTGTGGGGACTATTAAGAGAGATACACTCCATGGCTCATCAACATGAAACATCTCTTGGAGCTTGCCATGCTAAACGACTTTAGCATCAAATGAATATACGTTCCTTGGGTTAAGTCGAGCATCCTCTTAAATCTATCTATATAGATTTATATCCCCAATTAAGATACTCTTCCAAATCATTCATGGAGGAATGTTTAGACAACTTTATCTTTACTGATTGTAGCATTGGTATGTCATTCCTTATCCATAGTATATCAACATATAGTACTAGGAATGTCACGATGCTCCTAATCGACCCTTTTGTACACACTAGGTTCATTCTTATTTTGATAAAATCAAACTCTTTTGATTGCCTCATCAAAACGAATGTTCCATATTTGAGAAACTTGCTTCAATCCATTTCTCCGAGTGTCTACAACACTTACCTCATCGTGATGTTCTTTGGATCATCATCTTCTATGATGTGTACCTCATCATCATCATCTATGATGAATCCATACCTCCGGTATATCTTGGTACTATTCAGATTTATGATTCGGGTTGTGGTATAATAGGTCATCTATAGGTTCCTCTTATTTGACTTATAGTATTTTGTGGTTCTTGAACTCTTCAAGATCTATTATCCTCCCACTAGCCCCTTTTAATGATAAACACCTTTATCTTAGAAGGCAGCGTGTTTCGTAACAAACACCTTTTGCTAAGTAGAATTATAGAACATATACCCTAAACTTACTTTAGGACGTCCCACAAATCTGTACATGTCAAATCTTGTCCCAAGCTTATCCTTTGAAACCTTTTCACATAAGTTGGACAACCCCTTATCTTAACATACTTAAGATTAGGAATCCTTCCTGTCCATAACTTTTATGGAGTCTAAGGGCCGGATTTTGAGGTTACCTTTTTGTAGATATGCATCCATTTCTAGGACATGACCCTAGAGGGATACTGGAATGTCGATAAAATCATTATGGACATCACCATGTCCAACAAGGTACGATTTTTCCTTTCAGATACATCAATCAATTATTATGTATCAGGAGGTGTCCATTATGAGAAAACCATTTGAGATAATCTAGAAACTTATTGCACAAGTATTTATTCCTTAATCTAATCAAAGAATCTTAATACTTTGTCAATTTGTTTCATTTCTGAATTCTTTGAACCTTTCAAATAATTCACACTTGTATTTCAACAAATACATACATTCAACTCTTTGAATGATCATCTCCTTTTCTTATACTAGTTTATTCAATATGCAAAATTATTTTCATGTAAGTCAAGTATACAAAATTTATTAAGTAATATTTCAGTTCTATACAAAATATTATTATTATAAATAGAACAACAATTGTTCTTAAATATAATACCAAAGATTTCATTGTCAACAATAAAATAGAAATAATGTTTTCAACGAGAACTAGAATACAATAACAACTTATTGACTTAATAGATTTGCAGTAAGCAAGTCTTAAACTATAAGTTTCTATAGTAATGCAGCAACCTTTGCTTCATTTTCCACACATAGGATTACTTATCTTTGTTTAACTTTCTACTTCTATTTGGTCCCTTCATAAATCTATATTTATGATAACCAAAGTCGGTATCCAATACCCAAGTAGAACCTTGACTTAAAGAAAAATTTATTTCAATCATGAACAAAAGCGATTAGAATCGAAACTTCACTAAGCTTCTTTGGTTAGCCTCGCAAGATGCTTCTCGCAGATTTCTTTCCAAAGTGTCCAAAGCTATCTGCAGTGGAAGCAAACTCCTTTGCTATCTGTATCAGTTTTGCTCTTATTATCCTTTGTTTAGGCCTTTCTATTTACCTTCTTTGAATCGTTCTTCTTTTCAGAAGATCCTTTGGCCCCTACCAGTAAGACTTGATCTTTCTTGGTTGGAAAGTGACTCTCAAAATTTTTCAATATGTTAAGCAAATCAATGAGGCGATATCTAGCTTGTTCATATGAAAAATTCACAACAACCATGAAAGGAGTCAGGGAGTGAGTACAAGATCAAATCTTGGCTCAACTCTCCATCCATGACAAAACTCGTTGTCTAATTGATCAATTAAATTGATAATGTTAAGGACTTTTTTATCCAGATTGTAGTTTCATCGGTCATTCTAGATCGGAAGAGCTCCTTAGATATCGATATCTATCGGTCCTACTTTCCTCACCATCAACTACTTGATGTGCGGGAATATAGTAGAAGCATCCATAGTTTCACGCCGACGTCAAGCTCGTTACTCATAGATGCGAGCATGATGCATTGAGCCAAATGTGCATCATCTTGCCACTTTCTAAAAGTAGCAATGTCTTCCTCGAGGCATTATGCGCAACTATTGCGAGGATAGACGTATTAAGGACATAAGATAGCTTTTCACCTATGAGAACTATTCTCAAATTCCTTAACCAATCCGTTTAATTTGATTCGATTAATTTAGCATCTAATATGCTTCAGAGTGATAGTAATTTAGACATTGTAAAATTTCGTAAATGAATTTGTAATTAACAACATTTTAACATGCATTCTTTTATTAATTACCAAAATAAATTAGGTCTTGTTTTAAATTGGTATCTTCCACTATTTTCTTCAAACTATATTACCTCACTTATATAGTTCGGCAAAATCTAATTAAAGATTTGCTAGTGAGAATAAGGATCCCATTTCAAATGTATATAGCCTTGTGGTGACACAACAAACTATATATAAATAAATAGGTAGACAACTTTTGTCAATTACATCAACTATGCAACTCCTTTTCTTTTGCCTCTTAGATTATTTTGATCAAGTGGTGGCACATCCAGAATCAAAATTATCCAAGTTAAGTCCGACCTAGCACTCCATATATTCAAAAGAAAAAAATATCATCCTTGTGGTGACACAACAAAACAATATTGTTCAATTTTCTTTATAAGCATCAAATGTGATAAATTAACATCTTAAATACTTAATACTTGCCTTGTGGTGACACAACAAACTCATATTAAATATTTAATACTCTATTAATTTTATCATGCTAGAAAGCGACGTTCGATATTCCAAATATCTTTGAACGCTTAGGACTTAATATAAAAATTGAGGGGTTTGTTATTAATTTGTCTCATCTTGTTTAGCGTGCATATATATATATATATATAAAATCGCGTATATATATAATAAACATCATGAGCATGTTATCATATATATATATATATATATATATATATATATATATATATAGTATAAGCATGCACATATAGAATACTATATTCTACCCGGATTGATTATGGACTTTTATTCTAGTTTGGTTCACTAGAGCCACCAAGTGAACCAAAAGGTCAAACCCTAGGGGTGCAAGAAATAATATTTAAATATAACTATTACATTTAAACCCGGGCTCCATTACAAACGGGTCTTCAAGCGCTCCTTGCTCCTTAATCTCCAATTAATTCTAACTATTCCTATTACAAAACTATTTAAAATAAATAGAAACCTTGATCAGCAGTCAAGGGGAAGTACATAGGAGGGGAATAGAATTTACATTCAGAAAAATTAGAGAAGACGAGGTACGCAGACCCCATTTAATAAAACCCATACATTCATGCATCCAACTAAAATAAAATCCAATCGCATTGGTCAATAATCCATAATCAATCCCATTTATTATCATACACATCATCATATGCATCAATAAATAACATTCATCTT
The DNA here is from genome assembly GCA_020205615.1 of Panax quinquefolius. Classification (NCBI taxonomy): domain Eukaryota; kingdom Viridiplantae; phylum Streptophyta; class Magnoliopsida; order Apiales; family Araliaceae; genus Panax; species Panax quinquefolius. The sequence continues at coordinate 32,229,931 of CM035166.1, forward strand.
ATGAATAATAAACATTTAATATATATATTGATATCATTTAATGGGCAAATTTAGTTAGTATAAAATCTATTTTTGAATCAAAATAAACTCTTTTATTTTAATCCAAATTTAAATCAAAATAAAACTATTTTATTTTAATTTATCTAATTTTGAATAAAATAAACTATTTTATTTTAATCAAAATCTTTAATCAAAATAAACTCCTTTATTTTAATTAATTATGGAATCAATTCCAAGTCAAAATAAACTCCTTTATTTTGGGTAATATGAAATCTTATTTCATATCTTAAATAAACTCTTTTATTTTAATCAAAAATTTTAATCAAAATAAACTCTTTTATTTTAATTAATTATGGAATCCAATTCCATGTAAAAAATTTTTTATTAAAGGAAACACTTAATTCATTTCCTATTCACAAATAAACTCCTTTATTTTGAATAATATGAAATCTTATTCCATATTTAAATAAACTCTTTTATTTAAGGAAATTAGGATTCTCTTTCCTATTCACAAATAAACTCTTTTATTTTGAATAATATGAAATCTAATTTCATATCTAAATAAACTCCTTTATTTAAGGAAATTAGGAATACAATTTCAACTCCAATTAGTTATCATGGAATCCAATTCCAACTCTAATTAGTTAGCATGAAATTTAATTTTAAAATTAAAATAAACCTTTTATTTTAAGATTAAAATAAACTATTTATTTTAATTATAAAAATTATTAGTATATATTATATATATATATATATATATATATATATATATATATATATATATAAAATATATATTATATATATAATATATAAGTAATCATAAGATTACATTTGTGAATAAAAAAAAAAAATCAAACGGAAATCAAAGAATCACGGAATAGGCAGACATCAAGGATTCAAGGATTCCCCTTTTTTTTTAATTTTTTTTTTTTTAAAACTGACGTGTCCCTTTTGTCCAGGAACCTTGATTACTTGATTCCTTTATAATATCTTGGCCTGATTTTTTTTTTTAATTAAAGGAATCAAATAAAGAATTAAATAATAAAAGCAAAATTTCAAAAATCAAACCCTCCTTTTATTTTTTATTTTTTTTTATTTTATATTTTATACAATAAAATTATGCCCAATTAAATTGTTCTAAACACATATCAATATAATATCAAATTAAAACAATTAATAATTCGCATAAAGGTTTGGCTCGATGCCCTTCGTTAGGTTTGTAATATTCAAGAACGCAATCAAATTGCATAAATTAGCGGAAGCGTGTAAAAATCAGAGTTTAAAATTTATTACAAACCATATACCCGGATCACCCTTTATGCACAATTATTAATTAAACGAAGAATAAGAATTTATGAAATCATACCGTTGTAGAAACGAGCTTCCTCAGGTACGAGTTCACCTCCTACTTCTCCGCGATCTCCTTGAATTCATGGGGTTTGGTTCCTTCCTTTGATCAACGTTAGCCACCCATGTGTTTGGCCTCTCAGAGGTGATCCACCAAGGAAGAATAGGAATTCAAGAATAAAGGGTATTGTCTCAACCCTAGTTTTCTATCTCTATAGAAAAGGCGCATCTCCAACAAATTGGAATTATGTCGTCGTTGTAAAAAGTCGACAACCCTTACACCCATAATAAGACTCCTCTTTATTTATAGATGTGGGCAACCCACCTTAAAAATTAAGGAATTGGGATTTATTTAATTAATTAAATTATTTTAATTAATTAAGCTCCCTAATCTTATTAGGGATAATTAATTAAACTCCTTTAACTAATTTTCTTTCCTAATCCAATTAGGAATAAATGAGAGTACTTATATTAAATTAATTCCTAAACTCTTTTAGAAATTAAAATAATAATTGTAATAATATTAATGAGACTCCTCTTATTAATTTATATTTAATATTTTAAAATATTAAATAATAAATATTAAGTTATTTAATTTATTCTATCACCATAGATTAAATTAAATATACTTAATATATTATTACGATTATGCCATTAACTTCTTAAATAATTATTCTTCCTTTTATGGTGTGACCCTTTAGGTTCTCCATATTAAAACCAATTGTGAATAAATCAATTAGAATAATTCTAATCTTATTTAAATAAATAAATTAAACAATTAATTTATTTAAATAAATAATATTTATTCTACAATAGGGATAAGCCTCCTAGCGATCAACGACTTTCCGGATAATATAGATTTCAACATTAATCATTAAAGAACCTTTGAGTAAATATTTACTGCATAATTCAATCCTTCCACCATACAATGTCCCAATTAAATATAAGTCATGGAATTCATTGTCAAGTCTTATTTTATTTAATTATATGTATTTCGATCCTTAAATGCACAACTCCAAATAATGCAAATTAGAAACTCCTTTCTAATTTCATTACGCCTCGCCGCCAAGGACTCTTGGGTTGTCATTTATCGAATCACATAGGACATTTCTCTTCTTTTATTAGAAGTGGTAGATTCTTTATTGATCATACATTATCTCCATGTACAACTTATTATACCCAAGCATACCCTTTGATATACCCTAAGGGTCTTAAGGAATAAGTCAAAGTATAACTCATCATACACAAGATACTATGATGATCTCAAGTCCAAGGATTACTTGTACTACTATCACTACTGAATTCCTATTGACAGCAAGTAAAACTCCATTAGGTATTCCTTAGCGAGCCACGTTCAGTGAACTTATTCTCTAATAAGCACCTACATACTTGCTTTAGTGTCTCCATACAAATGATCATGAGATCAATCATCCTCATCCAATGAGCAAGCAACGTATGTACCAATCTATCCGGATTCACTAATCCCCAATTTAGTAATCCAACGATTGGGAACTATTTTAGTTTTAAGCTTTCTAAGAATTTAGATCTCATTAGAATGATCATCATCATTATTCTAAAAGCATTGCTTAAAACTATGGGTTTATCACATATTATAAAACAGCATCATGTAGATAATTAAAAGCCTTTAATAAATTAATACTTTTTATTAATAAATGAATAAGATTGTTACAAAGTATATGCTTTATCATCAAACATGATTGGCTTGTGTGCATACTACTTTCAGTAAGACTGCATGGTATGCCAGTATCCATAGTTTTTGATCGAGACCCAAGATTCACTTCACGATTTTGGATTAGTTTGCAGAAAGCTATGGGCACAGATTTATGATTTTGTTTCAAGATATCATCCTCGCAGCCAGACGGGCAAATCGGAGAGGACTATTTAAACTCTTGAAGATTTATTAAGACTACGTGTGCTTGACTTCAAGGAAGTTGGGATAAGTTCTTACCATTGGTGGAGTTTTCCTACTACAACAGTTTATCAAGCAAGTATCGACATGGCTCCATTTGAGGCGTTGTATGGAAGAAAGTGTCGTTCTCCAAAGATCTTTGGGATGAGGTGTAAAGCAACGTTGTTGGGACCGGAGTTAGTACGTATGACTACGGAAAAGATTCAAACGATCCGACAACGTATAAAAACCTCACAAGATCGACAAAAGAGTTATGTTGATCTTCATCGAAAGGACGTGGAATTCGATATAGGAGATCATGTGTTGTTACGTGTTGCTCCATGAAAAGGAGTTACGAGATTTGGAAAGAGAGGAAAGCTCAATCCTCGATTCATCGGCCCATTTTAATCCTCGTGAGTAGGAGGGCGTGGCCTATAGACTCGCTTTACCGCCAAGTATGTCTCGTGTTCATAACGTTTTTCACATATCCATGTTACGTAAATATGTGGAAGACCCGAACCACATTATTGAGTTAGAACCGGACGAAATAGCGGAAGATTTGACGTATGAAGAGGTTCCTGTTCAAATATTGGATAAGATGGAACATATTCTACGCTCCAAGGTTATACCTCAAGTCAAAGTTTTGTGGAGGAACCACGATGTTGAGGAAATGACTTGGGAGTTAAAATCTGAAATGAAATCAAGGTATCCTTACCTCTTCGACATACCAGGTACGTACTCTAATTTCGAGGGCGAAATTTCATAAGAAGAGGAGGTTGTAAGACCCCAACTTTTATAAATAAAGATGAATTTTCTATAAATATCATTTTTGAATATTATGGAGTAAATTTGATATAATGTTATAGTTGTTATATAATATTCGATTGGTCGGGGAATATTCATTTTAACAGGGAATATTCGTACAACAGCACAATCATTGGTGGACCCCACAACAAAATTATTGTCGGATTGAGAAAATGACAAAAATACTTTATGAAAATAACGACGGAACCGTTAACTGTTGAAACACCCGGTGTTAAAAGTGCAGTAATATGCGTAGTTGCACAGTAGCACACTGTATTGATTATTGATGCTTACATGAGAAGTCACTCAGTTTTGTTCAATTATTGTTCTGATAATTCTTTGCGATAGTATCTCACTTTATTTGATTCAATTATTGTCAATATTTTATAATCAATAATTGAGATGACAAAGTTATTAATATTATTATTTGCAATATTAAAGATGTCTAGAAGTTCAGTTAAGGAGAGGTTTAGTCACCTAATTGTGCACCAATGGGGAGAAATTCTTATTGGAAAGCCTCCTATTTCCTGGGAACGACCTGGTCGATTAATATTGTGAATTATAATAATGATGATGAGTTTTGTTTTATTAGTATTATTAATGTAATAAAACAGAAAAGCTTTTTATATAAAACAAAATACTTTTATAAAGTTATTCCTTTTATTAGATTATAAATAGAATATATTATATTTTATTGTAAACCAATCTGGACCGTCCGTTTAAAGTAAATCAATCTGGACCGTTCATGAATTAGTTACTATGCAGTCCATTCTTCTATAAATAGAAGGTCATTCCTTCATTATTTCTTACGAATTCACTGAAACTCTAGAGAGAGAAACTATAGAGAGAGTTCTTCTTCTATAATCTTGAGCATATTTCTTTAGAGTTTAAGAAAGTTTTGAGCGTAGTGCAAGTTTTCTTTGAGTATATCCTGCCCTACTAGTCAAAATACTCTTCTTTTACGGTAAGGGATATTATTTATTGTACTCGTTAGGGGTATTCCTTCTTTTTTATTGAAATTCTTTTGTTATTCCATTCTTTATTATTATGTTGGAATAACCTGTATACGCGGGATACCCTATACTTGGTGAAATTCTTACGTTATTCCATTATTTATTATTTCATTGGAACATCCGTCGTGCGCGTTTACGCATGAATTCGGTTCCGTTGTTTATTATTACGTTAGAACATCCTGCTTTGTGCCTTTACGCATGACTGGTTCCATTATTTATTATTCATTGAATATCCTATCTGTGCGTTCTGCATTTGACACGGTTCCATTATTTATTATTCCGTTGGAATATCTTGTAGGTGCGTTTACGCATGACCTGGTTCCATTATTTATTATTCTGTTTAGAATATCCTGTCGGTGCTTTTACGCATGACCTGGTTCCATTATTTATTATTCTATTGGAATAACCTGTCTGTGCAGTCTATCGCATGTCTGGTAATTTCTTTTGTTATTCCATTCTTTATTATACTCAGTTGGTTAAAGTTTTAACTTCTATACTCCATGAAATTAGTGGAATATCCTTGATATTTGCGCTTCATCTAGTATCTTTTCATGGAAATATTCTTCTGAGCATTCTTGAGTGTTACTCTACAAAGAAGTATCATGTTAACAATTTGGACATTATTAGTTCCTGGATAAATTAATTGTTGAACTTGTTTTATTCAATTCTTATATCATTATTATCATCCTAATGTTTATATTATGTTGAAAGTCATATGTGGCCTATAGTGCATAGATGGACTTGGTATGATTATGACCGAGGATTATTGATTGTAATCATGGAAGTAATGTTACAAATGATGTGGAAAAGTCCTCATTAACCCGTAGTGCATTGATGGACAAGTTGTTGGCATGATCATGACCATATGATGAATACACAAATATCCTTGGTCGTAGTGCATGGATAATTTGTGGTTGTGATACTAATGAATATCATTGGTAGTAGTGCGGGGATGATGTGGATTATTTATTGTCGAGTCTCAAATGATAAAAGTCATGAAAACCTTTTAAATCATAGAAGATAATAGATTTTATTCTTTACTTGACTCTTCTAATGGATTGCTTGTTCCATTGCAGCTTAAACTTGATGTTTGTTATATTTTATTAGTTTAACACTGTTGAAGGCTAATGATAATTTATTCTGCATTATCTTAGTCATAATATTTCTTACTGAGCTAGTTGAGCTTACCCTTTTACTTTCATTGTTCTCTTCAGGAAATGAGAACGTAACAGGGACTAGTCGGGGAACAAAGTGATGGTCCAGATAATAGCATTAGTAGTCCTCACTATTCTATGAAATAGTGTGATAATAAATGTAATGAGGACCCCATTGAGTTTGTATATTGTCTAGATGACAATATTTGTATTAAAACTCACAAGATATGTTTAGTCGTATTTTTTACATTAATCGTTGTATAAATAAGTTGTATTTGAATTTTGTACCATGTATTTGGCGACTCGAGAATAGGTGATGTATACCGATTTTGGGAACTTCTGATTGGTATCGAGCTTTGGGATATGATCCTCGCTAAGATGTGAGAATAGAACTAGGGGGAGAGACGGGAATTCCTTCGCTAGTATGACCTACCTAAGTTTATTTGGTATTTAATGGTGGGTCGTCGAATATAGGGATAATATGTTACATGTCAATTAACCTTTATTTTGTGGCAGTATCTGAAAATGACATCCGAGAATGTTGAGAATAGCAATGGAGCACAGGCGACCGTTGATTCACCACATATCAATAATAAGGATAATGTGCATCAGGAAGGCGACAATCCTCATGCAAACAATAACACCGACCAAATGATGAATGATGGAATGTTTAGAGGCTTTATGCAATTCATGTGACAACAGGCGAGAGCGGCTCCTATCCAAAATGTAGGTGGAAACTCTGGAAACTCTCGGACGGCCACCGCTAAACAGTTCAAGGAGCTGGGACCACCGGAGTTTATTGGAGAGCCAAAACCACTTAAGGCGGAAGCATGGATAAAGAAAATTACCAAGATATTTAATGTCTTGGGATGATCTGGGGAGCAAAAGGTTCCCTTTGTCGCCTTTATGTTGCGATGAGAGGCGTGATTCTTGGTGGGAATCCAAAAGCGTACTCAACTCCGCCAGATGAAGATGTCTTGGGAGAAGTTCCAAGAACTATTCAACGACAAGTACTTTCCCGAAAGTATTCGTCACATAAAAGAGGTAGAGTTCATCAAGTTGGAGCAGAATAATATGACCGTGTCGCAGTACGAAGCTAAGTTTGCCGAGTTGTCTCGGTTTGTATCCCACTTGGTGGATAATTAAGAGAGAATGATGCGGATGTTTTTAAGAGGTTTAAAGCCGGAGATACGTCAACATCTTATTTCTCATAAACTGTGTTTGTATTTAGATGTTGTAAATAGGGCATCTTTCTGTTGGGATTGATAGATTCTCCTTCCTTATCACCAATTTTGTCACCTAGTGCTGATTGCAGAATTATTCTTATAAACCGCCCATAGAGCATCTATCCAGAGCTCTTTGATTTCTTTGAATTGAGTATCCACTTCCAAATCTAATCGATGAGTAGGGCCCCATAGTTGAGTTGAACCCCGAAGCATATTTCTGTCATGAGCTTCAGTTGAACTTCATTCACAGAGTCATGGCCATGGCTTTTACAACATATGCACTTCCCAATAATGTAAGACCCCAACTATTTATAAATAAAGATTTAATTTCTCTAATTATTATTTTGAAATAGTAAGGGGTTGATTTGGTTAATGTGGTTAGTTATGGGTAAAATGCGCAAATATTTTAAATAAGCAAGTGGTTATAAAATATTCATTGTTGTCGGGGAATATTCGTTTGGTCGTGGAATATTCTTATCGTTTGGGAATATTAAAGACGACGCATACACGACCTTGTGTGGGCCCATAACTAAAAGCGATTGGATGAAGAAAACGACAAGTATAAGTTGTTTATAAATAATTGGTAGCAGTTGTTATTCTTTATTATCATCGTTGGAATACCGTGGTTAAAACACAAGAATGTCGCGTTGTTGCAGCAAAGAAGACACAGTATTGCACCAATTATTGATTCTTACGTAAGAAGGCACTACTCAATAATTGTTACAAAGAATTATTGCTCAAAGATTTTATTTTATTGATTCAATAATTGCTTCGTTGATTTTTTTATATTATTGTTGTTTCATTAATTGTCACTACACAGTATTTTCCATTATCGAAGAAATAATTCATATTATCTGAATAATATTATTAGAAAACATTATTGTCAATGTTCTAAGAAGTTCTGCTCTGCAAGGAGAGGTTGGTCACCTAATTGCGCGCCAATAAGGAGAAATTTTATCGAAAGCCCCTCCCTCTTAGGAACTACACGGTTGCAAAGATCGTGATTCTATAATATTATTTGTGAATAATTAATTATTGATTTATATGATGAAGAAAATATTGATTTTATGTGGATATAGATGGAGAAAATTTTTAATGTGACAATTGTTAAAAATTAATATTTTATCTTTTTCTGATAAAATAATTCATTTAAATATATTATTTTAATAATATATTAATGATGATATTTTTACAATGAATGTGGGATATATGAGTATATGAGGAGGAAGAGTATTTTTGTTGCATTAAATGATTAACACATGTTTTGTGTGTCGGTGGAACCCATTTCTTGACTGAAATTTGATTATAGCCTATAAAAGTATCCATATGTGAATTTCGGTCAATTTTTATTTGGAATTTGGAAAAACTTTCTTCTGCAAAGTTGTAGAGAATTGAATTTCCTATAAAAATTCGCGAGATTCGAATTTTCTGGTAAAATATCTATTTATGATAAATTATTGAAGTTCTGAAGTTCCGAAATAATTGATTTTTGGAAGTTTTAATTATTTTTATTAAGAAAAACGTTTTTATTGTTTTTGGCACATGTGTGGCTGAAGTTTGGACCAGATTTGTGTGCGTAGGAAATTTTGATATATATATATATATATATATTAATATAATATTAAATTTTTGCTTTGGTGTTCTAAGCAATTTCCTATAAATAGGATGCTTAGGTTAGAATTGAAAATCACACCAGAAACTAAAGATTTCAGTCTCTTTCTCTCACTATAATATCGAGCGTATTTTGTGAGTATTTTAGTACTTTGAGTATTGCTATACGGTGCAAGTTCTTTCAGCACTATATCTAGTATTCTAGTCAAGTATATTATTCTTTTCGAGGAAGGATATTATTTTTTTAAAAATGATATTATTTCTTCAATATCATTATGCCGAAATATTGATTGGAACTTTTTATCAAATTTAGAACTTTTTCATGTCGGGGTTACTATTCATGGGTTACTATTCACGAGTTACTATTCACGAGTTACTATTCACGAAGCATGATGATGTTTTTTGTGAAATTTCTATCTTTTGGTGTCGGAGTTACTATTCACATATACTAAAGACTATTCACGATACTCAAGACTATTCACTTAATATTGACACTATTCACAAAAAAATTAAATTTTCTTTTCTATGTCCAAAATTGTCTGTTATAGTTCCTATCTTTGATTGGATCTATGTTTTGGTCTTCATTCTTGAATTTTACTCCACTTTGGTTATTTATGAAGTATTTTGAACTTGGATTATTTAAAGTATAATCTTTAATATTTGTTCTTTTGTTTCACCGGATTCGCTTTTCTTTAAAATATTTTTCATCATCCTCATCCTAAATGATGATATAATCGAATATCTTTGGCCCAGTAGTGCAAAGATGAATGATTTTATAATGAATATCTTTGGCCCGTAGTGCAAAAAGATGAACAGTGTGTTTAGATGATCATGATTAATCGATGAATATCTTTGGCCCGTAGTGCAAAGATGAATAGGTGTTGAGATGAACATGACCAATCGATGAATATTTTTGGCCTGTAGTGCAAAGATTACTATTTGATTCAAGATATATATTGATTGATGTTACAGGAATAAAATATAGATGATGGACTTTTAAATTCATAGATGATAGTAGATTTCATTCTCTACTTAACTCTTCTAATGAATTGTTGTTTCACCTACCGCATTGTTGATTTAAAACTTGTTGTCTATTGTATTCTATCGTATTTTTCCTCGTTGAAGACTAAGGATAATTTGTTGTACATTATCTTAGTCATAATATTTCTTTTGGGCTAGTTGAGCTCACCCTTTTCCTTTTTGTTCCATTTTTCTCTCGAGAGACGAGAATATAGCGGGAACTAGTTGGGGTGTGGAGTGATGGTTCAAGACAGCTTGTTTTAGTAGTCCTCACTATTTTGTAAAATAGTGTATCAATAATTGTAATGAGGACTTATTTGAGTGTGGATATTGTTTAGAAGACAATATTTGTATTTAAACTCACAATTTATGTGTTGTCGATTTGCACACACAATTGTATTAATGAAGTTGTAGTTGTTTCGCATCATGTATTTGGCGACTTTGGAATGGGTGATGTATACCTATTTTGGGGGCGCCACAGCTTGGTATCGAGCTTAGGATATGGTCTCTCCGCGAGATCGGGGAATAGAACTAGGAGGGAGAGACGAGTAAATCCTTCGCTAGTGTGTCCTACCTAAGCTTATTTGTTGGTCGGTTATAATAATATAGGGTATTATGTGATTTGTTAATTTGTTAAATTAACCCTTGTTTTATGCAAGATTTGAAAATGTCGATTGAGAATGTTAACAGTGGAGTAAATGAGACCATGGAGACACCTTTGCTCACCAATGAGGAGAACGTGCAACAGGCTGGCAATGTTCCTCCTATGAACAACACCACTGAGCAGATGACGAACGATGGTATGTTTATGAACTTTCTAGAATTCATGCAAAACCAAACGAGAAAGACTACTGTTCAAAATGCAGGTGAAAACACTGGCAACTCACGGATGGTCACCGCTAAGCAGTTCAAGGAGTTAGGACCGCCAGAGTTTTTGGGAAAGCCAGAACCACTTACGGCAGAGACGTGGATAAAGCAGATCACTAAGATATTTGATGTCTTGGGATGCTTAGGGGAGCAAGAGGTTACTTTTGCCACTTTCATGTTACGAGGAGAGGTAGATTATTGGTGGGAATCCGTAAAGCGTACTCAGCCTACCACACTGAAGATGTCTTGGGAGAAGTTCCAAGAATTGTTCAATGACAAGTACTTTCCCGAAAGTATTTGTCACATGAAGGAGGTAGAGTTCATCAAGCTGGAGCAAAACAATATGAACGTGTCGCAGTACGAGGCTAAGTTTGCCGAGTTGTCCCAATATGCATCCCATTTGGTTGATAATGAGGAGAGAATGACGCGAATGTTTCTGCGAGGTTTGAAACCCAAAATACGTCAATACCTCATTTCTCACAAACTTTGTTTATATTCAGATGATGTAAATAGGGCTCAGTTATTTGAGCGCGATAATGAGTCTGCTCAACTGAAGAATAATGACCAACAACTCGATGATAATCGTACCGATGGCAACGGTCATCGGAATAATGATAACCATCGTGGAGGAAATTATCATGCCAGAAACGGTAACCACTTCGGTGGTAATCATGGCCAAGATAATAGGAAAGGTGAGTCAAGTGGAAATTTCAAAAAGAGAAGATTCAACAATGATGGGAAGACGCTTAAGACCAACACCAAAGAACTAATTTTAGAGGAGGAGAAAGACCGCCAGTTAGATGCTACAGATGCGGAGAAGAGGGACACATAAGTCCAAACTGTTCACAAACTTCCAGGGTATGTTTTAGTTGTGGAAAGGATGGTCATATAGCTCGAGATTGTCGTGTAGCGAAACCAAGTCCAGTGGGGATGGTGACTCCAAAGGCTGTCCCGGACAAGTCAAAGTCATCGGTTCTTAAAAGAGCGTTTTTCTTGACTTCTCAAAAAGCGAGTAACCCGAACAAAGTTAGCACGGGTTAGTTAATTATAAATTCTTACGAAGTTTATACCTTATTAGATACCGGTTCTACCCATTCATTTATCTCTCCTGCTTATACTCAATGTTTAAACTTGACTTTGGAGAAAATTAGACTTTGACCTATCTGTGGAAACTCTGTTAGGAGAAACTTTCATCACATCCACTATTTATAAATCTTGCTTGATTCAAGTTGGCACTATCAAATTACCTGTTGATCTTATATCTTTAAAAATTCTTGCATTTGATGTGACCTTAGGGATTGATTGGTCAACCACTCATCATACCAAAATTGATTGCTTTTGTAAGGTTGTTAGTTTTCATATTCCTAAGCAACCTGTTATTCGAATTTAAGCAACCAAACCATTGAAGTCAAACTCTTTTATATCGTCAGTAAAGTCATTCGTTTATTGAAAAAATGGATGTCAAGCTTTCTTAGCCATGTTATGGACTTGAACAAAAATACGCCGATTTGAATGATATTTCATTGTTAGTAAATTTCCGATGTATTTTTTCAAGAATTTCTTGTCTTATTCCCAAAGTGTGATATTGAATTTTGTATCGACTTTGAACCCCAGACAAAACCCATTTCTAAAATCTCATGGCTCTATTGAACTTCGTGAGTTAAAAATTCAACTGTAGAAGTTTGTACCGAGCCTTTATCCGGTGACTTCCTTTGTGGAATGCACCGCCGCATCTCGTAGGGGACACCATATTCGCGCGATAGTAAATCGATAGGTGTCATTGTGACGCATATCCAAGGTTGGGATATGAGTCACATTGAGAACAACCTAAGTCAAGAATCGAAATACGTAGCTTTCTATGCTTAGTTGGTTATTATCTGAGATTTGTTGAAGGATATTCTCGAATCGTTATTCCATTAACGCAACCGACTCGTAGAGAGATACAAAATTCGAATGGAGCAAGGAATGTGGGAAGAGCTTCAAGAACTCAATAGAGACTCATTTCGCACATGTTACCACCATACCATCCTGGAAAAGCGAACGTGGTAGCTGACGTGTTGAGTAAAAGATCGTATACGAGTACGAATGCGATATTGTCAAAGACCCATTTCATATAACTTACAAATGATAGATATAGAGTTAAAGACTCTAGGAGTCACGTGATGATATACAAGTAGAACCGACTTTTAATCGATAAAGTTAAAACGTTCAAGCTACACACCGAGTGATGAATATGAAGAAGGAGGTACAAGAAGTTGTTATTCCAAAAGCGAGAATTGGCGATGTGAGGAAAGCTCAAACCTTCAATTTATTAGTCCATTTTAAATCCTCGATCGAATAGGAACTGTGGCCTATAGACTCGTTTTACCGCCAAGTATGACGCGTGTTCATAACGTTTTTCACGTATCGATGTTACGTAAATATGTGGACGACCCAAACCACATTATTGAGTTAGAACCAGACGATATAGCAGAAGATTTAATGTACGAAGAGGTACCAGTCAAAATCTAGGATAGGAAGGAGCATGTCCTACACATGTCAATTTTGAGGACGCAATTTCATAAGGAGGGGAGGTTGTAAGACCTCAACTTTTTATAAATAAAGATTTAATTTCTCTAATTATTATTTTGAAATAGTAAGGGGTTGATTTGATTAATGTGGTTAGTTATGGGTAAAATGCGTAAATATTTTAAATAAGCAAGTGGTTATAAAATATTCATTGTTGTCGGGGAATATTCGTTTGGTCGTGGAATATTCTTACTATCGGGGAAAATTCGTACGACGGCACTGCCTTGTGTGGGCCCATAACAAAAAGCGATTGGATGAAGAAAACAACAAGTATAAGTTGTTTATAAATAACGTAGCAGTTATTGTTACAATTAATCTCGTTGGAATACCGGTGGTTAAAACACAAGAATACGCTATTTGTCAGACAAGAAGATACCAGATTGCACCAATTATTGATTCTTACGTAAGAAGGCACTACTCAATAATTGTTACAAAGAATTATCGCTCAATATTTTATTTTATTGATTCAATAATTGTCATTGCGTTGATTTTTTATATTATTGTTGTTTCAATAATTGTCACTACACAGTATTTTCCATTATCGAAGCAATAATTCATATTATCTGAATAATATTATTAGAAAACATTATTGGCAATGTCTAGAAAGATTTGTCTAAGGAGAGGTTTGGTCACCTAATTGCGCCGCCAAGAAGGAGAAATTCTTATCGAAAGCCCCCTTTCCTCGGGAACTACCGGTTGCCAAGATCGTGATTCTCGTAATATTATTTGTGAATAATTAATTATTAATTTATATGATGAGGAAAATATTGATTTTATGTGGATATAGATGGAGAAAATTTTTAGTGTGACAATTGTTAAAAATTAATATTTTATCTTTTTTACGATAAAATAATTCATTTAAATATATTATTTTAATAATATATTAATGATGATATTTTTACAATGAATGTGGGATATATGAGTATATGAGGAGGAAGAGTATTTTGTTGCATTAAATGATTAACACATGTTTTTGTGTGTTGCGGAACCCATTTCTTGGATCAAATTTGATTATAAATTGTAAAATTGTCCGTATGTGGATTTTTGGTCAAATTTTGTTTGGAATTTGAAAACCTTTTCTTCGCAAAGTTGTAGAGAATTGAATTTCCTATAAAAACTCGTGAGATTCAAATTTTTCGATAAAAGGTCTATTTATTATGAATTATTGAAGTTTCAAGTTCAAATAATTGATTTTTGGAAGTTTTAATTATTTTTATTAAGAAAATGTTTTTTATTGTTTTGGCACATGTGTGTGGTGAAGTTTGGACCAGATTTGTGTATGTAGAAATTTTAATATATATATATATATATATATATTAATATTATATTAAATTTTTTGCTTTGGTGTTCTAAGCAATTTCCTATAAATAGGGTGCTTAGGTTAGAATTGAAAAGCACACCAGAAACTAAAGATTTTCTCTCTTTCTCTCACTATAATATCGAAGCGTATTTTGTGAGTATTTTAGTACTTTGAGTATTGTTATATGGTGCAAGTTCTTTTCAAAGACTATATCCAAAGATTCCAATCGTAAGTATTATTCTTTCTCGAGGTAAGGGATGGGATATTAAAATGATATTATTTCTTCAATATCATTATGCCAAATATTGATTGGAACTTTTTATCAAATTTGGAACTTTTTCATGGGTTACTATTCATGGGTTACTATTCATGAGTTACTATTCATTGAGTTACTATTCATGAGTTACTATTCACGAGTTACTATTCACGAGTACTATTCACGAAGCATGATGATGTTTTTTGTGAAATTTCTATCTTTTGCTGTCGGAGTTACTATTCACGTATACGGCACTATTCACGTATACGACACTATTCACGAATACGATACTATTCACAGAAAAATTAAATTTTCTTTTCTATGTCCAAAATTGTCTGTTATAGTTCCTATCTTTGTTTGGATCTATGTTTTGGTCTTCATTCTTGAATTTTACTCCACTCTGGTTATTTATGAAGTATTTTCGAGCTTGGGTTATTTAAAGTATGAATCCTTAATACTTGTTCTTTTGTTTCACTGGATTCGCTTTCTTTAAAATATTTTTCATCATCCTCAGTCTTAAATGATGATATAATCGAATATCTTTGGCACGTAAGCAAAGATGAATGATTTTATAATGAATATCTTTGGCCCGTAGCAAAGATGAAACAGTGTTTAGAGGAAACATGACTAATCGATGAATATCTTTGGCCCGTAGTGCAAAGATGAATAGGTGTTGAGATGAACATGACCAACTGATGAATATTTTTGGCCCGTAGTGCAAAGATGACTATTTGATTCAAGATGTATATTGACTGATGTTATAGGGATAGAATATCGATGATGGACTTTTAAATTCATAGATGATAGTAGATTTCATTCTCTACTTAACTCTTCTAATGAATTGTTGTTTCACCGCAGCAAATTGTTGATCTAAAACTTGTTGTCTATTGTATTCTATCAGATTTTTCCCTGTTGAAGACTAAGGATAATTTGTTGTACATTATCTTAGTCATAATATTCTTTACTGGGCTAGTTGAGCTCACCCTTTTCCTTTTTGTTCCATTTTTCTTCTCAAGAGACGAGAATATAGCGGGAACTAGTCGGGGTGTGGAGTGATGGTTCAAGACAGTTGTTTTAGTAGTCCTCACTATTTTGTAAAATAGTGTATCAATAATTGTAATGTGGACTTATTTAAGTGTGAATATTGTCTAGAAGACAATATTTGTATTTAAACTCATAGTTTATGTGTTGTCGTATTTTGTACGACAATTGTATTAATGAAGTTGTAGTTGTTTCTGTACCGTGTATTTGGAAACTCAGAATGGGTGATGTATACCTATTTTGGGGGCGTCACAAACAATGTTAGCCAGAAACTCATACTTTTGGGGAAACTCGTTCTTCTTGTATCCCTTGACGGTCTGAATATTTTTGTGATGCATCATCTTCAAACCTTCATGAAAGTCTATGACCTCCATAGATGCAAGTCCCTTTGATTTGAAACCTAGGGCTAGGTTATATCTTCAGCATTAAGTTTAATTTGTTCCCCCTTGACCCTTGTGGTGATAGCGTCGTTCTCAAAAGCTCCATTGTTGTAGAATTCTTTCACCAGCTTTAGGTAGATCCATGTGTTGGTGCTCAGAGCTTCTTCAAGACCAACTTTAGTCAGAAGATACATAATTTTGTGAAATTGAGGGTCAACTGTCTTAAACTCGTTGAAGTAGAGTTGGTAACCAGAGATAACATTTGAAGCCGCCATTGATTTTCTTGAATGAGGTTGGTTGAACGTTTTTGAAAGATAAGGTTTCTGCTGGTAGAGAGAGAGATGAATGAGCATTTTGAACTTCTGACATAAATTTTTAAAGAGATCTTTTTAAACTGGTACTTGTAACTTCCCTCCTCACGATCTGCATAGTAGGGCACATGTCGAGTTTTGCCGGACTCCACGATTTTAACTAATGTGGATAATACTGATCTGTCCTTAGCTCCCCCTGAGCTAGTGTTTTCTTTGGGAGGACTTCAATCGTCGAGGTTGCACTACGATCATCGAGGTTGTACTACGATGGTAGAGTTCATTGCTAGCTCTTCTCTACGATCAATGTCTGTCCTAGTCCTTGTGATGAGCTTTGACAAAGAATTCCTTTCTAGGTTAAGGTAGCTCAGGATGGGCCAATCTCGTAGCCTGAACTAAGGGTCAGGCTTGTACCTGAGGTGCTTATCAGAGGGGTTGCTTGAATTTGATAGAAGTGATTTCATCACAGGATGCTTCTTTGTTGTGTCAAGGCTGTTCTATGATCGTGGTCCTTCTTTAGTCACCTCTACAATTTTGAACATAGCCTTTATATCTGCATGGTTAGCGTAAACTAGAGCATAAAGTTTATGGTTGTAGATTTAGCATGTTTAACTCACTTATCAATTTATTAAATCTGGATTCATCTAGAGGCTTTGTAAAGATATTAGGAAGTTAATTTTCAGTAGCGATGTATTGTAAAGATATAGTTCCATTTTGAACATGATCCCTAATAAAATGATATCTTATTTCTATATGCTTAGTCCTAGAATGCATGACAGGATTGTGTGTTATTGCTATGGCACTTGTGTTATCACAATGAACATGTATAGATTTGAAATTAAACCCATAGTTAGCTAGCTAATTTTTCATCCATAAGATTTGAGCATAACAGCTGCCAACATAAATGTATCCAGCTTCTGCTATTTTGGTAGATACTGAGTTTTGCTTCTTGCTAAACCAAGACACAAGTCTATTTCCTAGCAACTGACAGGTTCCACTGGTACTTTTTCTATCGATCTTGCATCCTGTAAAATTAGCATCCGTATATCCTATTAGATCAAAGGAGGACTCCTTGGGATACCAAAGTCCAAGTGAGGTGTGCCTTTGAGATACCTAAAAATCATTTTTACAACAGTTAAGTGTGATTCCTTAGTATTAGCTTGGAATCTAGAACATATGCATGTTGCAAACATTATATCTTGTCTACTGGCAGTTAGATATAGAAGAGAGCCTATCATACCTTTATATTGAGTTATATCAATACTTACCTTTCTCATCTTTGTTAAGCTTGGTTGCTAGAGCAATTGGTGTTTTCATGGGAGAGGCTGGTTCCATGACATACTTTTTAAGTAAGTCCTTAATGTACTTGGCTTGGTTTATGAAGATACCTTCATCAGTCTACTTTACTTTCAATCTAAGGAAGAAATTCAGCTCCCCATCATACTCATTTTGAACTTGCTCTGCATAAGCTTGGCAAATCTTTTACACAGTTTTTCATCAGTAGAGCCAAAGATAATGTCATCAACATATATTTGAACTAATAGGACTTTGTCTTTGTACTTTTTAAGAAATAATGTGGTATCTACTCTACCTCTAGTGAAACTATTTTCAATAAGAAAGTTAGTTAGTGTTTCATACCATGCTCTAGGTGCTTGTTTAAGTCCATATAAGGCTTAGTCTAATCTATACACATAATTAGAGAGAGTTGGATGAATTGTCATTCAGAATGCGAATGAATGAGAAGATCAAGTGAAGACTTGTAGTATAGAAAGATGAAAATTAAACTATAGACTAAATTAATAAACTGTATTTATCCTTGGTGGTGGATAAAAGCCACTCTTGTAAGATGAAGGGAATAATGTAATTATCATTATTTGTAATGAGGAAAAGCTATAAGGTTTTAGAACCTGGGATTTGAGAGTGTATGTTGTTATATTTCAGTATATAATGATGTATGCAGAATGAATGATGTACTTGTGACGTACGGAATCCGGGTGTGAAGATAGACCGGATTTCGGGGCGTTACAGAAGATATTTTTCTTTAAGAATCGGAGAACAACGTTGGCGTCATTTGTGGGTAAAGCTGCGGCTTCTACCCATTTGGAAACATAATCGACCGCCAAGAAGATGTACTGATTATTAAAGGAAGATGGAAACGGTCCCATAAAATCGATTCCCTACACATCGAATAGTTCAACATCTAGAATTGTGTTGAGTGGCATTTTATTGCGCTTGGAGATATTACCTACGCATTGGCATCGATTGCATTATAGCACAAAGAGATAAGCATCTTTGAATAAAGAAGGCCAGAAAAATCCTGATTGTAGTACTTTTGCTGCTGTTCGATCACCGGAATAATGACCTCCATAATCTGAGGAGTGGCAATGGCCTAATATACTATCCATTTCTTCATGCTGTACACAACGTCTTATCATTTGATCTGCACAGGCCTTAAACAGAAATGGTTCATCCCAATAGTATTGCTTCACATCGTGGAGAAACTTCTTTCGTTGTTGTGAGGTCAAATCCGGAGGTAACACTTTGGCAACCACATAGTTCACATAGTCAGCATACCAAGGCAATCTTATGGTTACCTGGAATAGTTGTTCATCTGAAAATTTTTCATTAATCAATAAGTTGTCTTCTTTCTGTACCTCTGCGTTTTCTAACCGAGACAGATGATCCGCCACTTGATTTTCTGTACCTTTTCTGTCTCTGATCTCCAAATCAAATTCTTGTAACAACAGTACCCACCGAATTAACCGCGGTTTTGCATCTTTCTTCTCAATCAGATATTTAATGGCAGAATGATTCATGTAGACAATTACCTTGGTGCCAATAAGATAAGCTCTGAATTTGTCGAAAGCAAACACCACTGCAAGTGACTCTTTTTCGGTGGTTGTGTAGTTCAACTGAGCGTCCATCAACGTCTTGCTAGAATAATAGATAGTGTGAAAAATCTTGTCGTGACGTTGACCCAACACTGCTCCGACCGCGTAATCACTGGCGTTGCACATCGATTCGAATGGTAAAGACCAATCGGGCGCCACAATAATTGGAGCAGATACCAATTTCTTCTTTAGTATCTCAAATGCCTCGATACATGCCTGGTCCATTTTGAACGTGACATCTTTCTCTAAGAGGGAACATAAAGGTTTCGAGATTTTAGAGAAGTCCTTAATAAAGCGTCTGTAGAAACCCGCATATCCCAAGAAGCTTCGTATTCCCTTCACAGATGACGGAGGAGGTAATTTATCAATCGTTTCTATCTTTGCTCTATCTACCTCTAATCCGGATGCGAAAACCTTATGTCCCAGAATAATCCCTTCTTGCACCATAAAGTGACATTTTTCCCAGTTAAGCACCAGGTTAGTTTCCACACATCTTTTTAACACCAAAATCAGATTCTTCAAACACAAGTCGAAACTATCACCGAACACGGAGAAGTCATCCATAAATACCTCTAAATTTTGTTTGACCATATCGGAGAAGATTGCCATCATACATCGTTGAAAGGTTGCCGGCGCATTACATAAACCAAAAGACATACGCCGGAATGCAAACTTACCGTATGGACATGTGAACGTGGTCTTTTCTTGATCTTCCGGAGCTATGGCAATTTGATTGTACCCGAAATATCCATCCATCAGACAGTAGAATTGATGTCCCGCTAACCTGTCCAACATTTGATCAATGAACGGCAAGGGAAAGTGATCCTTGCGTGTGGCTTTATTCAACTTGCGGTAATCCATACATACTCTCCAGCCTGTAACAGTTCTAGTCGAGATGAGATCATTAGCTTCATTCTTCACCACTGTCATACCCCCTTTCTTCGGTACACACTGTACAGGACTTACCCACGAACTGTCTGAGATTGGGTAAATAATACCGGCATCCAACCATTTTATAATTTCCTTTTTCACCACATCTTTCATAATGGGATTTAACGTTATTTGCATCTCAATGGTTGGTTTTGACCCCTCTTCCATTAAAATCTTATGCAAATAGAAAGATGGGCTAATACCTCGAATATTCGCTATAGTCCACCCAATCGTTGTTTTGAACTCGCGCAGAACCCATAGCAATTTTTTCTTTTGGGTGTCAGTTAACTCTGTCGAAATAATAACTGGTAGAGTCGAATCTTTCCCCAGATAAGCATACTCTAGATGAGAGGGAAGTGGCTTTAATTCTAACACCGGTGGCTCTTCTATCGAGGGTTTGCACTTTTTACCTTCCTTTTTGGGCCTATCAAGCGTGTGAAAGGTTGATTATTTTTAGGTAGAATGATGATGTGTCTAGCCATTTGATCTGCTAAATGTCCTCATCAATACTATAGTCGTCTATTCCGAACAACATGGATTCTATTGGGTCCTCTGAGTAATTACCGCAAAACTTGTGATTAACTAACTCATCCATTAAATCCACCCGCAAACACTCACCTTTTTCCTTCGAATAAGACATTGATTTAAGCACATTAAAAGTGACCTGCTGATCTTCAACTCGCATCGTCAATTCTCATTTCTGTACGTTGATCAAAGTTCTCCCCGTTGCTAAGAATGGTCGCCCGAGAATGATGGGAATTTCCTTATTTGCTTCATAATCCAAGATTACGAAATCTGCTGGGAAGATGAATTTATCCATCCTTACAAATACGTCTTCAACGATACCTCGTGGATATGTAACTGATCGGTCCGCCAACAATAAACTGATATTTATCGGTTTTGGTGCCTTGAGCCCAAACCGTATGAGATCGATAATGGCATCAAATTAATATCGCCCCAAATCACACAGTGCTCTTCCCGAAAACTGATTACCAATGTCGCACGGAATAGTAAAACTGCCTGGATCTTTTAACTTCGGAGGCAACTTGTTCTGGATAATTGCGTTGCATTCTTTAGTTAGCGCTACTGTTTCAAAATCACCCAATTTCCTTTTCTTTGACAACACATCCTTCATGAACATAGCGTAGCTCGTCATTTGTTCTAAAGCTTCGGTAAATGGGATGTTGATATGCAATTTTTTGAAAATATCCAAAAATCTTGAAAATTGCTTATCTAACTTGGATTTCTGAAATCTCTGCGGATATGGTATGGGTGGCATTGTGATAGTTGGTTCCGGTGCATCATGCTCTACGATTTCATCTTTATCTTTCCCAGTTTCCACAACTTCTTCTATTTCAGCTGTTGCGTTGTCCCCCTTTTCCTTATCCTTAACTGTTTCTTGCAAATCCTTCCCACTGCGTAAAGTTACTGTCTTGCAATGCTCGTTTCTGCCCGGATTTATTTCTGTATCACTCGGGAGTGTTCCTAGTGGATGGTTATTCAATGCATGTGCAATTTTCCCCACTTGATTTTCCAGATTCTTTAACGATGCCCCATGGCTTTGCAAAGTCAGCTCTACTTGATTCATTTTCTTGTCTTGTTCCTCGTTCCTTTTGTCAGATGCTCTGATGAATTTTTCTAAGGCTTCTTCCCAACTTTCTTTCCTCTCTGGTTGTTGTTGAGTCTGATTTTGAAATCCGGAGGTGTTTTGTTGTCTAGGTGCTTGAGCTGCTGCTTGAGTATTACTCCATGAAAACCCCGGGTGATTTTTCCAACCTGGATTATAAGCATTTTGAGTCGGATACGGTTGAGTTGAGCAATTATAGTTTCCTACGAACTGTGTTGATTCAGAATTTATGGCACATTGATCCGTAGCATGACCCCCAACACACAACTCACAAACTATCGCTACCTGTTGTGTGGCTTGTGGACACCATATTTCCATATGCTTAGCTATTCTTTGTCACTTTGTCTTATTAATCGTCATCGTGTCCACTTCATACTTTCCCGATGCTTTCGGATGATTAGACCTCGTCATGGGCCACTAATAGTTGTTGCTGGCCATTGTCTCTAACAATTGATACGCCTCATCAAAACTCTTGGACATGATCGCTCCTCATGCTGCTGCATCAATACTAGACCTCGTGGACGCGTGCAAACCATCACAAAATATCCCTAATTGCATCCACTGCGGAATTCCATGATGAGGGCACTTACGGAGCATATCCTTGAACCTTTCCCACGCCTCATATAACAACTCTGAATCAAATTGTGCGAAAGTGTGAATATCGTTCTGTAGTTTTGCCGACTTCGCTGGTAGGAAGAACTTAGCTAAATTTTTTTGAGCTAAGTCATCCCAAGTGGTGATTGATCCAGGAGGCAAAGAGTGTAACCAGCTTCGTGCTTTATCTTTCAAAGTAACCGGGAACATCCTCAACCTTGTAGCATCTTCCGATACATTGTTAAATTTGAAGGTATCGCAAACTTCCAAGAAACTCAAGATATGCTCATTAGGATCATCTGTCGAATTACCCCCAAACCGACATATGATTCAGAGCATCTCGAATTGTTTCTGGTTTTATCTCAAACTATTCGCATTAATTTCCTACTGTTAATACTCGATTCGCAAATCCGTGACATTTGCATGGCGTAATCCCTAAGTGATTTCGCTCGTTCTCCGCCATGTTCACGGGTATTTCTGTCCGCCATTCTTCTTCCAAATGTATAACCTCACTATTCAAACGCACTTTTTGGAACTTCTTTTCGATGTCGTCTGTATACGGAAAAAGTTCCTCTTTTGCCTTCGATCTAGTGTGCATACACGCACAAGAATTCCTGCCAATCCAAGAAGAAAAATAGGTAACGTTTAAATTAAGATCGAATTGATTATAACTAATATGAAATTAATATTAATAAAAATTTCGGCGTGACACCAAAAACTTGTTGATTGATTTGCAATCAAAGAATACGCAAGTATACACTAATCAACAAGTAATAAAGTGATAAAATAGATTGTCGATCCAACATAGAATTCTAATTAATAAATTCCAACTACTAGCACTATATCAACCCAATTTTATTTAAACAATGATAAATTATGATTTTCGAAATATTAAAACTAAATTAAACAATTAAAGATATTACTCTAAAATAGACAAATAAATAAACTAAGATTTGAATGAATGATTTAGATAAATAAGGATTAAGACTTCAATATCCCCAATTATGAACTATAACTCAATTACCCAACTATCCCAATTATTATGTCTCATTGAATTGTTAATGAGGAATTCTCAAATGTCAAAAGTCCTTTTCCAAGTAATCAACTGACTTCTATTTAATCCAGATTAATCTTGCTATATTCCTATGCAAAACAAGTGAATTAAACTCTTTCAATTCCAATTCCTTATGTGTTACATGCGGTGAATAGATATTTCCATTCAATTCATAAACCTAATTATTCACTGTACAAATAACTAAGTCACACGTTATCAAATCCAGTTCTAACCCTAGAATTCCTCTTACAATTCCTTCTAGAGTAACAAGGTAATTATTGGCCAAATAATTAATCAATAGATGCAAGGCATGATAAATAATTCACTTCAACATAAATAATTGGAATAAACTGAATAACTAATTTATAGCCATAAAAGGTTCAATTGAAATCTTAATTAAATAATTAGTTCATAATGGAAATAAAAACCAATAATCATTTGCAAATCATCCTTAAAGAATTACAAATTGAAAATAAGGAGGAGAAGAAGAAAACTCTGTAGCCAATCCTTAGTCTTCAAGTAATCCTTTGTGTAGCCTCCAATAAATGAATGAATGATGAATAATAAGATGATAACCCTAATTTCAGCACTTAATTTCTTTTTATAGCTTCCCTACACTCCTAATCCAAAGCAACTTTGCATTCCATGTAATAAACCAAGTCAATGCGGACGGTCGCTTGCGAATCCAGTTAATCGTTGACACGGCCCGATTCCCGTATATTGGGATTAACCTTGTTGCTTGCGCGCGCCGGTCTTTGGCTCGCCAAAAATTACCATTTTGCCCTTTTTAGCTTTAATTCCCCCGTTTGCTCCTACAGCTCCCAAATCTGCAAAATAACACATAAACACAGTAAAAATATTCCTAAATGACTCGAAGATACAACAATTTAAACCCAAGTATATCCGATTTATGGGTATATTACCCAATCATCAGGTCTTCAGATATCTTACTTGACATTGATTGTTGAGGAAGGTAACTTGATGAATTTTGTCATAGAGTTGGCTTATGCTCAAAAGATTGTATTTTAATCCTTCCACATAGGCCACTTTACTGAAGGATACTGCACCATTCCCAGCTGAGCCATATCTTCTTCTCTTGCCTGAGCCATTGTCTCCAAAGATGATTGTTGGAACGTCCTTCTCTATGAAGTTAGACAGGAGGGCTTTGTTCCCAGTCACGTGCCTTGAGCATCCACTGTCCAGATACCAAGTTGTGATCGTGGAGCTCTATTCTTGTGGTAAGATTAAACTCTCATTTTGGTACCCATACTTGCATGGGTCCTACCTTGTTAGTACCCTTGAGAACACAAATTTGCTTGACTTTGGGTCTAATATGCAGAGAGTTATTGTAGCATACTGCAGCCTTATGACCAATTTTATTACATACAAAACATCTAGCATGATGCATGCTTGTGTGTGTATCTGAATCCTTTCTCCATTTGGACTTAAGTGGATTCTTGGCGATCTTTCTTTTATACTGGTTCTTCTTTTTCCATGTATCCTTGTGATTCATGATTTATGAAGAGTGAAGCTTAACTCTACTATTCCTACCCAGTTGGTTCGTGGAGTTAATTTTACTCAACTCTACGACCCTTCGAGGTTGGAGAGTAGTGACTAAGTTACTCTTCTCTTTTTTGAATCCCAGGCCAGCATGGGATCCATCATGCCTTGGAACATGGATTGGGTCAGAAGAGCAGGGATGCACTGGTTCTTCCTTCTGTGAGGATTTCACAAATGTAATATTTCTATTAAAATTTGAAACAATACTAGAGTTAGTTTCCTTTATATTTTCCATACATGGTTCTGAGGTGGATTCCCCTAAACCTAAATATGTTCTGTCAGATGCACTTCTCTGACTGGAGATCAGGGAGTCCATGGATGAAGAAGATCTATTCCACATTAAGATTGTCTTTTCTAGTTCCTTAATCCTGGAGGTTAGATTTGACTCTCTTGTGCATTAAGTTCATTGGTCTGTTTTAAGAGTTTATTCTCAGTTTCAAATTTGGAGAGAGAGTTAGTGCTTAGAAGAGTTGTTTCCAGTTCTTCCTGAACTTTTTCTTTCTCCTTTTGAAGAAGAGAATAATCTTTAGACATAACTCTGAACCATTAATGTATTGATGTTGATCAGATGTTATGCCATGTAGTGCAGTTCTTAAATCATCAATATCTACATCAGGAGAGTTAAAGTAAAATACCTCATCAATATTTACTTCATGATTGTCAGGGCTTTTCTTATCCTTTGCATGTTTAGCCATAAGACATAGATTTGTCACTTGAGGATCTTCATCATCTCTAGACTTGGGAGTTGAATCGTTGTCTGAGTCACTCCATGATCCTACGTCCACAAGACCTTTATCCTTCTTCTGAAGCCTTTTGTTGCCTTTGAATTCTTTCTTTGAATTTGATTTCCTCTTTAGTTCTTCTCTAAGAGGTTTGTTGCAGTTTGCAATAAAATGGCCAGGCTTCTTGTAGTTATAGCATAAGTCATTTATCTGCTCCTGGTTGTTGGTGTTGTTTAATCTCTTAGGTTTGCAACTTCTGCCTTTACGTATGAACCTCTTGAGTCTTCTTACCAGCATTGCAATGTCCTCATCATCATCTTCCTCAGAGTCAGAGTCATTTACAGTGTTAGCTCTGGAGATGTTATCTGTTGCCATGAGAGTAACTCTTTTGTCCTTCTTTCTTCCATCAGATAGAGTCTCTGCTCGCTGAGTCAGCTCTAGTTCATAGGTGAGAAGGTTGCCATATAATTGTTGTAACTACCCCAAAATTCATATAATTCAACTATCGACTTCAATCGTTAACAATTCATTCAACCTCTAATTTTACATCATTAAAAGATAATACAACCACTGAAATTTGTGAAATAATTAAAATTTTCTATTACCAACTATTCTCGTTCCCAAAACTTTCAACCTTTACATCTAACTATCTCAGAATCATTTTAATACTACAAGAGCTTACATTGCTAAACAATATTACAATTAAACATTAATACTTTATTCGGAACCCTAAACATGTCTACACATCACTCATTGGTGTTCGCACGAGTACATGGTACACTATGCTAATGATATCAGTTGTTACAAGAATCACTCGACAATACCTGACGTAGGTCCAATGTCGTCAATTCTGGGTCATAACCCTAATCCAAATAAAAACCCCAGTGAGGGCATCACGCGTTTGCATATGTTAAAGTACATATCCCTGGCGGGGGCATCACACATTCCAAATTAAGAAACCCCGGTGGGGGCATCACACATTTGCATATGTCGCAGTACATATCCCTGGCGGGGGCATCACGCGTTTGCATATGTCGAAGTACATATCCCCGGTGGGGGTTACAACGCATTGTCATCTGCTGATACACATATCAACGAAGGTCAAGCAGCCTTGACATCATTGTAACCGTTGGCAAGTAAATCCAACAAAGCGTCAGAAGCCATCCGATGATTTCAGCCGTTGATGCACACTTCAGCGAGGACTAAATAGAACCCTGGCGGGGGTTACAATGCGTGTTCCGTTAATTTACACGTCAACAAGGATTACACAGAACCCCGACGGGGGTTACAACGCATGTTCCGTTGATTCACACATCAACGAAGGTCAAGCAACCTTGACAATATGCCCAACAGGGGTTTTATCCGGTGACGTACGTGTCAGTGAAGGTCAGGCAGCCTTGACAACACATATTGTTGGCAGTAAATCCAACAAAACATTGATATGTCCTGGCGATACAAACCAGGGAAGATCAGCATCATCAAGGAGGATCGATGATGGAATATGTTATACACATCCTCAAATAGACAGAGCGTTATCCCCACAAATCTCTTGTACACGAGAGGCACATCTTCGGAATAAAGTCTGTATCAAGGATTAAGGACTTTGGTGATAACCCCAACTTCAACATCCTAAAAGATTTGGATCACACATCCAATATGGTCATCGTTGGCAATCCCCGATAGAAGCAACAGGGAGCCGACAATCATCCCCAACATGTTGGATAAACAACCCAACACACATGCATCATACATTTGCATCATGTTGTTGCACTTTGCATCATATTTATCTTGTTGCATTTCAAGTGTCTAAGATTCTTTATCCTAACCATGCATTGCATTGCATGAATATGATAAAGAGGGGCATCTGTAGACACTCAAAATTTTCTATACACCTGTCACTAACATTACAGAGGGCGATTAAATCTTTCAGAGATACCCCGGAAGAGGCAGTTTCATGACCGATCTGGATACTATCGAAAGTTTAGCCTCAACCCCGAAACACACACCGGGAGTATCAGCTCCAACCTCAGAGATAACCCCGAGGCATGCAGTTCCAATACCAGAAATTCCACTGTTGAAGGCCTATTCATCTCAGAGATAACCCTGGGATATTCAGTCTTAGTCCCAACACTGGGAGTAGCAAGTACCAACCTTAGACATAACCCCAACGAATGTTGTTCCAGAGATAACCCCAGAAATGCTTATTTAAAATGCATGCAATCAACTTCAACCTCGACACTCACACTGAGGCACTCAATACCAGACCCGGAGATAACACCGGGAAGACATGCACACCTCAGGGTAGACACTGAGGACCTTCAACACTTGCAACAATACAATCTCAGAGACAACCCTGAGCAACATCTGCTTTATCAGCCCAAACCAACGATAACCCCGGTGAGGGGAAAAGTCATCATCTTGCCACCTTGACGCCACATCACACCGTCTCAACATTTCATACATACATTTCTACATAGCAATGTCCCACAAGAGCCAAGGAGGTCCAATCCCGAGTGATTATTACGCAGGGCAACGGATATAATTTGAAGCTTGAAGACCGGAGGACATAGTCCTATCATCCTGACTTTGTACAACCTCTAATCCTATGTCATTACGTAACTCTCGACAACGGCGGTCCAAAATAGGTCTTACATACCTCAGTCGGATGCCCGGATTGCAATTCTGAAAGTTCGAACAGACATTACAAAGGTGCATGCGCGTACACGTCTTGAGAGACGACGGGACACATGAAGCCCTGGGCAACCAGGCGATCAAATATAGGTACATCTGCAATTAGCCGCATATACACCTTAATTGGATTAAATAAATATTTTTCGATGATTTAATTATTGGATTAAATAATTAATTGATGCAATTGTGGTAGATTAATTTAATTATATGTGTTATATTTATTAAATTAATGTGGAGAATTTTTATTATTCAAATTATGTAGTTATGTGAGCTTATTGAATTAAAATGAAATATTTAATAAGCATAATGTTATTTTAATTAATTTAATAGTTAATTAGAGATTTAATTATTGGACATAATTAATAAATGAGAGAATAATTTTATGACTATGTGAAGTAATGATAAATTATTATATGTTATTTAAATTAAATTAAATAAGATATTTGAATTATTGTGTGAGGTTGTGACATTACTAAACTATATTATAAGAGATTAATTAAAATAATTAGAAGTACTAATTAAGTGGTGGCCAACAGGGGCCTTAAGAGAAGTTGAGAGCGATTAACCACGTATGGGTTAACCGAGCCTCAACGCTATCTTGAATTATAATAGTGTGCTTTCATCGGTTTTCATTACTACGTATGTTATTTTGAAACAAAAACCTGAGGGTCAGAGAATTTAGAGAGATTTTCAAAGAGAGTTAGAGGAAATTGTGATATTGAAGAATCAGAAGGATTGCTTGAGGGTAATCTCTTCAACCCAGTTTTATTTATGTCATTAAAATTTCATGAAAATGGCTTTTAAGTTTATGTTAAAATCTCTATAGTTGGAAAGGGTAACAATTATATGAATATATGTGATAATATGTCATCATAGCGTGTTTGACTATATATTGTATGGTTCCATAACATTAGTTTCATAAAAACATGTCGTATATTGTTTCTTCAAAATTATAGAGTATAGAAATATGGCCATATGGCCCTTACACGCAAATTTAATGCGCCAATCATATGTTGTCTCATAAATTTTACACTTGTATATAATTATGTATGTTAAAATAAAGAAAATAAACTTTGAATGGGTAGATTCGGTGTTATAACAAACCCGTAATGCCAATTTTTCTATTTCATGGTCAATATTTTCAAAATCACCAAGAACACAGAAATTTCATGAATTGATTCAAGTAATTGTATGTTTTAACCTATTAAAATCATGCTAGGAAGGTTGAATAATGATTATGTATATATTATAATGTCTGGGTATGTTTAAATTCATGTATGAATAAAGAAATCGATAGATTTTAAAACATTACGTGTGTTCTTCATGAGGCTGCATAATCTGGGTCTCACGTAAGTAGATGCGAAGGTACACGACACCATACGCCGTAATTGTAGCGCTCGCCGCCACTTTAATGAACAAATGTAGCACGCCTGCGCCTTACCTGCAGAACTTCAGAAATTTTTCTTAGTGTTCAAGTTTTGAAAATGTGTTTATAAAATCTAATGTAATGAACTTGAAGACATGTCAAGCATATAATAATATGTTAGTTAACTTACGTTATGTGATTAACTAATAAGACTTAAAAGTCCAATAACATATTTAAAGACCAATGTGGGATTCGATAGGTATATCAAACTATTGATTAATGGGTATTGTAAATGTATTGATATGTAGGAATTAATAAAGAACGTGAATTAATCGTAGCTTGTGCAAGAGGCAAGTTTCTAAACCTTACTTTTATATTGAGCAAATATTCTATTTCTAAATTATTGTTGTTAAGACAGTTCCTTAAATTCTAAATTTCTCATTGATCAAGTCTTAAAATAGTATTTTATATTGAGTAAGCTCTTGTTCTTAATTGTTCAAGTTCAAGATTTCATATTAGATGCTATAATTCTTTTAAAGCATGAATTCAGTCATACAATACTTATTTGATTGTATACTTTTATTGAATTTTATTCAATTGAATATCAAATATTGTTGAACCATTTAAGACTAGCGAACCCTTATTGATTCGACTAGTCCATAGTTGATGAACGTTCTAAATTTTAGAACTCTTGTTGAATTTATCCAAACCAAACTTCCTTTGGTGCGGACTCTAATGTCAAATTGAGATGAACAACCCTGTATAGGGGATTATTTATGCTTTAGCGTTAAGATATTGTGCGATGATGGTACTAAGGGTCGATCCCCAAAATGCAGTAGAAGAGTCCATAGTCTTATGACTGTTAAAAGTTTCAAGTATAACCTTTGATAACCTAGGACACAGTTCAAGGTCTTATGATCCTCATAAGTTCTTTTGATTTTTGTTATTCATTCTTGATTCAAAAGTTGAGTTTATTTCCAGAAGTCTTTGATTCACTTGCATGTTATTATATTGTTGTTTCATTATTATACTTGTGGGAAATTGTGCTCATTCTTGCGTAATAATAACATTACATGTAAGACCCCAACTTATTATTAATGAAATTTAATTTTCTCTATTTATTATTTTGAAATAGTAAGGGTTGATTTGATTAATGTGGATAGTTAGGGGTAAGATACGCAAATATTTCAAAATAAGCAAGTGGTTATAAAATATTCATTGTTGTTTGGGAATATTCGTTTGGTCGTGGAATATTCATGATCGTCTGGGAATATTCGATTACTCACAGAAATGCATGTGTGGGCCCCATAACGAAAAAGCGATTGGATGAAGAAAACGACAAATATAAGTTGTTAAAAAATAACTAGCAGTAGTTGTTATCAATTAATATCGTTAAAATACCCTGTGTTAAAAACACAAGAAGACACCGATATTGCACCAATTGTTGATTCTTACGTAAGAAGGCACTACTCAATAATGGTTACAAGAATTATCGCTCAAAGATTTTATCGAGTTAATAATTGTTGCGTTGATATTTTATATTGTTGTTGTTTCAATAATTGTCATTACACAAGATTTTTTATTATCGAAGCAATAATTCATATTATCCGAATAATATTATTAGATAAAATTATTGGCAATGTCTAGAAGTTTCGTCTAAGGAGAGGTTTGGTCACCTAATGCGCGCCAAGAAGAAGAAATTTTATTGGAAAGCCCCCTCTTCCTGGGAACCGCTCGGTTGTCAATATTGTGATTCTCAGTAATATTATTTGTGAATAATTAATTATTGATTCATATGATGAGAAAAATATTGATTTTATGTGGATATAGATGGAGAAAATTTTATTGTGACAATTGTTGAAAATTGATATTTTATCTTTTTCCGATAAAATAATTCATTTAAATATATTATTATATGTTAATAATATAATAATGGTGATATTTTTACAATCTAATGTGGGATATATGAGTATACGAGGAGGAAGAGTATTTTGTTGCAATAAATGTTTAAAACATGTTAAACATGTCATGGACCCCATTTATCGACTAAAATTTGATTATAACTTTATAAAATCGTCTGCTTGTGGATTTTTGGCCAATTTCTATTTGGAATTTGGAAAAACTTTCTTCCGCAAAGTTGTAGAGAATTGAATTTCCTATAAAAACTCGTAGATTTGAATTTTTCCGATGAAAGGGCTATTTATTATGAATTATGAAGTTCAAGTTCAAATAATTGATTTTGGAAGTTTAAAATATTTTTAATTACAAAAACGTTTTTTGTGTTTGGTTAGCCTCATTAAACACATGCAAGTTGCTGAATTCAGATGGTTCTAGGTGCGAGAGAATTTGTAATATATATAATATTATTATATTAAATTTTTCGCTTTGGTGTTCTAAGCAATTTCCTATAAATAGGTGCTTAGGTTAGAATTGAAAATCACACCGTAAACTCAAGTTTTCTCTCTCTATATTATCGAAAGTGTATTCTTGTGAGTATTTTGAGTATACTTTGAGTATTTCTATACTATGCAAGTTCCAAGTCATAGCCTATATCCTGTGTTTTCAAACTAGAAGTCACCGATCTTTCGAGGTAAAGGATGTTATTTTCTTCTCAAATGATATTATTTCTTCAATATCATTATGTCAAATATTGGTTGAAACTTTTTATCAAATTTGGAACTTTTCCATGTATGCTGGGGTTACTTATTCATGAGTTACTATTCATGAGTTACTATTCACGAGTTACTATTTATGAGTTACTTATTCACGAGTTACTATTCAAAGTACTATTCATGAAGCGTGAAGATGTTTTTTTATGGAATTTCTATCTTTTGGTGTGTCTGAGTTATTATTCACGATACTTCAAGACTATTCACGATATATGCATACACTATTCACGATATCTATTGCACTATTCACCGAAAAATGAAATTTCTTCTTTTGTCCAAAATATCTATTTTGGATACTAGCTTTGATCAGATCCATGTTTTGATCATTATTCAATTTTACACCACTCGCGATTATTTTTGAGGTATTTTTGGACGTGAATAAAACAAAGTACTAATCCTTAATCCTTAATCCTGTCATTTTGTTTCACCGGATTCGCTTTAAAAATATTTTTCATCATCCTCATTTTAAATGATGATATTATTGAATATCTTTCGCCCAGTAGTGTAAAGATGAATGATTTCAAGAATATCTTTGGTCAGTAGTGCAAAGATGAACAGTGTTTAGATGAACATGACTAATTAATCGATGAATATCTTTTGGCCCAGTAGTGCAAAGATGAATATTTGATTCCAGATGTATATCGATTGATGTTGTGGATAAAAGATAGACGATGAACTTTTAAATTCATACATGTAAGATAGTAGTTTGCATTCTCTACTTAACTCTTCTAATGAATTATTATTTCGCCATGTAATATTGATTTAAAATTTGTTGTCTATTGTATTCTATTAGATTTTTCCCGTTGAAGACTAACGATAATTTTTTGTATATTATCTTAGTCATAATATTCTTTATCGGGCTAGTTGAGCTCACCTTTTCCTTTTTGTTCCATTTTTCTTCTCGAGAGGCGAGAATATAGCGAAGTAATTAGCCTGGGTA
Source organism: Panax quinquefolius (assembly GCA_020205615.1). Classification (NCBI taxonomy): domain Eukaryota; kingdom Viridiplantae; phylum Streptophyta; class Magnoliopsida; order Apiales; family Araliaceae; genus Panax; species Panax quinquefolius. Next base: position 32,263,779 of record CM035166.1, read on the forward strand.
TGGAATGAAGGTTTTAGAAAGGATTGTTTAGTAGTCCTCACCATTTTGTAAAATAATGTATCAATAAATGTGATGAGGATTTATTTGAGTATAGATATTGTCTAGTAAGATAATATTTGTATTCAAACTGTATTGTAATAATAAAGTTGTCACATACCATGTATTGACAACTCGAATGGGTGATGTATATATTTTGGGGGCGTTGAGTTGGTATCGAGCTATAAGTAAAGAGCCCCGAGCCTCCTTTGGTGACTTTCGTTGATGGGGATGCACCGAAGCCGGACTCTCCGTAGGGGACGTGATGTGATGGCAAACCGATAGGTATCAATGTGGGGTCGCCACAAGTTGGTGTCCGAGTCACGAGCTTGTTATCGGAGCTTAGGATATGATCTCAATGAGATCGGGAATAGAACTAGAGGGAGAGACGAATAAATCCTTCGCTAAAGTGTGTCCTACCTAAGCTTATTTGTTAGTTGGTCAAGATATAGGATATTATGTGATATATTGATTTCTTAATTAACCCTTGTTTTATGACAAGATTTGAGAATGTCGATCGAGAATATTAACAATGGAAATGAGACCGTGGAGACGCTCAGTACTCACCAACGAGGAGAACGCGGCAACAGTCGGCAATGTTCCTCTTGTGAACAACACCACCGAAAGCGAGATGATGAACGAGGGAATGTTTAGAAGCTTTTTTGCAGCTCATGCAAAATCGCATTTAGGAGACTCGTGTTCAAAATACAGGAGGAAATGATAGCAATTCACGGGTTGTCACAGCCAAGCAGTTTCAAAGAGTTGGGACCACCAGAATTTAAGGGAAAGCCGATCCGATCATGGCGGAAACATGGGTCAAGCAAATTACCAAGATATTCGATGTCTTGGGATGCACGGAGGAACAGAAGGTTCCATTCGCCACCTTTATGTTCCATGGCGGAAGGCGTATCATCGGTGGGAGTCTGAAGGAAGTACCCATCCAAACCGCACTCAAAGATGTCTTGGGAAACGTTTCAGAACTATTTAATGACAAATACTTTCCGAAAGTGTTCGGCTATAATGAAGGAAGTGGAGTTCATCAGATTAGAGCAAAACAACATGACGGTGTCTCAAAGACGAGGCAAAGTTTGCAGAGTTATCCGTGTTTGCACCTCATTTGGTGGAGAATGAGGAACGATGACGCGGATGTTTCTTAGAGGTTTGAAACCCGAGATACGCCAAGATCTCATTTCTCATAAAATTTTCTTTATTCAGATGTTGTAAATGTGGCTCAATTATTAGAGCGAGATAACGAGTACGGCCAATCGAGGGACCAAACCGTGGATCGTACGTAGATAGCAATCAATGTAATAATGATAACCAAATGGAGAAAGAAACAGACGGACAAAATGGTAACCACTCGGTGGTGGTAATCATGGCCATGAAAATAGAAGAAGTGAGTCGAGGAGATTTTAAAAAGAGGAGATTTAACAACGATCATGTGAAGACGACAAAGGCTTGGCAAAGAATCGGTTCTAAGGGAGGAGAACGACCACCCGGCCATATGCTACAAATGCGAAAAGAGGGACATATCACCAAACCGCCCACAACAATTCAAGGTATGTTATAATTGTGGAAAGGAAGGACATATCGCCGAGATTATACTGAAGAGCGAAACCTAGTTCAATGGGGACGGAGACTCAAAAGATCGTCCCGTAAAAGTCAAAGTCAACGATTTCGGAAGAGCGCTTTGTTGTGGATCGGTCAAAATGCGAGGAACCCAAACGAGGTGATCACGGTAAGCTATTTATAAATTCTTGCATAAGTTTATACCTTACTTGATACCGGTATACCCATTCATTTATCTCTCCCGCATGTGCTCAACGCTTAAACTGACTCGAGAAATTAGACTTTGACCTATCTCGTGGAAACTCCGTTAGAGAAACTTTCATCACATCCATCGCTTATAAATCTTGTTTGATTCAAGTTGGCACCATTACCTTACCTCGTTGACCTTATCTCTTTAAAGATACTTGCTTTTGATGTGATTTTAGGATTGATTGGTTAACCACTCATCATGCCAAAATTGATTGTTTTCGTAAGGTTGTTAGTTTTCATATTCCTAACCAACCCGTTGTATTTAATTCAAGCAACTAAACCATTAAAATCAATCATCATCATATCTAATCATAAAGCTATTCGCTTATTGAAAAACGGATGTCAAGCTTTCTTAGCCCATGTTATGGATTTGAATAAAGACACGCCAAATTTGAATAATATTCCTGTTGTTATCGACTTTCCCGACGATTTCAAGAACTTCCCGGTCTACCCCCGTAACGTGAAGTTGAATTCTTTATTGATCTTGAACCCGCACAAAGCCCATTTCTAAAACCCCATATCGAATGGCTCCTATTGAACTTCGTGGAGTTAAAGGTCCAACTACTGGTGAATTGTTGGACATCGGCTTCATTGGCCCCTAGTACATCTCCTTGGGGTGCTCCCTGCTTTATTCAGTAAAGAAGAAAGACGGAGTATGCGATTTGTATTGACTATCGGGAATTGAACCATGTCACCATCAAGAATAGGTATCCTCTACCTCAGATTGATGACTTGTTTGACCTATTGTAAGGGCACAATTCTTTTCAAAAATCGATCTTCGCTCGATATCATCACCAAGATTAGAACCGAGGATATTCCAAAGACCGCCTTTAGAACTCTAGATGGGCATTATGAATTCTTAGTCATGTCTTTCGGATCGACTAATGCTCTCATGCGCTTTCATGGATATGATGAACCGAGTATTCAAGGAATATTTGGATCGATTCGTTGTTGTTTTTATTGATGACATCCTCATATATTCCAAAAGTCGTGAAGATCATGAGCACCATTTGAAGTCGGTACTCCAAAGGCTTCGTGAAAACAAACTATATGCCAAATTAAAGAAATGCGAAGTTCGCTTCGAGGAAGTAGCATTCCTTGGGCACGTGGTGTCAAAACATGGAGTATCCGTTGATCCGGCCAAGATTGAAGCAATACAAAGTTGGGAGCAACCAAAGTCGGTGGATCAAGCACGTAGTTTTTTGGGCTTAGTTGGTTATTATCGGAGATTCGTGGAAGGATTTTCTCGAATCGCTACTCCATTAACTCAACTAACTCCTAAGGATACAAAATTCATTTGGAGCGAAGAATGCGAGAAGAGTTTCCAAGAGCTTAAGAGGAGACTTATTTTAAGACTGTTTCTAACAATACCATCCGTTCGGATGGATTTGTTATCTACAACGATGCTTCGTGCAAAGGGTTAGGATGTGTTCTCATGCAACGTGGGAAAGTCATAGCCTATGCCTCGACAACTTAAAGAGTATGAGAGGAATTATCCTACTCATGATCTAGAGTCAAAAGCGCGCAATTTTTGCTGCTTAAAGATATGGAGGCACTATCTATATGGGGAGAAAGTGGAGATATATTCGCACCATAAAAGCCTTAAATATTTCTTCACTCAAAAAGAACTCAACACATCTTTGCAATGACGTTGGCTCGAGCTATTGAAAGACTACGCACCACACTATTCAATACCATCCCGAAAAGCGAACGTGGTAGCCGACGCGTTGAGTAGAAGATCATATGGAACGAGTGCGATGATGTCAAGTATACGACAGAGCCAACTTTAATAGAAAAAGTTAAGGTCGCTTTCAAGCCACCCAATCTTGAGTCGATGCGTATGAAGAAGAAAGTACAAGAAGGAGCTATTCCTAAGCGAGAATTGATGAAGAAGGAATACTTTGAGTCCACTCTAGACTTTGTGTCCCTAACGACTGATTTGAAGTACAAGATTATGATGGAGGCACACAATACACCATTTGCAATCCATCTCGAAGTACTAAAATGTATCGTGATCTTCGACATACATTTTGGTGGAACAATATGAAGAGAGAAATTGCAAAGTTTATCTCGATGTGTTTAACTTGTCAACGGTAAAGGCGGAGCATCTTGTACCTAAGGGTCCGCTGCAACCACTTGAGATTCAAATGGAAGTGGGAACACATTACCATGGATTTCGTCACGGGTCTTCCTACGGTTTTCAAGGCATCAATGCTATTTGGGTTATTGTTGATAGATTAACCAAGTCCGCTTCATTTCTTGCCGACACGGAGACTTATTCACTTGAACGCCTTGCTAGTATGTACGTGAATGAGATTGTGAGGTTGCATGGCATGCCCGTATCCATAGTTTCGGATCGTGACCCAAGATTCACTTCAAGATTTTGGGTTAGCTTGCAAAAAGCTATGGGCACGGATTTATTTATCTGGATTTCGCATACCATCCTCAAATGGATGGACGGACAATCGAAAGGACTATTCAAACTCTTGAAGATTTATTAAGACTCGTGGTCCTAGACTTCAAAGGCAGTTGGGATAAGTATTTACCATTGGTGGAATTCTCCTACAACAACAGCTTATCGTGCAAGTATAGTGTGGCTCCATTTCAAGCATTATATGGACGAAAGTGTCGCTTCTCCAATATGTTGGGATGAGGTGGGTGAAGCAACATTGTTGGGACCCGAGTTGGTACGTATGACTCACCGAAAAGATCCAAATGATTTGACAACGATACAAATGGCACAAGATCGACAAAAGAGTTATGCGGATCTTCATCGAAAAGGACGTGGAATTTAGTATAGGGGATCATGTATATTATCATGAGTTGCTCCATGGAAGGGAGTTACAAGATTTGGGAAGAGAGGAAAGCTCAATCCACGCATTTATTGGTCCATTTCAAATTCTTGACCGAGTAGGAAATGTAGCCTATAGACTCGCGCTACTCTCCGAAAGTATGTCTCGTGTTCATAATGTGTTTCATATATCTGCATTTCAGAATATGTGAAAGACCCGAATCACGTTATAGAGTTAGAACCGGACGAGATAGCCAAGACTTAACGATGAGGAGGTACTGCCAAGATTTTGGATAGAAGGAGCATGTCCTACTAAGAAAGGTCATACCACAAGTTAAAGTTTTGTGGAGGAATCATGCTATAGAGGAAATGACCGAATTGGAAACGGAAATGAAAGCGTAGGTATCCTCACCTTTTCAAACACTGTGTATCGCACGCCAATTTCGAGGACTAAATTCCATAAGGAGGGAGGTTGTAAGACCCCAACTTATTATTAATGAAATTTAATTTTCTATTTATTATTTTGAAATAATAAGGGTTGATTTGATTAATGTGGATAGTTAGGGTAAGATACGCAAATATTTCAAAATAAGCAAGTGGTTATAAAATATTCATTGTCATTTGGGAATATTCGCTTGGTCGTGGAATATTCAGATCGCTTGGGAATATTCGCATTTATTTGCCAGTATGCCCATGTGTGGGCCCCATAACGAAAAAGTTTATTGGATGAAGAAAACGACAAATATAAGTTGTTTAAAAATAACTACAGAAGTAGTTGTTACTGTTAATATCGTTAAAATACCCGGTGGTTAAAACACAAGAAGACACCAGATTGCACCAATTGTTGATTCTTACGTAAGAAGGCACTACTCAATAATGGTTATAGTAAATTATCGCTCAAAGATTTTATCGAGTTAATAATTGTCAGCGTTGATATTTTTATATTGTTGTTGTTTCAATAATTGTCATTACACAAGATTTTTCATTATCGGCTAATAATTCATATTATCTCGAATAATATTATTAGATAACATTATTGGCAATGTCTAGAAAGTTCTCGCTCTAAGGAGAGGTTTGGTCACCTAATCATGCCGCCAAGAAGAAGAAATTTTATTGGAAAGCCCCTCTTTCCTGGGAACCGCCTGGTTGTCAATATTGTGATTCAGTAATATTATTTGTGAATAATTAATTATTGATTCATATGATGAGAAAAATATTGATTTTATGTGGATATAGATGGAGAAAATTTTATTGTGACAATTGTTGAAAATTGATATTTTATCTTTTTCTCGATAAAATAATTCATTTAAATATATTATTATATTTTAATAATATAATAATGGTGATATTTTTACAACTAATGTGGGATATATGAGTATACGAGGAGGAAGAGTATTTTTGTTGCAATAAATGTTTAAAACATGTTAAACATGCTCATGGGACCCCATTTATCGATCGAAATTTGATTATATTTTTGTAAAATCGCCTGCTTGTGGATTTCTTTTGGCCAATTTCTATTTAGAATTTGGAAAAACTTTCTTCTCGTAAAGTTGTAGAGAATTGAATTTCCTATAAAAACTCGTGAGATTCGAATTTTCTGATGAAAGGGCTATTTATTATGAATTATTGAAGTTCTGAAGCTCCGAAATAATTGATTTTTGGAAGTTTAAAATATTTTTAATTACAAAAACATTTTTTTGTGTTTGGTTAGCCTCATTAAACACATGCAAGTTGCTGAATTCAGATGGTTCTAGGTGCGTGAGAGAATTTTTAATATATATAATATTATTATATTAAATTTTTCGCTTTGGTGTTCTAAGCAATTTCCTATAAATAGGTGCTTAGGTTAGAATTGAAAATCACACCGTAAATCAAGTTTTCTCTCTATATTATCGAAGCGATTCTTGTGAGTATTTTGAGTATACTTTGAGTATTGCTATACTTGCAAGTCCAAGTCATAGCCTATATCCCTGTGTTTCAATTTAGTAAGATCGATCTTTCGAGGTAAGTGGATGTTATTTTTTCTCAAATGATATTATTTCTTCAATATCATTATGTTGAAATATTCGTTGAAACTTTTTATCAAATTTGGAACTTTTCCATGCGGGGTTATTTATTCATGAGTTACTATTCATGAGTTACTATTCACGTAGTTACTATTCATGAAGTTACTATTCACGAGTTACTATTCATTTAGTACTATTCATGAAGCGTGAAGATGTTTTTATGGAATTTCTATCTTTTGGTGTCTGAGTTACTATTCACGATATCATGACTATTCACGATATCATTAATTATTCACGATACAAGCACTATTATTCAAAAAAATGAAATTTCTTCTTTTGTCCAAAATATCTATTCGGATACTAGCTTTGATTGTATCCATGTTTTGATCATTATTCAATTTTACACCACTCTGCGATTATTTTTGAGGTATTTTTGGACGTGAATAAAACAAAGTACTAATCCTTAATCCTTAATCCTTGTCATTTTGTTTCATCGGATTCGTTTCTTTTAAAAATATTTTCATCATCCTCGCCTTAAATGATGATATTATTGAATATCTTCATTCAGTAGTGCAAAGATGAATGATTTTCAAGAATATCTTCGTCAGAAAAGTAAAAGATGAACAGTGTTTAGATGAACATGAATTAATCGATGAATATCTTCGCCTCAGAGTGCAAAGATGAATATTTGATTCCAGATGTATATTGATTGATGTTACAGTGGATAAAGGATAGACGATGAACTTTAAATTCATACATGTAAGATAGTAGTTTGCATTCTCTACTTAACTCTTCTAATGAATTATTATTTTCACATGTAATATTGATTTAAAATTTGTTGTCTATTGTATTCTATTAGATTTTTTCCTCGTTGAAGACTAACGATAATTTTTTGTATATTATCTTAGTCATAATATTCTTTTATCGGGCTAGTTGAGCTCACCCTTTTCCTTTTTGTTCCATTTTTTCTTCTCGTGGAGGCTAGAATATAATGAGTACGTAGCCTGGGTATGGAATGAAGGTTTTAGAAAGGATTGTTTAGTAGTCCTCACCATTTTGTAAAATAATGTATCAATAAATGTGATGAGGATTTATTTGAGTATAGATATTGTCTGTAAGATAATATTTGTATTCAAACTCACAGCTTTACGGTTGTAATAATAAAGTTGTAGTTGTTTCTGTACCATGTATTGACAACTCAGAATGGGTGATGTATACCTATTTTGGGGGCGTCACATTACAGTTAAGAACGAAAGGTCCGACGAGCCTTCTTTTAGCAAAGGCAAAGGCAAGATTAACAAGTTATGCAGACTTGTTGTCATTATGATTATGTATTTATGTTTTAGACTTATGTTAATGTTGTGTAAGACTATTAATTGTTTATGTTTCCGCAGTTAAGATTTAAGGTTAGTATGACCTGGGATTTATGTAATTATTTCGTATGATGTAACTACTTAAGAAGAGGATTTATTTCTATCTATTTATGCTTTCTTTTATATTGGGTAGATAGACATATGATGTTGTATAGTGAACACCAAATCATGTGGGAATTGAAGTACCCGGATTTGGGGATGTCATAAGTTGGTATCAAAGCTGTAGGTTATGAACTTTAGGTGGGGGGAACAACCTTAGGTAATAGCCTTATAGAAGATCAAGAACATAGTAGTGGTAAACTCTTATCGAGTTCTAGGAAATGAATTCCTTAATTCATTAAAGATAATAAAAGACTTTATGTGCTTATGTGTTAATTATGTGATCGCTAATACAACTTAGTAACTAAAACTTAAAACTATGTTGTCAGGATGTCAGATATTGGAGGAGCTAGTCGAGCTGGGGAGGAGGAACCCCGAGTACATACGGAGGAGGAGCCCCGAGACATTCATGTCGTCAGGGAGTAGTTGGTACAGAGAGAGCCATCTTCGTTGATCACTATTGTTGGTCAGGAGCATGAGCTTGAGACTGATCCAAAGGAGGATCCAGAGGAAGAAGAGGAAGAAGATGATTTCCCACCAAACTCTATCGATGCTGAGATGTACGACGAGCTATATGACCGTAACGTAGAGGTACGTGACACTGTTCAGGAGCTGAATGAGTGAACGATTATTCAATAGATTACAATCGAGCAGAGGGATAGGGTGTGACACCCCCAAATCCGGGTTACCTGACTCCCGAGTTTGGTGCTCACGATTCACAATATAATAACATCTAACTACCCATTCATATAGAAATAGTAATACATAAGTCATTAACAAAGATTGTTAATACATTAGTCCCAGGTTCTCTAACCTTAACATTACAAACATACCTTTTAGATATACAAAAATGGTTCACAAATATAACATAATAATAATGTTTATTACAACTAATCTAGTACTTTTCCTTTGCCTTTGTTCTTTTTTGATCCGCTAGCCTCTTCGTTCATAGCTGAAATATTTTATTTAGCAAGGGTGAGAAACAAATTTGCCCCGCAAGTTAAGACATACAATAAATGTATATGAATTATTAAGAACAGACTATCTATTTTGATAGAATAATGCCAAAGTTCGGGGAACTTTGAATTAGCTGAATAAAGATTTAATAACTAACAAGTTTTCTCGCATTCTATGCAACACGATAATCTAATAATGAAAGAGTACAACGCTTTCAAAGTTTCTACGATATTCTAATGAATAATCAAGAATCAATTCTACGCAATTACAAAGTTGAATGTTTTCCAGATTTATGCTGAGTGATCCGTTGGATCTTGGACTTCTCTTCTTGAGTAACAATCAAAGATTTAACTTTGATATACCCAGGTGTATCAGATAACCATAAAGATTAAATTATACCCCTCTACAAGTACTTTGAGCGGCTAACTCCTTGTACCCTATATTATGTATAATACTTAATCGCGCGCAAAGGCCGAATATACGACCAATAAAATGTTTCCCTTTATATAAAAGGTTGTTCTTCTCAGTCTCAGAATCAAGATTTGATTTAACAATGAAATACTATGATTTCAATTCCTATTTACTTATCGATCTATCCGAAATAATTGGCATCGATCTGTCAATAACAATTGAATTCTCTTCTCGAATCTATCAAGTTCTAACAAATGTTCGTCTAGCCAAAATATTTATCTAAGACATTTCTCAACATAATTTGACAATAAACATGAATTATCTGTACTGTAAATATTAGCTTCTACGGATATGAATATTCAACAACAGTTATTATACGAATGTATATTCTACGAATTAGTAATTCAATTGAATTATTCAACATGCACTAACTGCGAATAATCAACAATAAATTCTTTGACATGGTATAATTAACAATAATTAACCACTATAATAATTGAATGAATATAACTTAAGGTTGAGTTAGGAAACTTGCCTCTTCCGCTGTTTACAGCTACACAATATACTTATCTACGTTTGAAAGACCTATACCCAATAATATCGGTCTCACAATTAGCACAATATTTTATAACACGTAACACTGTAATTCATAGTCAATCTGTCCTTTAGGCACATTACCACATAGCCACATTAGTGTTTATAACCTATATAAATACTTAACAAGTCTAACTAGTTCGGTCTGGTTGGACTTCGGTCTCATTTTGGTGCTTTGATCACCTTATCCGATAATTTACACCTTTATTGCCACTTAAACTCGGTCACAAAGCTTCAATATTATTTTAGATAAGTCAAATATCATTTATAATATTTTTTAGAAGCTTTTAATAATATTTAAACAATTATTATAATTTATAATAATTTTTCAAACACTAAAATCATTTTTAAATGATTTAATTATACAATAATCTTATCATCATTAATATTTAATAATACAAAAATATTAATGAAATACTTGTCAAAATATTAAAGTTATTATTAATAACTTAAAATATTTTTAAATCATCAATATTTTACTTAAATGATTTTTAAAATAATTAAAATTATTTTTAATCATCACCATTAATATTTAAATATTAATAAAATTATCATTCAAATATTAAAAGTCATTAATTATAACTTAAAATATTTTTAAATCATTTTTCTCATTTTAAATGATTTTTAAATCAATAAAATCATTTTAATTCATTTATTTAATATAATAATTAAATAAATCTAATATCATTAATATTAATTTATTAATGAGAATTCTCCAAAAATATTGAAAATTATATTTTATAATTCAAAATATTTTCTAACACTTTATTCTCATTTAAAATGATTTTTAAATCAATAAAATCATTTTTAACTTATTTATTTAATACAATAATTAAATAAATCTAATATCATTAATATTAAATTATTAAAGAAAATTCTCTATTAATATTAAAAGTTACATTTTATAACTCAAAATATTTTTAAATACTTTATTCTTATTTAAAATGATTTTTTCATAATATTAAATCGTTTTTCTCTAATTTATTTAATAAACTAATTAAATATCATTAATATTCAAATAATTATAAATATTAATGAAAATATCCCAAATAGTTAAAAATTATTTTTCATAATTTAAAATAATTTTTGAAACCATTTTTATAATTTATTTTCTATTTTTATGTATTTTCCGAAAAATCATAAATTAGAAAATAAATAAACCGTCGCTATAGCCCTTTAGCGACACTTTCTGTCGTCTTAGGTGTTCTTGAGCTCAAGAACACCATCGATTCGAGTTCAAGGGTCGTGGTTCAATTCCATTATAAATCACAATCTGATCATGATCTGGGCTATCTCAAGCATTGACATTGTAGTCCGTATGTAGAACTACAACTATCAACAACTATTTAGGTCATACATCAAAAAAACAAAAAGATCTGGGCTAACAAACCTACTGTCAGAGCATTCTTGGGTTTTCCAGAAACCCAGGTAGTCGACCAGTTACTTTCATGCTCCATTTAATCTAGGTTCCAGTCATGATTCAAGTGATATAATGGTTCAAATATGGAGTCCTTGTGTCAAGGAACAATAGTATAACAATAGATCAGTCAAAACATAACACAATCACAAGTTATAAACTGGTCAAATTCTGTCAGAGGGTTGTTCATCCAGTTTTCTGGAATTTCCAGAAAACAGCTATCATGGTCGAGTAGGCTACTTTGACCACTTGCTACATTCGATCTGTTGATATCTTACACGATCTAAGACCAAAAATATAAAGTACACATGACAGACTACCAACTGATTACAACAACATCAACAAATAACTTAAACACATAAAAACTTGTCAGACGCTAGTTTAGCATTTCTGGGTTACCCAGATTGTACTCGGTCATTGTCGGTCAACCGACTTTGACCGATTATAACTTGAAATCTAGACGTTCAATTACTGAGATTCCAGTTCCAGAATAAAGTACTCATGGCATACTACAACTTCAAAACATAAAACACCAAAGATCATTAACAGAGAATGATCTGTGGCTTCTGACATTTGGTTGTCAGACCACCTTTATAGCTCAAGAACAATTTTGAAAAATCAGCTTTTTAAAGCACTTTGATGCTATGGATCCATGATGGATCATCATAGATCATCTAAAAACTTCCTATAACACAAGATTAAACACTTAAACACAAATACTTTCTTAGCATACAAGATCAAATTAGGTTTAAGGCTTTATACCTTCTATTATCCAATCCTTGATCTTGCCTCACCAATCTGATCTAGGTGTTTGAAATGCTTGGTAAGTGACTGAAACACTTCAAAAAAATTCGTGGCTATGGAGAGAGAGAAGTTTGGCTAAGTGTAAAAACATAAATGACTTATGTTTTTGGTTTTCTCTTTCTATAATCACCCACTTTTGATTCTGGTGGTTAAAATGGCTGTGATGTGGCTTCATATGGCTGGTAAAAAGTGTTTGGTAATAATGCAAGAGGTGTGGCAACAATTTTAACCATATCTCTTTTACTTATAATTTTTTAGTAAAGGGTATTTTGCTCTTTGGACATGAAATTTTAATGGCAAAATAGACAATTGGCTCAACCCTTAGGGTTTAACCCTAAGGTTCTAACCATTAGGTTTAAAAAATATCTAATTCTAGAATTTTCTAATTAGGGTTTCTAAAAAGAAAAATTAAGATTTCTAAAATAAAATTAGGGAATCACGTCGTGCTGATCTTGCCGAAGAGAAGACCGAGGAAATAGAGAAGTTGAAGAATGAACTGAAAGAGAGCTCAGAAAGGCTGACCATTGCAGAGGAAGCTTGGGTAAGGGAATCACGTCGTGCTGATCTTGCAGAAGAGGATTGTCGTGCGAAGAAAGCTAAGCTTGGGGAGATGTACTCTACACTTCAAAATGCAATGGATGAGGCTCAGGATCGAGTTATGAGATACCCAATCCAGTTCGAAGGACTACCATCGTATATGCTAGATCACAGGATGATGTCCCGCATCATGGAAGAGGAGCGTATCAAGGCTATTCAGTGCCTTAATAGGCACTGATAGGATTAGTTTAATTATGTGAAAACCTATCTGGTAGTTAAAGATGTAAATTCTGATGTGTTTATAAACAAAGGACTATTTTAATGTTTTAAATCCTGTAGATTCTTTATCTCGGGATAGTTGATGTAAATAGCAGTGATGCTATTGTATGATGTTAAAAATTTTGATTTGAATAAATATATCAAGTTGTTTGAGAAAATGTGTTATGTGATTTTGTTAAATTGTTTGAGTTAAGCCTCAAATATTTAGAGAAGTGGATAAAGATCTAACAAGCATATATTTTAACAAAAATATGCCACCGAGAAGAAGACAAAACCGTCAACCAGCTCAAGAAGAATCGACGAACAACAACAACAATGCCAATGCTAACCCCGTTCAGCAATTGGTGAACTTATTAGTTGGAGCGATTCATAATCAACCTCAAGCTCCACCGAATAAAACGTTAAAGGATTTCAAGGCGGTGGGACCGCTAGAGTTTAAAGGCTCCATGAACCTGATAGAAGCTCATAGTTGGGTTATGAAGATGGAAATATTTTTTGATGTCGCAAGAGCTAGAAAGGACCAGAAAACCGCCAATGCGACGTTCATGCTGAAATTCGAAGCCAGTTATTGGTGGCAAACAAATAAAGTCTGGGGAGGAGAAGGTATGATCACTTAGGAGAGGTTCAAGGAGATGTTTTTCGAGATGTATTTTCTGACCAGCTCACAGAACCAAATGGAGGTCAAGTTTCTGGAGTTGAAACAGGGGAATATATCCATACCAGACTATGCGACAAGATTCAATGAGCTGACTAGGTTTGCCACATATCAAGTGCACACAGCTGAGAGAAAAGCAAGAAGGTTTGAACAAGGGCTAAAGCCCTGGTTGTATAGTAAAGTGTCGATGTTTCAGTTGAAGATGTTCGCTGGGGTACTGGAGAAAGCCATACTCGCTGAAGGTGGAAGCGATGCTGTAACCAAATATAATCAGGATCAGAAGAAGAAGAAGAGTGAAAATGAAGGAATTAACAAGGCTAGTGGAAGTAACACGGGACGTGGTAATAATCAGAACAGAAGGTGTTCTGACAACTCATCAACTAGAAATCAATAAGGAGGTCAAAGAAGAGGATCAAAGCGTGCCCGACCAGCGGTAAAGCTCATTTGGGAGTGTGTATGAAGGGTAAACGAGTGTGCTACAATTGTGGTCAGGAAGGCCACATAACACCTAATTGTCCTAACCCAAAGAAGGGTGCATGCTTCACTTGTGGCTCAAAGGATCATCTTGCAAGGGACTATCCTAAGAAGGGATCTGGAGGGACAGGATCAGGAGGAAATAGGGGAAACAGCGGTGGAAGCGCTTTGACCATCACGAGACCAACCACAACCAACCAACCGACCGCCAGGACATTCAACATAACAGTGCAGGATGCAGTGCAGTCTCGTGATGTGGTGTCAGGTATCATTCCGATCAATAAAGTTAATGTTTATGTATTATTTGATTCGGGTGCTACTTGTTCATTTATATCCGATGACTTTTCTAAGAACTTAGAATTGCCTACGGATGAGTTAAAACACCCCATGAACATAAAAATTGTGAATAGAGATATAATCCCTGTTAAGTACGCACATAAGAACTATAGAGTGGATATTAAGGGTAATATCATGAACGTAGATCTTATCCTTATTCGACTTGGGGAATTTGACGTTATCTTGGGAATGGACTGGTTATTCAATTACGGGGCTATAATTGATTTCCTGAAGAAGCGTTTTAACCTTATGACACCGTCAACGGTTGTGTTTTATAGTAGCAAGTCGCCTAGACAAGCGAGTTGTCTGACGATGATGCAGGCCAGGAAGTTGTTAAGACAAGGTTGTGTTGGATATCTAGCTTACACAGTCGACAGTCGTAAAGAGAATCCAAAAGTAGAGGATATACCAGTAGTGAGGACCTTCGCCGACGTATTCTTGGACGTTTTGCCAGGACTTCCGCCAGATAGAGAGGTTAAATTTGTGATCGATTTGGCACCAGGAACGACTCCAATATTGAAGGCACCGTATCAAATGGCGCCAGTAGAGATGAAAGAATTGATAGTATAACTACAAGAATTACTGGACAAGAAGTACATTCAATCGAGCGTATCGCCGTAGGGAACGCTGGTGTTATTTGTGAAGAAGAAGGACGAAACGATGCGGCTCTGCATCGACTATAGAGAACTGAATAAAGTCACGATTAAGAATATATATCCATTACCTAGGATCGACGACCTGTTTGATCAAATAAAGGGAGCGAGATACTTTTCAAAGGTAGATTTGAGGAGTGGTTATCATCAATTGAAGGTGAGACCAGAGGACGTACCGAAGACAACGTTTAGAACACGATATGGTCACTACTAATTTTTGGTAATGTCATTTGGTCTAACGAATGCTCCTGCAGCATTTATGGGCCTACTGAATGGAGTGTTCAAGCCATTTTTGGACAAATTCGTTGTGGTATTTATAGATGACATTTTGGTATATTCGAAGACCAAGGAAGAACATGAAGAGCATTTGAAGGTAACATTAGAGGCATTGAGAAGGGAGAAGTTGTATGCCAAGTTTTCGAAATACAAATTTTGGATCGAGCGGGTACAAGTTCTTGGACATGTGATTGATAAAGATGGAATTTCAGTGGATCCATCCAAAGTTGAAGTCGTGATAAACTGGGATCAACCAAGAACGTCGTCGAAAGTACGAAGTTTTCTAGGATTGGCTGGATATTATAGAAGATTCATTCAAGACTTTTCCAAGATCGCAACTCCGTTAACGAATTTGACTAGAAAAGCTGTGAAATTTGTTTGGACGGAGAAGTGTGAGGAAAGCTTTCAGGAACTTAAGAAGAGGTTGAGTACAGCACCTGTGTTATCTCTTTCGGATGATACAGGAAATTTTGTTATTTATAGTGATGCGTCGCATAAAGGACTTGGTTGGGTGCTTATGCAAAACAGCAGAGTCATTGCGTATGCGTCATGACAATTGAAGGATTATGAGAAGGGGTATCCGACCCACGACTTAGAGTTAGCTGCAGTGGTTTTTGCTTTGAAAATTTGGAGGCACTATCTCTATGGGGAGAAGTGTGAAATATACAGGCCACAAGAGTCTGAAATATATATTTACACAGAAGGATTTGAATATGCGCTAAAGAATGTGGTTGGAGTTAATTAAGAACTATGATTGTGAGATTTTATACCATCCGGGTAAGGCAAATGTGGTTGCCAACGCCTTAAGTAGAAAGGGTCGGGAGAAATTGATGACGTTTACCGCTCAGGAGGAGCTAATTTTAGAAATGCAGAAACTGAAGTTGGAAGTGAAGTATCCTATGGAAATTGACGAGAAGCTATTCCAGATGCATTCTGGTACAACCCTACTGGATAAAGTTAAGGAGGCTCAACTTCAGGATGAAGAATTTAAAAAGGTGAAAAAAAAGATATCCGAAGGAACCGAACCGAGATTCAAGATGGACAAGAAAGGAATACTAAGATTTGAAAGTAGAATTTGGGTACCGCCAGTACCAGAGATTAAGGAAGACATTTTGAGCAAGGCTCATAGCTCACGATATTCGATTCACCCTGGTAGTACCAAGATGTACCAAGATCTTTGACAACATTTCTGGTGGCCAAATTTGAAATGAGATGTTGCAGAATGTGTTGCCAAATGTCTAACATGTTAGAAAGCAGAACATCAGAGGCCGAGTGGATTGCTACAACCGTTGGAGATCCCATAATGGAAATGGGAACACATTACGATGGATTTCATGGTTGGCCTTCCGATATTGACGCAGTATGGGTTATCGTTGACCGACTGACAAAATCCGCATACTTCCTTCTGATCAGAATCAAATTTAATTTAGACCAATTGGCGAAATTATACGTAAAAGAGATTGTTTTGAGACACGAAGTTCCGGTGTCAATTGTTTCTGATAGGGATCCGAGTTTTACATCGAACTTCTGGAAACATCTACAGGAATGCATGGGTACGCAGTTGAGAATGAGTACAGCTTATCACCCTCAGACAGATGGACAGAGTGAAAGAACAATTCAGACATTAGAAGATATGTTAAGAGCTTGTATAATGGACTTTAAAGGAAATTGGGATGATCATCTACCGCTCGTAGAGTTCAGCTACAACAACAGTTACCACGCTAGTATTGGCATGTTTCCTTATGAAGCGTTATACGGTAGAAAGTGCAGAACTCTGCTATACTAGGATGTAGTTGGCGAGAGATAATTACTAGGCCCAGAATTGGTACAACAGACAGTAGAGATAGTTAAAGTGATCCGAACAAGACTGGTAGCAGCTCAAGATAGGCAGAATAAATACGCCGACCCACACCATAAAAATATTGAGTTTGAATCGGGTAGTTATGTGTTTTTGAAAGTCTCTCCCTGGAAAGGAAAGATCAGGTTCGGAAAGAAAGGGAAATTAAGGCCAAGATTCATTGGACCCTTTGAAGTACTGAGAAGAATCGGAGAAGTTGCGTATGAGGTAGCCTTACCTCCAGCACTCGAGAATGTCAACAACGTCTTCCATGTTTCAGTTTTACGACCCTACAAACCCGATTACAACAATGTAATTGAATACGAATGTGACACCCCCAAATCCGATACTTCCATTTCTACAGGATTTGGTGTTCACTGTATAAATATCATCCATCTATCTACCCATAAATAAATGCAAACCATGCAATAGATAGAAATAATAATAAATCTCCCCTTATGGGGTTACATCAACTACATAATAAATAAATCCCAGGTTACTCTAACCTTAAATCATCTTTACGGAAACATAAACAAATAAGTCTTAAGTAACATCAATTCTAATTATCATTACATAACCACATAAATAATCAATCTTCATTACTTGCTAAGCTTGCCCTTGCCTTTACTAGTGGAAGGTTAAATACTTTCGTTCTTAACTGTAATGTTATTATTACGCAAGAGTGAGCACGATTGCCCACAAGTATAACAATATAATAATGAAATAATAACATGCGAATAAATCAAAGACTTCTGAAATAAAAGCTCAACTTTTGAATCAAGAATGAATAACAAGAATCAAAAGATTTCTGAGGGTCATAAGACCTTGAACTATGTCCTAGGTTATCGAGGTTATACTTGAAATCTTTAACGATCGTAAGACTATAGACTCTTCTTCTATAGTTGGGGGATCATTACCCTTAGTATCATCATTGTGCACAATATCTTAACGCTAACGATAAGTAAATCCCCTTCTGAGGTTGTTCATCTCGGTTTGACATTTGAGTCCGTACCAAAGGAAGTTTGGTTTGGATAATTCAATAAGGGTTCTAAAATTTAGAACGTTCATCAACTATGGACTAGTCGAATCAATAAGGTTCACTAGTCTAACAAGGTTCAACCATAATGATATTCAAATTGAATAATAATCTCAAGAAGTATACAATAGAACAAATATTGTATAACAAATTAATACTTTGAAAGGATAATCAATCTTTAATATAACAATTCGAACTTGAATAATAGTAATAAGAATTTACTCAAGGTAAATAATAAACTTGAACAATGATAACAAGTAGGGGTAGGAAACTTGCCTTGTGCGTAGATTACACTTTAATTAAACTCGTTCTTTGATTTAACTCCTACATATCAATTATGTTCACAATACCAGTCAATTATAGCTTACTAAACATCACACGTTTATTCTTTTTCTAACTCGAATTCAGGACTATACTTAGTCATATTACCATACTTGTTTCCACATAATATTACACTATACGAACAACAAGCTAAGTATATAATCAACAATTCAATCAACATGTAATTATCTTCTTGACTCGGTAAAAACTCACTTTAATATCTCATTATTTATCTAACAACTTTTTATATTCATTAGACTAGGTTACTAACACATTTCTATACTTGAACATAAAAAATTCATTTTCTGGACATTCTGCTAAGTGGTATTGCTTATTGTTCACTTTTATCTTTAGATGTCTCTTGGGCGCCGCTACTGGTACTTATGTATTGCTGCATGGAAATGAACTAGGAGTTGGCGCCGCGGCGTGACACTCCAGACTCTGAATTCCCAGTTCGCGAAGAACACAGAATTCAGCGAAATAAACACTACATAATCATTAGTTCTCCAAATTAAACATACCCACATGTTAGAATTCATATATAATCAATACCCAACATTTATAGAGTGATTTTAACCCATTAAAACACATAATCACATAATTAAATTATGCAAATTGTACTGTTCTTGATGTTCTTGAAGTGTTGAACATAAATTCCTAAAATTCAACACCACAGATTTGTTATAAAACCAAATCCAACCATTCAAATTTTGTTTTGTTCGTTTTATCATGCATAATCACATATAAGTGGAAATTTTGTAGAAAAATTTATGGTTGACATATTAAAGTTACGTATAAGGGCCATATGGCCATAACCCATACTCTGTAATTTTGAAGCAATCATATACGATGTATTTTCATGAAACAGATGATATGGTTTATACAATATATATAATCAAATACGATATGATATATTTTAACACATACATAACCCATAATCATACCATTTTCCCAATTACAGAGACTTTACAAATTTTGACAACCATACTTATGAAAACTCAAACAACGTAATTAACAATTAGGTTGAAGAGATTACTCACGTCTTAGTGTAGATAGAAGAGATAAAACTTTCTCAATCAATCAAAAACTCACAATTCCTCAAATTCTTAATTCTCGAGCTCGTGATTCAGAGACTTAGAAAAAATGAAGAAGAAGGCGTATAATAAAGGAAGCAATCGACGATTGAGGTCGATTACCCAATCATGGGTAGCTTGCTTATTAACTCCCCTAGGGCTTTGTTTGGTAAGCAATAACAGTTTTCAAAACCATTTAGTTTAATTAAACTTCTTATACTATAGTTTAATCATGTCACACCCTTATAAAAATAATTCGAATATCTTATTTAATTTATTTTAAAAAATATAATAATTTCTCATTAATTCACATAGTCACATAATTCAAATTCTCATTGATTAATAATGTCAAATTCTTAAATCTCTAATTAATAATTTAATTAATTATAATAACAATAGGCTTATTAAATATTTCTTTTAATACTGATAAGCTCACATAATGACATACTTGAATAACAAAATTCTCCACATTAATTTAATAAATATAACACATATAATTAAATTAATCTACCATAATTTCATCAATTAATTATTTAGTCTAATAATTAATTCATCGATAAATATTTATTCAATCCAATAAATATTAAAATTAATTACAAAATCTCGGTTGTCACATCTTTCCCCTCTTAAAAGGATTCTGTCCTCAGAATCACAACTCAAACAATTCGTCTCATTAAATTCTCCTCCCCCCTTACAAAGATTCTGTCCCCATAATCGCTTATAACAATCTAAGTAAATAAATGAGGATAATTCTTCATCATATTCTCTTCGAGTTCCCACGTAGCTTCTTCAGCGTTGTGGTTCCTCCAAATTACCTTAACAGAAGGTATTACTTTATTTCTCAGAACTTGTTCTTTTCGGTCGACAATTTGAACATGAATTTCTTCGTAAGATAAGTCTTTGTCGAAATGTAGGGGTTCATATTCAATGACGTGCTTGTAATCTGGTTTGTAGGGTCGTGGGGATTGAGACATGAAAAGCGTTGTGGACATTCTCTAGAAATGGAGGTAAAGGCTACCTCATAAGCGACTTCTCAGACCCTTCTCGAACTTCAAAGGTCCAATGAATCTTGGGCTTAATTTCCCTTTCTTTCCAAACCTGATCTTTCCCTTCCAGGGAGAGACCTTTAAGAACACATAACTACCTAGTTCGAACTCAACATTTATACAGTGTGGATCTGCGTACTTCTTCTGTCTATCTTGAGCTGCTGTCAATTTTGTTCGGATCACTTTGACTATTTCTGCTGTTTGTTGTACTAATTCCGGGCCTAGTAATTGTCTTTCGCCAACTTCATCCCAATATAGCGGAGTTCTGCACTTTCTGCCGTATAACGCTTCATAAGTTGGCATTCCAATACTAGCGTGGTAACTATTGTTGTAACTGAACTCTACGAGCAGTAGATGATCATCCCAATTTCCTTTAAAGTCCATTATACAAGCTCTTAACATATCTTCCAACGTCTGAATTATTCTTTAACTCTGTCCATCCGTTTGAGGGTGATATGCCGTATTCATTCGCAATTATGTACCGATGCATTCCTGAAGACGTTTCCAAAAATTCAATGTGAAGCGCGGATCCTTATCGGAAACAATTGACACCGGCACTCCGTGCCTCGAAACAATCTCTTTTACGTATAACCTTGCCAACTGATCTAAGTTGAATCTGATTTTGATCGAAAGGAAGTGTGCGGATTTCGTCAGTCGGTCAACGATAACCCATACTGCGTCGTAGCCTTTCTAAGTCGTCGGAAGGACAACCACAAAGTCCATTGTAATTGTTCCCATTTCCATTCTGGGATCTCTAACGGTTGTAGCAATCCACTCGGTCTCTGATGCTCTGCTTTTACTTTCTGACAGGTCAGACACTTGGCAACACATTCTGCAACATCACGTTTCAAATTCGGCCACCAGAAATGTTGTCGAAGATCTTGGTACATCTTAGTACTACCAGGGTGAATCGAATATCGTGAACTATGAGGCTCGCTCAAAATGTCTTCCTTAATCTCTTGTACTGGCGGAACCCAAATTCTGCTCTCAAATCTCAGTATTCCTTCTATATCCATCTTAAATCTTTGTTCGGTTCCTTCAGATATCTTCTTTATCACCTTTTTGCATTCCTCGTCCTGAAGTTGAGCCTCCTTAACTTTATCCATTAGGGTTGTACCAGATTGCATCTGAAATAGCTTCTCATCAATCTCCATAGGATACTTCACTTCCAATTCTAGTTTCTCCATTTCTGCAATTAGCTCCTCCTGAGCAGTCAACATCATCAACTTCTCCCAACCCTTTCTACTTAAGGTATCGGCAACGACATTCGCCTTACCCGGATGGTATAAAATCTCACAGTCGTAGTCCTTAATTAACTCTAACCACCTTCTTTGACGCATATTCAAGTCCTTCTGTGTAAAAATATATTTCAGACTCTTGTGGTCTATATATATTTCACACTTCTCCCCGTAGAGATAGTTCCTCCAAATTTTCAAAGCAAAAACTACTGCAGCTAACTCCAAGTCGTGGGTTAGATATCCCTTCTCATAATCCTTCAATTATCGTGATGCATACGCAATGACTTTGCCGTTTTGCATCAGCACACAGCCAAGTCCTTTATGCGACACATCACTATAAACAACAAAATTTCTTGTATCGTCCGGAAGAGATAACACAGGTGCTGTACTCAACCTCTTCTTCAATTCTTGAAAACTTTTCTCACACTTATCCGTCCAAACAAATTTCATAGTTTTTCGAGTTAAATTCGTTAGCGGAGTTGCGATCTTGGAAAAGTCTTGAATTAATCTTCTATAATATCCTGCCAATCCAAGACAACTTCTTACTTCCGACGACGTCCTCGACTGATCCTAGTTAATCACGACTTTGACTTTTTATGGATCTACCGAAATTCCATTTTTATCGATCACGTGACCAAGAAATTGTACTCGCTCGATCCAAAATTCACATTTCAAAAACTTAGCATACAACTTCTAAACTTCTCAATACCTCCAACGTTAATCTCAAATGCTCTTCGTGTTTTTCCTTGGTTTTCGAATAAACTAAAATGTCTTCTATAAATACCACTACGAATTTGTCCAAAAACGACTTGAACACACCATTCATTAGTCCCATAAATGCTGCAGGAGCATTCGTTAGACCAAATGACATTACTAAAAATTCGTAGTGACCATATCACGTTCTGAACGCTGTCTTCGGTACATCCTCTGGCCTCACCTTCAGTTGGTGATAACCGCTTCTCAAGTCTATCTTTGAAAAGTATCTCGCTCCCTTCAATTGATCAAACAGGTCGTCGATCTTCGGTAATGGATATCTGTTCTTAATAATGACCTTATTCAGTTCTCTGTAGTCAATGCAGAGCCGCATCGATCCGTCCTTCTTTTTCACAAATAACACCGGTGCTCCCCACGGCGATACGCTCGGTTGAATGTACTTCTTGTCCAGTAATTCTTGTAGTTGTACCATTAGTTCTTTCATCTCTACTGGTGCCATTCGGTATGGTGCCTTCGATATTGGAGCAGTTCTAGGCGCCAAATTGATCACGAAATCTACCTCTCTATCTGGTGGAATTCCTGGCAAATCGTCTGGAAATACGTCGATGAAGTCCCTCATAATCGGTATTTCTTCTACCTTCGGATTCTCTTTTCGACTGTCGACTATGTAAGCTAAGTATCCTACACTGCCTTATCTTAATAACTTCCTGGCCTGCATCATCGTCAGACAACTCGCTTGTCTAGGCGACTTGCTACCATAAAACCCAACCTTTGACGGAGTCATAAGGTTTATACACTTCTTTTGGCAATTAATTACAGCCCCGTAATTGAATAACCAGTCCATTCCCAAAATAACATCAAATTTCCCAAGTTGAATAGGGATAAGATCTACGTTCATGATATTACCCTTAATATCCACTCTACAGTTCTTATGTACATACTTAACAGAGATTATTTCTCTATTCGCAATTTCTGTGTTCATGGGGTAATCCAATTCATCCTTAGGTAAATCTAAATTCTTGGCAAAGTCATCGAATATAAAGGAACAAGTAGCACCCGAATCAAATAAAACATAAGCATTAATTTTATTGATCGGAATGATACTGACACCACATCGCGAGATTAGGCGCATCCTGCCGTCGCTATGTTGAAAGTCTGGCGGTCGGTCGGTTTGTTGCGGTTGGTCCGGTGATAGTTAAGGCATTTCCCATGTTGTTTCCCCGGTTTCCTCCTCGATCCCGACCCTCCCGATCCCCTCTTAGGGATGATCTCTTGCCAAATGATCCTTTGAACCACGGTGAAGCATGCACCCTTCTTTGGGTTAGAGGCGGTTAGGTCTTTATGTGGCCTTCGACCACAATTGTAGCACACTCTTTTTCCCTTCATACAAACTCCCAGATGAGCTTTCCCACAGGTCGGGCATGCTTCGATTCTCTTCTTCTGACCTCCTTGCTGATTCCCCGATGATGAGTTGTCATTCCACCTCTTCTTCTGATTAAAATTACCACCTCCTGTGCCACTTCCACTAGTCTTGTTATTTCCTTCACTTTCAGTCTTCTTCTTCTTCTTTTGATCTTGATTGTACTTGGTCACCGCATCGCTTCCATGTTCAGCGAGGATGGCCTTTTCCAGTACTTCGACAAATGTGTTTATTTGAAACATTGATACTTTACTATATACCCAAGGCTTTAGTCCTTGTTCAAATCTTTTGGCTTTTCTCTCGTCCGTGTGTACTTGATACGAGGCGAACCTCGCCAACTCGTTGAATCTAGCCACATAATCAGTGCGCTTTTATTTCCCTACTCAATTCCAAAATTGAACCTCCATACAGTTACGTGAAATTTGGTGGGAAATACATTTCGAAAAACATCTCTTTGAATCTCTCCCAAGTAATTACACCTTCACCTCCTCGAACTTTGTTTTCTTGCCACCAATAGCTAGCTTCAGAGTTCAACATAAACGTTGCAAAAGCGATCTTCTGGTCTTCTCTAACCCTAGCGACGTCGAAAACTTTCTCCATTTCCATAACCCACATTTGAGCCTCGATCGGGTTCATGGAACCTTTAAACTCTGGCGGTCCCACCGCCTTGAAATCTTTAAATGTAGTATTTGGTGGAGCTTGAGGTTGATTATTCATTGCTCCAGCTAGTATGTTAACCAATTGCTGAATAGGATTAGCATTGGCGTTATTGTTATTATTCGTAGACTCTTCCTTAGCTGGTTGACGTTGTTGTCTTCTTCTTGGCGGCATAATTCTGCTAAGAATATTCGCTTATTAGGTCTTTATTCAATTCCTCAAACATTTAAGGCTTAGCTAGAACATTTAATCATAATTCACTTAACACATCAATTTAAATAAACTTTGACATTTCATTCAATTCAAAAGTTTTAACATCATAAGATAGCATCACTGCTATTTACATCAACTATCCCGAGAAAAAGAATCTACAGGATTTAAAAAATCAAAATATTCCTTTGTTCATAACAACATCAGAATTTACATCTAGATACAAAATAAGTTTATCACATAATTAAACAAATTCTATCACTGTCTGTAAAGGCGCTGAATAGCCTTGCTACGCTCCTCTTCTATGATGCAAGACATCGTCCTGAGATCCAGCATGTACGATGGAAGTCCTTCAAACTGGATGGGGTACCTCAAAACTCGATAATGGGCCTCATCCATTGCATGATTAAGTGTAGAGTATGTCTCTCCAAGCTTTGCCTTCTTTGCACGACCATCATCTTCCACAAGATCAGCATGACATGACTCTCTCACCCAATCTTCATCTGCTATGATCAGCCTTTCAGAGCTTTCCTTCAATTCCTTCTTCAATTTTTCTATCTCTGCGGTCTTATCTTCGGTTTGACCCTTCTCGTGGACCAAATCCCATTCTACATTTCCCAGTCGTGAGTGAAAAGTCGAAATCTCCCTCTCCTTACGCTTCTAAAGTAATCTATTTGAATAATCGCCCGCTTCGATCGGATCTCGCACCTCATCTCGTAACTCCACGTTACGGTCATATAATGTGTCGTACATCTCAGCATCAATGGAGTGCTGTGGAAACTCCTCTTCTTCCTCTTCCTCGTCAAATTCCTCCTCAGGATCCTCCTCAGGATCAGTCTTAGGTTCATGCTCCTGACCAACAACGGTGATCAGTGGAGATGACTCCCTATGTACCAACTGTTCCCTAACGACATGAATGTCTCTAGGCTTCTCCTCTGTAGGTACTGTAGGTACTCGGGATTCCTCCTCCACTGTTCGACTAGTTCCTCCAACATCCGACATCCTGACAATAAAATTTCAAGTTTTAGTTACTAAATCGTACTAGTAAGCACATAATTTAACACATAAGCACATAAAGTCTTTTATTATCTTCAATGAATTACAAAAATTCATTTCCTAGAACTCGATAAGAGTTTTCCATCACTATGTTCTTTTCTATAAGGCTACTACCTAAGGTTGTTCCCCCACCTAAGGTTCATAACCTCTGACTTTCGATACCAACTGTGACACCCCAAATCCAAGTACTTCCATTTCCACGAGATTTGGTGTTCTTTATCTAAACATCATCCATCTATCTACCCATAAATAAATGCAAACCATGCAAAAGATAGAAATAATAATAAATCTCCCCTTATGGGGTTACATCAACTACATAATAAATAAATCCCAGTTTACTCTAACCTTAAATCATCTGTGCGAAAACATAAACAAATATGTCTTAAGTAACATCAATTCTAATTATCATTACATAACCACATAAATAATCAATCTTCATTACTTGCTAAGCTTGCCCTTGCCTTTACTAGTGGAAGGTTCATCCGCTCTTTCGTTCTTAACTGCAATTTTATTATTACGCAAGAGTGAGCACGAGTGCCCACAAGTATAACAATATAATAATGAAATAATAACAAGCGAATAAATCAAAGACTTCTGAAATAAAAGCTCAACTTTTGAATCAAGAATGAATAACAAGAATCAAAAAGATTTACGAGGGGGTCATAAGACCTTGAACTATGTCCTAGGTTATCAAGGGTTATACTTGAAACCTTTAACAGTCATAAGACTATGGACTCTTCTTCTCGTATTGAGGGGGATCAGCCCTTAGTACTATACTGTGCACAATATCTTAACGCTAACGCATAAGTAAATCCCTTTGCAGGGTTGTTCATCTCAGTTTGACATTCGAGTCCGGACCAAAGGAAGTTTGGTTTGGATAATTCAATAAGGGTTCTAAAATTTAGAACGTTCATCAACTATGGACTAGTCGAATCAATAAGGTTCACTAGTCTAACAAGGTTCAACAATAATGATATTCAAATTGAATAATAATCTCAAGAAATATACAATAGAACAAATATTGTATAACAAATTCAGACTTTGAAAGGATAATCAATCTTTAATATAACAATTTGAACTTGAATAATAGTAATGAGAATTTACTCAAGGTAAATAATAAACTTGAACAATGATAACAAGTAGGGGTAGGAAACTTGCCTTGTGCGAAGATTACACTTTAATTAAACTCATTCTTTGATTTAACTCCTACATATCAATTACGTTCACAATACCAGTCAATTATAACTTACTAAACATCACACGTTTATTCTTTGTCTAACTCGAATTCAGGACTATACTTAGTCATATTACCATACTTGTTTCCACATAATATTAAACTATACGAACAACAAGCTAAGTATATAATCAACAATTCAATCAAC
The DNA here is from genome assembly GCA_020205615.1 of Panax quinquefolius. Lineage (NCBI taxonomy): Eukaryota > Viridiplantae > Streptophyta > Magnoliopsida > Apiales > Araliaceae > Panax > Panax quinquefolius. The sequence goes on from CM035166.1 coordinate 32,291,285, forward strand.
ATGTAATTGTCTTCTTGACTCGGTAAAAACTCACTTTAATATCTCATTATTTATCTAACAACTTTTTATATTCATTAGACTAGGTTACTAACACATTTCTATACTTAAACATAAAAAATTCATTTTTGGACATTTACGCTAAGTGGTATTTGCATATTTAATTTTATCTTGGGTCTTGGTCTTTATGACACTGTACTGGTAGTACTTGACACTGGTACTGCGCCTTGTACATGGAAATGAACTAGGAGTTGGCGCCGCGGTGCGACACTCCAGACTCTGAATTCCCAGTTCGCGAAGAACACAGAATTCAGCAAAATAAACACTACATAATCATTAGTTCTCCAAATTAAACATACCCACATGTTAGAATTCATATATAATCAATAGCCAACATTTATAGAGTGATTTTAACCCATTAAAACACATAATCACATAATTAAATTATGCAAATTGTCTCTGCATTCTTGATGTTCTTGAAGTGTTGAACATAAATTCCTAAAATTCAACAAAGACTGATTTGTTATAAAACCAAATCAACCATTCAAATTTCGTTTTGTTCGTTTTATCATGCATAATCACATATAAGTGGAAATTTTGTAGAAAAATTTATGGTTGACATATTAAAGTTACATTATAAGGGCCATATGGCCATAACCCATACTACTGTAATTTTGAAGCAATCATATCGATGTATTTTCATGAAAAGCAGATGATATGGTTTATACAATATATATAATCAAATACGATATGATATATTTTAACACATACATAACCCATAATCATACCATTTTCCCAATTATTAGAGACTTTACAAATTTTGACAACCATATTTATGAAAACTCAAACAACGTAATTAATAAATTAGGTTGAAGAGATTACTCACATCTTAGTGTAGATAGAAGAGATAAAACTTTCTCAATCAATCAAAAACTCACAATTCCTCAAATTCTTAATTCTCTTCTCGTGATTCAAGACTTAGAAAAAATGAAAGAAGAAGACATATAATAATAAGGAAGAAGCAAAGCGACGATTGAGGTCGATTACCCGATCATGGTAGTAATCGCTATTAACTCCCCCTAGGGCTTTGTTTGGTAAGCAATAACATTTTTCAAAACCATTTAATTTAATTAAACTTCTTATACTATAGTTTAATCATGTCACACCCCTTATACAATAATTCAAATATCTTATTTAATTTATTTTAAAAAAATATAATAATTTCTCATTAATTCACATAGTCACATAATTAAAATTCTCATTGATTAATAATGTCAAATTCTTAAATCTCTAATTAATAATTAAATTAATTAAAATAACATTAGGCGTATTAAATATTTCTTTTAATACAATAAGCTCATATAATGACATACTTGAATAATAAAAAATTCTCCACATTAATTTAATAAATATAACACATATAATTAAATTAATCTACCAACATTTTATCAATTAATTATTTAGTCTAATAATTAATTCATCGATAAATATTTATTCAATCCAATAAATATTAAAATTAATTACAAAATCTCGGTTGTCACAACGAACCCCTATATTTTGAAAAAGATTTATCTTACGAAGAAATTCTAGTTCAGATTATCGACAGGAAAGAGCAAGTACTAAGAAATAAAGTAATACATTTTGTTAAGGTAATCTGGAGAAACCACAAAGCTGAAGAAGCAACGTTGGAACTCGAAGAGCATATGATGAAGAATTACCCTCACTTATTTAATTAATTTATGTGTAAGAAATTTTGGGGATATAATCCTTGTAAAGGGGCGAGAATGTAGCAGGATGAATTGATTGAGTCGTGATTCTGAGGACAGAATCCTTTTAAGGGGGAAAGATGTGACAAACAAGATTTTGTAATTTAATTTTAATATTTATTGAATTAAATAAATATTTTTCGATGATTTAATTATTGGATTAAATAATTAATTGATGCAATTGTGGTAGATTAATTTAATTATATGTGTTATATTTATTAAATTAATGTGGAGAATTTTTATTATTCAAATTATGTAGTTATGTGAGCTTATTGAATTAAAATGAAATATTTAATAAGCATAATGTTATTTTGAGTAATTTAATAATTAATTAGAGATTTAATAATTTGACATAATTAATAAATGAGAGAATAATTTTATGACTATGTGATGTAATTGATAAGTGGATTTTATATCCACAAATCGATGTCATTTCAAGCTTAATTCGTTGGTATTTTCTTGTTTTCGTGTTTGTTTTTACTCGTTTCTTGTTCTTTTATGTGTAGGGTGGTTGTTCTGGCAAGTGGTGAAGAAAGGAGGTCTTTTGGAGCAAGTTTTGAAAAATACATGAAATAAGCAAACTCAGTTGACAGTGGACTAGCCCGCCGGGGCGGGCATGTTTTGCCTTGTTGTGACGCCCCCAAAATTAAGTATACGTCACCCATCTTGGGTCGCCACTTACATGGTACATAAATTCAAATACAACTTACTAATATAAGCTGTAGTGTACAATCGACATAAAGCGTGAGTTTGAATACAAATTTTGTCTACTAGATATTATACAAACTCAAAAGGAGTCCTCATTCTAATTTATTATCACACTATTTTCACGAATAGTGAGGACTACTAATGCTATCCTCGGACCATTACTTGTTCCCAGGCTCGTCCCGACTATGTTCTCATTTCACGAAGAGAACACGGTGAAAGAAAGGTGAGCTCAACTAGCCCAAGAAGAAATATTATGACTAAGATAATGCGAATAAATTATCATTAGCCTTCAATGATGTTAAAGCGATAAAATACAATAGACAACCGGTTTAAGCTGCGGTGGAATAAAGCAACCCATTAAAAGAGTCAAGTAGAGAATAAAGTCTACTATCTTTTAGGTTTTAAAAGGTTTTCATCAATTTTTATTCTTTGAGACTTCACTTAATAAATAAACCACCACATCTAATCATCCCTGTACTACACGGTCAAGGATTTTCATCAAATTATCAATGGTCATGACTATACCGAATCACCCCCGGTCATAATCATACCAAAACTATCCATCATCATCGCATTACAGAGCCCTTTGAGGACTTTTGTCACATCATTTATATCAAGTCATGATTATATAGAATGATCCCACGGTCATAATCATACTAAGTTCATCTATGCACGTAAGCCAAAGATAACATAATATAACATGAGGATGATGACAATGACATAATAATTCAATAAAACAAGTTCAAGAATTATTTAATCCATGAATTATTAACGTCAAATTATCAACATGATATCATTTACGTCAGAGAGTAAAATTCAAGAATGATCGGAAGAATATTTCCATGAAAAAAGATCTTTGGATGAAACGCAAATATCAAGGATATTCTACTAATTTCATGGAGTATAGAAGTCAAAGTTTTAACCATTTGGGTATAATAAAGAATGGAATAACAAAGAAATCACCATGCATGCGGTATTGCATGCATAGGAAAGTTATTCCAAGAATAATAATAACGGAACGAAGTCGGGGTGAAATTCACACGCAAGCGGGATGTTCCAACAGAATAATAAAGATGGAACCGGATCCGATTGTAAAAACACATGGATAGGATATTCCAGCGAGAATGATAAAGGCGGAACCGGTCGGTTGTAAAAACACATGCAGGATGTTCCAACAGAATAATAAAGATTTTAACCGTGTCCTGTAAAACACATGACGAGGATGTTCCAATGAGAATAATAGAAGAATGTCACCAAGTATAGGTAAACCACAGTATACAAAGTTATTCCAATGAATAAATAAGAATGGAATAACATAAGGATTTCACCAAGTATAGGATATGCCTGCATATACAAAGGTTATGTATAGGGTATATCACTTTTACTGAGTTATTCCAATGGAATAATAGTGAATGAAATAATGTAAGTTCTCTTCAAGAAGAAAGAATAACACCCCTTACCGTAAAAGAACTGAATATAGAAGTAGTGAAGTAGCAGAATACTCTTCTTCTTTCTATAATTTTCTCTCTATAGCTTCTCTCTATAATTTCTCTCTCTAGAGTTTCAATGAATTCGTAAGAAAATAATGAAGGAATGAGCTTCTATTTATAGGAAAATGGAATGCATAGTAACTAATCCATGAACGGTCCAGATTGATTTACTTTAATCTGACGGTCCATATTTAAAGAAAAATCTTTTAAATAAAATATAATATATTCTATTTATATAAAAACATTTTACTATGCAAACACTATGCAATACTATGCAAAACACTATGCAAAACACTATGCATAATAAAATATAATATATTCTATTTATAGAATAACTTTAATAAAGTATTCTATTTTATATAAAAAGATGTTTCTGTTTTATTACGTTAATAATACGAATAAAACAAAACGTCATTATCACTATAATAATTCATATTATTAATCGACAATAATGGAATCAAACCTGAGTGACTTCTCACATAAACATCAATAATCAATACTGGTGTCTGCTACTATGCAACCACGCCAGACATTGTACTTTACTACTGAAAGTAGTTCAACGGTAAACGGTAAAACTTCCGTAGTTATTTCAATAAAATATTTTTGTCGTTTTCTCAATCCGACAATAATTACGCTAGGGTCCACCAATGATTGAGTAGTTATACGAATATTCCTCGCTAAACCAAATATTCCCCACCAATCGAATATAATATAACCACTTGCATACTTTGCAAAATTTATAAATACTACCCACAACTATAATATTATCTCAAATTCACACCATAATATTAAAAAATTATTTTGACAAAATTTAAATCTTTATTGATAAAATCTGGGGTCTCACACTTGTACCCCCCGCCGGGGCGGGGGTGTCGAAATCTGGAGTCTCCTGGCTTGATTGGAACTCGACTGCGACATGGATTGGAGACTTGGTGTGGCGCATGGACTCTTTTTGATAAGGGTTTTTGGCTGGGACACTATGGGATACATATATTACTCAAGTAACGATGAATTGGAGAGATAAGAGGCATATTGCGAAGATTAATTTCGGAATTTGATAGCAAGCTTTGGAGGAGTATTTTGAAGAGATTTTTGTGACGATTGCAGATTAAGGCTACGTGAAGGGTGGTTTTGCATTATTCTTCATCTTAGTTCTGTATTTGTAATTGAAAGAATGTTTCCTTTAAATTATTCAGTTTTTATTTCATTCGTTATGAACTAATTCGCTTTTTAGGCTTATGATGGATCCTCAGGTGAAACAATGATTTTGTAGCTTTGATTTCCAGTTCAATAAAGTATTTCCAGTTTATCTATATTAATTTGAGCTTGAATTTATGAATTGCCTGATCAACAGTTCTTTGTGGATTTGTATGGAATCGAGAGAGGATATTCAAATCTAGACATTAGTTAATATAACATGTGTTCATGAATTTTGTGAATAGCCAATTCTTGATTAATGTTAAGGTAGAGATATGCTTGACATCACATGTAATCGGATAGAGAACTTAATATTAAACCTTCTTTAATTTCAGTTCACATAGAGATATAGTGAGTTGGTTGATTAAGGTGTTTAACTTGTTTCTATCTAAATTGTGGATTTAAGTTAATACGGTATTAGTGCATCGAGAGGTGGCTAGTACTACATTCATGTTCTTGATTAATAAATTGGGAAATTGAGTTGAATTGGAATAAAGGTGTAGAAATCAGAGTGAAGCTTAGGGTGAAATCATAAATCTAATTCTCCATTATTTGATTGAATTCTGAATTTTGATATTTGTGATTGTTTTGTGATAGTTTATTTATTTATTAATTTAGTTTCTATAATTTTAAACCATTGAATTAAATATTTTAATAGAATTAGGATTAATAGGAAATTGATAATTGTGAAGTTAAATTTCGTACTAATTTGTCTCCGTGGGAACGATACTTTATTCATTACTATATTACTTGTTGACCACATATACTTGCGTGTTTTGCGTTTATAGATTTTACCCAACAAGTTTTTGACGCCGTTGTCGGAGACAATTTAGTTTAGATTTTAATATTTTTACAATATCAGTTTAATTAGTCTAGTTTTAGTTAAACACTTTTTGTTTTTGTTCTTCTTATTTCAGGTTTTTGACATTGGTTTATGCAAACACGATCCAAAAATCCAGACTTGTTTCCTTTGGAGGACGACATTGAAAGAAGATTTCAGAGGTTATGTAAGTGGATCGAGGAAAGAAGGGCAATTGAAAACTCGACATAGAAGAAGCGATGGCTTTTGAAGATCGAAGCGTTAAGAGACTTCGCCACACCCAAGGTGAGTGAACTGCAGTCGAGCATCACCAGGCCTGTAATTGCTGCAAATACATTCGAAATCAAGCCTGGGATGATTCAGATGATCCAGAATTCAGTTCAGTTTGGGGGATTGGCTAATGACGATCCGAATGAACATCTAGTTAGCTTTTTGGAGATTTGAGACACCTTCAGGTATAATGGGGTGTCGGATGATGCGGTGAGACTTCTCTTGTTCCCATTCACTTTACAGGACAAGGCGAAGAGTTGGTTACACTCACTACCGCCGGGATCGATAACCACGTGGGAAGACTTAGCTCAGAAATTCCTTGCCAAATTTTTCCCACCGGCGAAAACTGCCAAAATGAGGAATGACATAACAATGTTTGAGCAGCAACATGGGGAGTCGCTATATGAGGCATTGGAGAGCTACAAGGAATTACTCAGAAAGTGCCCGCATCATGGATTGCCTAAGTGGTTGCAAATGAATACTTTTTATAACAGACTACATGGGAATCTCAGAACCAGTATTGATGCAGCTTCGGGTGGAGCATTCATGGCTAAGAGTTATGAGGAGGCCTACAATTTGATTAAGACCATTGCGGATAACAACTACAAGTGGCCAACAACAAAAATGACACAGGCAAAGGCAGCTGGGGTGTTAGAAGTAGATGGAGTGACAGCAATATAAGCAAAAATTTCTGCGTTGTCCAAGAAGTTGGATGCCATAACAGGGGCTCAGGTACAGCAGGCTGCAGTGGTATGTGAATTGTGCGTGGGTGACCATCCTACAGATCAGTGCGCAATCAATCTAGCGTCCGTGCAATTTATAGGTAGCTACAACAGAATTCTGCAAAATACATACCAAAATACTTACAACCAGGGGAATAGGAACCACCCAAATTTCTCGTGGAGGAATAACCAGCAAAATCAAGCTTCACGATCATCGTATCCCCTAGGGTTTCAGAATCAAAAACAACCAGCTCAACATCAAGAGAGGAAATCAGACTTAGAGGAAATGTTCGCAAAGTATGTAACAAGTAATGAGGCAGCGATGAAAAACCAAGCAATGGCAATCAAGAATTTGGAAAATTAGATGGGACAAATTGGCTTAGCATTGAGCAACAGACCACAAGGGACTCTGCCTAGCGATACCGAGAGGAATCCAAAGGGAAATAATGAACAGTGTAATGCAATCACGCTCAGGAGTGGTGAGGAGCTGGGTCCTAATTTTGATGAGAAAGTAAGTACAAGAGATGAATGTGAGGATGCAGGGAATAACTTAAAAATGAAATCTATAGAGAAAGCGATGGAAAAAGGAAAAAAAGACAACAAAATTAAAATTACACTACCTGTACCCTTTCCTCAAACGCCAGAGAGTGCAAAGATGAAGAACCAATTTTTGATATTCAAACAATTACATATCAATATTCCATTTGCCGAAGTACTAGAGCAGATGCCGAGTTACATTAAGTTCATGAAAGACATTCTGTCAAAGAAACGCAAGCTCCAAGACTTCGAAACAGTGGCATTAACCGAAGAATGCAATGCAATACTGCAGAGAAAGCTCCCTCCTAAATTAAAAGATCCGGGGAGTTTCACAATCCTGTGTGCAATTGGAAATCAAGATGTGGGGAGAGCGCTATGCGATCTAGGAGCAAGTGTAAATCTTATGCGACTATCCATTTAACAAAAGCTGGGATTAAAGGAAGCAAAACCGACCAACATTAGTCTACAGCTTGCAGATAGATCATTAACATATCCACTAGGAATAGTCGAAGACGTATTGGTTAAGGTTGATTCATTGATTTTTCTGGCTGACTTCATGGTACTAGACTTTGAGGAAGTTAAGGACATCCCTATTATTTTGGGACAACCATTTCTGGCGACAGGACGAACACTGATTGATGTACCTAATGGAGAACTGATAATGAAAGTGTTCAATCAAGTAAAGCTTGTGAAGGTGTTTAAAGAAATCCCAACTCGGTGACAATGAAGATTTCGAGTTGCTCAAAAAAAATCTACACAGCGTTAAGTTCACGGATTGCAAGGAGGATAATGGTCTAAAAGGCGTTAATCGAGGATAGAATTTCAAATTCATCACCATATATTCAAGTGAAGCGGACACGCATTACTTGATGTTGGTGTTATCGACGAAAAAAAAATCATGTCGCGGATAGCCCAACCGATCCTGGATGAAATAGGGAGTAGTTAGGCTGAATGACTTAAAATAAAGCGCTAATTGGGAGGCAACCCAATCATTTCTTTTTAGTTATTTTATTTTTATTTTTATTTTAATTTTTAAAAGTATTAGTTATATTATAGCTTAGGATTTTAGTTTATCGATTTTTTTATTGATTCGTTCTATGATTCTTGGAAATCTCACAATCATACTCAAATTGATCAACAATCTAATAACTTTCATGTTTCATGGCTTGCAGAATGGGAAAATGCAAATTTAATGGCATAACATGAAGAAAAGAAGAGAAAAGTGGCCAACTTACAGTGGGCATGCCCAGCGGGGTGGGCTCAATCAACCTTGTACCCCCCGCCGGGGAGGCAGGGGTCCTCGAACCTAGGCAATGAATTTTGGCAGTTACACAGCCACGAGCCCAATACTCTATCTTGCTAATTGAATCCCTCTTTCTCCTATATAACACCTACGATTTACAACTCCTAACCCATTACTTCTACCCATTATCTAAATCCATTGAACCCACTTCACCCCCATGATTTCCACTACCCCACCTTTTCAATCCACCAATATACCCAATCACACCACTTCTATATATTGCCACATCTCATCCCAAATTCTTCACAGACCTCTGCAACTATTTTTGAATTAGGGCATTCATAGAGGCTATTTGAGAGAAAGTTCGAGTGAATATTTGGTGTTCCAATTCATCACTTCCAAGTACCATAATAGATTAAGGTTTCAATTTGGGGAGGATACACCACTTTGCACACCAAGTGTTTGAGAAGTTTAGTGAACCAAGTGTGAGGGGAAGGTAGTGTGTTGACAGTGAGTTCAAATAGTCGGATTCGATGGTGTTACAACCAACATCTAAACGCCAAAGGGGAGAGAGTTCACGATCCGCACAACCGACACGCACCTTTGATTTCCGGAAATTTGTGAGTGTTGCTACCGCCACCCGGTATGATTATATGCTGACAAAAGCCCTTACACCAAAGCGGGGGTTGGCACCGGATCCTATTGATGGGGAGATGATGCCTCAAATCTACCAGAAGGGGTGGAATAAATTCACCCAAGAGCCGGAACCCGCCGTGGTCAACATAGTCAAAGAGTTTTATGCAAACGCCGAGGACAAAGCCCCATTCAATGGTTTTGTGCAGGGTCGCTTGGTCCCGTTCAGTGCTGATGCCATAAACACCTATTATCAGCTGCGGGTGCCTCGACAATGACAATATGCCCAACTACGTGATTTTAATCTGGACTATGAGAAAATACTCAAGGAAATGACTAAGCTAGACACAACTTGGATCAAAGGTCAGAAAGGAGGCATAGTGTTCCATAGCAAAGATCTTAGTCGGTATGGAAAAATTTGGTATGCATTCTTATGTGTTAAATTGTATCCATCTCAACACACCTCAGACGTGACCAAAGAGAAGGCGTTACTGCTATACGTGATTGCGCAAGACTTTCTCATTGACGTCGGGGCCATTATTTGTTTCTCCATCCGCCGATGCTTACGTGGAAACTTTTCGGGCGACTTTCCACACCCATCACTCATATGTGGGTTGTGTCGCTAAGCAGGTGTGAGATGGTCTGACGATGAGCCCACACAAATTCCACTTGTATTGCTAGACTCCAGAATGATAGCACGATATTCTGTATGGGTCGGGGGCGATTCCCATCCTCGAGGGCTGGGTTTCATATTTCCACCAGTTTCGGAGGACGAAGCTGATGCAGAAGATACCTCAGACGATGAGGATGAGGCTATTAGAGATCAAGGAAGCAGTAGGTACATGCAGCATCAGAGGCATTATCCAGTCCTCAGTTCCTTGACTTTCAACGTCAAATGGATTCACACAACAAGGCAGCACGTCGGGAGATGCGACGACTCGCATTGAGGCAAGACCACATGTTTGATGCTATAAACGCGTCATTCTCTTCACTCAACATGACGTTTCAGAGTTTCAATCCAGCAGCGTAATTTCCATATCAACAGCCGATGCCACTGCCGAGGTTTCCACCAAGTGACTCAGACGAAGAAGATCAACCACCACCTCCCCAAACTTAGGTGATTGCAGGGTAGTCCTCACACACTTAATTTTGATTATTCATCTAATGAGGGCATTGTATTACTTAAGTTTGGGGGATTTAAATTCTTCTTTGCATGCATATGTAGTAGTTAGGGTTAAATTTATCATTACATTCTAGTTTTGTATAGTAGCTTAGGTTATTTTTGTTATTGCATTGTTTTCATTCCTGTTATTATCGCATTATTTATCTAAAAACTGAAAAAAAAAGTTAAATATTGTGTTTGTATTTGTCCAACAGTGTTGCAGTTCATGTTACTTGTGGGCCTATGATGAGGTTGAGAATAAGTTAACCAATACAGTATTTATTATTAGAACTGTGATATAATTTCTGTTAGGAATCGAATCTTGCGCTTGTTTGAAACTGTTATAAAAGGGTTAGCACGCTAATAACATCTTTGTTGACTGGATAGTTCAAATTGATACATAAATAATTTCTAAAGGATAATGCTAGTATAGATATGAGAATGACAAGAATAGGCAATGAAGATAACAAATTAGGCAAGAACCCAAGTTCGGGGGGGGGGGGGGACGTAGGGTGTATAAGCTTTAAAAAAAATGAAACAAGTTGAGTCTTGTGGTGGGTTGAGGAGAAATACTCCCCATAAACACAAGCGTGAGATGGAGCGTAAAATGCGCTCACCAGCCATCTATCTAAAAAAATGGGAAAAGAGAAAAAAGCCCCCGTGGAAAAAAAATGAGATAAAAGAAGTATAAGTACCCTACATGAACCCTTGAATTTGGTATTGTTTAGTTTTAATTGGAATGTGCCTATTTTTGGAATTTTTAAGTTTGCACTGTATGATTCCTTTTAAGAAATTGATTATGTATTGAATTTGAGTATATATCAGTTATCATGGATGTTTAACACACACGCACACTCTACCAATGATGATGGTTTAAGATTTGAGAACTAATACGAAATTGTGGATTGGTTTTGGTGATTCATATTGTAGATTTTGTTTGTTTTCTATGAGGCCTATGGGATAATTTTGATTCTGCAATATGGTTGGATTAGAAGGCATATAGATTATATTTATTCCATCTCATTGCATTGCATTGCATAGCATGTAGTTTGTTTTGTGCTCGAGGACTAGCACGATTTAAGTTTGGGGGATTTTGATAAGTGGATTTTATATCCACAAATCGATGTCATTTCAAGCTTAATTCGTTGTTACTTTCTTGTTTTCGTGTTCGTTTTTACTCGTTTCTTGTTCTTTTATGTGTTAGGTGGTTGTTGTAGCAAGTGGTGAAGAAAGGAGGTCTTTTGGAGTAAGTTTGGAAAAATACATGAAATAAGCAAACTCAGTTGATAGTGGACTTGTGCACGTATGGCATGCGTTTTTCTTTGTACCCTCGGGCCGGGGTAGGGGTGCAAAATCTGGAGTCTCCTGACTTGATTGGAATTTGGCTGGGACATGGATTGGAGACTTGGTGTGGCGCATGGACTCTTTTTAACATGGGTTTTCGGCTGGGACACTATGGGATACATATATTAATTAAGTAATGACGAATTGGAGAGACAAGAGGCATATTACGAATATTAATTCCAGAATTTGATAGCAAGCTTTGGAGGAGTATTTTGAAGAGATTTTCGTGACGATTGCAGATTAAGGCTACGTGAAGGGTGGTTTTGCATTATTCTTCATCTCAGTTTGACATTTGAGTCCGCACCAAAGGAAGTTTGGTTTGGATAATTCAATAAGGGTTCTAAAATTTAGAACGTTCATCAACTATGGACTAGTCGAATCAATAAGGTTCACTAGTCTAACAAGGTTCAACAATAATGATATTCAAATTGAATAATAATCTCAAGAAGTATACAATAGAACAAATATTGTATAACAAATTCATACTTTGAAAGGATAATCAATCTTTAATATAACAATTCGAACTTGAATAATAGTAATAAGAATTTACTCAAGGTAAATAATAAACTTGAACAATGATAACAAGTAGGGGTAGGAAACTTGCCTTGTGCGTAGATTACACTTTAATTAAACTCGTTCTTTGATTTAACTCCTACATATCAATTACGTTCACAATACCAGTCAATTATAGCTTACTAAACATCACACGTTTATTCTTTGTCTAACTCGAATTCAGGACTATACTTAGTCATATTACCATACTTGTTTCCACATAATATTACACTATACGAACAACAAGCTAAGTATATAATCAACAATTCAATCAACATGTAATTGTCTTCTTGACTCGGTAAAAACTCACTTTAATATCCCATTATTTATCTAACAACTTTTTATATTCATTAGACTAGGTTACTAACACATTTCTATACTTGAACATAAAAAATTCATTTTCTGGACATTCTGCTAAGTGGTACTTTATTACCACTTTTTTTATCTTGGTCTTGGTTTACTTATTTTGGCAAGTGCTATGACTGGTACTTGGTGTCTTGGCATGAAATGAACTAGGAGTTGAAATGCATGGCATGACACTGAACTCTGAATTCGATTCGCGAAGAACACAGAATTCAGCGAAATAAACACTACATAATCATTAGTTCTCCAAATTAAACATACCCACATGTTAGAATTCATATATAATCAATACCCAACATTTATAGAGTGATTTTAACCCATTAAAACACATAATCACATAATTAAATTATGCAAATTGTACTGTTCTTGTTGTTCTTGAAGTGTTGAACATAAATTCCTAAAATTCAACAGCATAGATTTGTTATAAAACCAAATCCAACCATTCAAATTTCGTTTTGTTCGTTTTATCATGCATAACCACATATAAGTGGAAATTTTGTTACAAAATTTATGGTTGACATATTAAAGTTACGTATAAGGGCCATATGGCCATAACCCATACTCTGTAATTTTGAAGCAATCATATACGATGTATTTTCATGAAACAGATGATATGGTTTATACAATATATATAATCAAATACGATATGATATATTTTGACACATACATAACCCATAATCATACCATTTTCCCAATTACAGAGACTTTACAAATTTTGACAACCATATTTATGAAAACTCAAACAACGTAATTAACAATTAGGTTAAAGAGATTACTCATATCTTAGTGTAGATAGAAGAGATAAAACTTTCTCAATCAATCAAAAAACTCACAATTCCCTCAAATTCTTAATTCTCTCTTTCTGTGATTCAAGACTTAGAAAAAATGAAGAGAAGAAGACGTATAATAAAGGAAGCAACTGACGCATAGAGGTCAGTTACCCAATCATGGGTAACTGCTATTAACTCCCCCTAGGGCTTTGTTTGGTAAGCAATAACAGTTTTCAAAACCATTTAGTTTAATTAAACTTCTTATACTATAGTTTAATCATGTCACACCCTTACACAATAATTCAAATATCTTATTTAATTTATTTTAAAAAATATAATAATTTCTCATTAATTCACATAGTCACATAATTAAAATTCTCATTGATTAATAATGTCAAATTCTTAAATCTCTAATTAATAATTAAATTAATTAAAATAACAATAGGCTTATTAAATATTTCTTTTAATACAATAAGCTCACATAATGACATACTTGAATAAAAAAAATTCTCACATTAATTTAATAAATATAACACATATAATTAAATTAATCTACCATAATTTCATCAATTAATTATTTAGTCTAATAATTAATTCATCGATAAATATTTATTCAATCCAATAAATATTAAAATTAATTACAAAATCTCGGTTGTCACATCTTTCCCTCTTAAAAGGATTACGTCCCTCGAATCACAACTCAAACAATTCGTCCCGTTAAATTCTTCTCCCCCTTACAAAGATTACATCCCCATAATCGCTATAACAATCTAAGTAAATAAATGAGGATAATTCTTCATCATATTCTCTTCGAGTTCCCACGTAGCTTCTTCAGCGTTGTGGTTCCTCCAAATTACCTTAACAGAAGGTATTACTTTATTTCTCAGAACTTGTTCTTTTCGGTCGACAATTTGAACTTGAATTTCTTCGTAAGATAAGTCTTTGTCGAAATGTAGGGGTTCATATTCAATGACGTGCTTGTAATCGGGTTTGTAGGGTCGTAGGACTGAGACATGAAAAACGTTGTGGACATTCTCTTGAGCTGAAGGTAAGGCTACCTCATAAGCAACTTCTCCGACCCTTCTCAGAACTTCAAAGGGTCCAATGAATCTTGGGCTTAATTTCCCTTTCTTTCCAAACCTGATCTTTCCCTTCCAGGAAGAAGACCTTTAAGAACACATAACTACCTGGTTCGAACTCAACATTTATACAGTGTGGATCTACGTACTTCTTACATCATCTTGAAATTTCTTTGTCAATTTTGTTCGGATCACTTTGACTATTTCTGCTGTTTGTTGTACTAATTCCGGGCCTAGTAATTGTCTTTCGCCAACTTCATCCCAATATAGCGGAGTTCTGCACTTTCTGCCGTATAACGCTTCATAAGGTGGCATTCCAATACTAGCGTGGTAACTATTGTTGTAACCGAACTCTACGAGTGGTAGATGATCATCCCAATTTCCTTTAAAGTCCATTATACAAGCTCTTAACATATCTTCCAACGTCTGAATTGTTCTTTCACTCTGTCCATCCATTTGAGGGTGATATGTCGTATTCATTCGCAACTGTGTACCGATGCATTCCTGAAGACGTTTCCAAAAATTCAATGTGAAGCGCGGATCCTTATCGGAAACAATTGACACCGGCACTCCGTGCCTCGAAACAATCTCTTTTACGTATAACCTTGCCAACCGATTTAAGTTGAATCTGATTTTGATCGAAAGGAAGTGTCCGGATTTGGTCAGTCGGTCAACGATAACCCATACTGCGTCGTAGCCTTTCTGAGTCGTCGGAAGGACAACCACAAAGTCCATTGTAATATGTTCCCATTTCCATTCTGGGATCTCTAACGGTTGTAGCAATCCACTCGGTCTCTGATGCTCTGCTTTTACTTTCTGACAAGTCAGACACTTGGCAACAGATTCTGCAACATCACGTTTCAAATTCGGCCACCAGAAATGTTGTCGAAGATCTTGGTACATCTTAGTACTACCAGGGTGAATCGAATATCGTGAACTATGAGGCTCGCTCAAAATGTCTTCCTTAATCTCTTGTACTGGCGGAACCCAAATTCTGCTCTCAAATCTCAGTATTCCTTCTATATCCATCTTAAATCTTTGTTCGGTTCCTTCAGATATCTTCTTTATCACCTTTTTGCATTCCTCGTCCTGAAGTTGAGCCTCCTTAACTTTATCCATTAGGGTTGTACCAGATTGCATCTGAAATAGCTTCTCATCAATCTCCATAGGATACTTCACTTCCAATTCCAATTTCTCCATTTCTGCAATTAGCTCCTCCTGAGCAGTCAACATCATCAACTTCTCCCGACCCTTTCTACTTAAGGCATCGGCAACGACATTCGCCTTACCCGGATGGTATAAAATTTCACAGTCGTAGTCCTTAATTAACTCCAACCACCTTCTTTGACGCATATTCAAGTCCTTCTGTGTAAAAATATATTTCAGACTCTTGTGGTATGTATATATTTCACACTTCTCCCCGTAGAGATAGTGCCTCCAAATTTTCAAAGCAAAAACTACTGCAGCTAACTCCAAGTCGTGGATTGGATATCCCTTCTCATAATCCTTCAATTATCGTGATGCATACGCAATGACTTTGCCATTTTGCATCAGCACACAGCCAAGTCCTTTATGCGACGCATCACTATAAACAACAAAATTTCTTGTATCGTCCGGAAGAGATAACACAGGTGTTGTACTCAACCTCTTCTTCAATTCTTGAAAACTTTTCTCACTCTTATCCGTCCAAACAAATTGCATAGCTTTTTGAGTTAAATTCGTTAGCGGAGTTGCGATCTTGGAAAAGTCTTGAATGGATCTTCTATAATATCCTGCCAATCCAAGACAACTTCTTACTTCCGACGACGTCCTCGATTGATCCTAGTTAATCACGACTTTAACTTTTTATGGATCTACCGAAATTCCATTTTTATCGATCACGTGACCAAGAAATTGTACTCGCTCGATCCAAAATTCACATTTCAAAAACTTAGCATACAACTTCTCGCTTCTCAATACCTCCAACGTTAATCTCAAATGCTCTTCGTGTTTTTCCTTGGTTTTCGAATAAACCAAAATGTCTTCTATAAATACCACTACGAATTTGTCCAAAAACGGCTTGAACACACCATTCATTAGTCCCATAAATGCTGCAGGAGCATTCGTTAGACCAAATGACATTACTAAAAATTCGTAGTGACCATATCGCGTTCTGAACGCTGTCTTCGGTACATCCTCTGGCCTCACCTTCAGTTGGTGATAACCGCTTCTCAAGTATATCTTGGAAAAGTATCTCGCTCCCTTCAATTGATCAAACAGGTCGTCGATCCTCAGTAATGGATATCTGTTTTTAATAGTGACCTTATTCAGTTTCAATGCAGAGCCGCATCGATCCGTCCTTCTTTTTCATAAATAACACCGGCGCTCCCCACGGCGATACGCTCGGTTGAATGTACTTCTTGTCCAGTAATTCTTGTAGTTGTACCATTAGTTCTTTCATCTCTACTGGTGCCATTCGGTATGGTGCCTTCGATATTGGAGCGATTCTAGGCGCCCAAATTGATCACGAAATCTACCTCTCTATCGGTGGAAGTCCGGCAAATCGTGCGGAAATACGTCGATGAAGTCCCTCACAATCGGTATTTCTTCTACCTTCGGATTCTCTTTTTGACTATCGACTATGTAAGCTAAGTATCCTACTGCTGCCTTATCTTAATAACTTACGGCTGCATCATCGTCCGGACAACTCGCTTGCATCAGGCGACTTTTCTACCATAAAACCTGACCTTTGATTTGAGTCATAAGGTTAATACACTTCTTTTGGCAATCAATTACAGCCCCGTAATTGAATAACCAGTCCATTCCCAAAATAACGTCAAATTTCCCAAGTCGAATAGAGATAAGATCTACGTTCATGATATTACCCTTAATATCCACTCTACAGTTCTTATGTACGTATTTAACAGAGATTATTTCTCTATTCGTAATTTCTGTGTTCATGGGGTAATCCAATTCATCCTTAGGCAAATCTAAATTCTTGGCAAAGTCATCGAATATAAAGGAACAAGTAGCACCCGAATCAAATAAAACATAAGCATTAATTTTATTGATCGGAATGATACCTGACACCACATCGCGAGACTGAACTGCATCCTGCACCATCATGTTGAAAGTCCTAGCGGTCGGTCGGTTTGTTGCGGTTGGTCCGGTGATAGTTAAGGCATTTCCACTGTTGTTTCCCCGATTTCCTCCTGATCCTGACCCTCCCGATCCCCTCTTAGGACAGTCTC
Organism: Panax quinquefolius; assembly: GCA_020205615.1. Classification (NCBI taxonomy): domain Eukaryota; kingdom Viridiplantae; phylum Streptophyta; class Magnoliopsida; order Apiales; family Araliaceae; genus Panax; species Panax quinquefolius. Next base: position 32,309,168 of record CM035166.1, read on the forward strand.
TTGCTAAATGATTCTTTGAACCACAGGTGAAGCATGCACCCTTCTTTGGGTTAGGACAGTTAGGTGTTATGTGGCCTTCCTGACCACAATTGTAGCACACTCTTTTTCCCTTCATACAAACTCCCAGATGAGCTTTCCCACAGGTCGGGCATGCTTCGATTATCTTCTTCTGACCTCCTTGCTGATTCCCCGATGATGAGTTGTCATTCCACCTCTTCTTCTGATTAAAATTACCACCTCCTGTGCCACTTCCACTAGTCTTGTTATTTCCTTCACTTTCAGTCTTCTTCTTCTTCTTCTTCTTCTTCTTCTTCTGATCTTGATTGTACTTGGTCATCGCATCGCTTCCACGTTCAGCGAGGATGGCCTTTTCCAGTACTTTGACAAATGTGTTTATCTGAAACATTGATACTTTACTATATACCCAGGGCTTTAGTCCTTGTTCAAATCTTTTGGCTTTTCTCTCGTCCGTGTGTACTTGATACGAGGCGAACCTCGCCAACTCGTTGAATCTAGCCACATAATCAGGTACGCTTTTATTTCCCTACTTCAATTCCAAAAATTGAACCTCCATCTAGTTCTGTGAGCTGGTCGGGAAATACATTTCGAAAAACATCTCTTTGAATCTCTCCCAAGTAATTACACCTTCACCTCCTCGAACTTTGTTTGCTTGCCACCAATAGCTAGCTTCAGAGTTCAACATAAACGTTGCAAAAGCGATCTTCTGGTCTTCTCTAACCCTAGCGACGTCGAAAACCTTCTCCATTTCCATAACCCACATTTGAGCCTCGATCGGGTTCATGGAACCTTTAAACTCTAGCGGTCCCACCGCCTTGAAATCTTTAAATGTAGTATTTGGTGGAGCTTGAGGTTGATTATTCATTGCTCCAGCTAGTAAGTTAACCAATTGCTGAACAGGATTAGCATTGGCGTTATTGTTATTATTCGTAGACTCTTTCTGAGCTGGTTGACGTTGTTGTCTTCTTCTTGGCGGCACAATTCTGCTAAGAATATTCGCTTATTAGGTCTTTATTCAATTCCTCAAACATTTAAGGCTTAGCTAGAACATTTAATCATAATTCACTTAACACATCAATTTAAATAAACTTTGACATTTCATTCAATTCAAAAGTTTTAACATCATAAGATAGCATCACTGATATTTACATCAACTATCCCGAGAAAAAAGAATCTACAGGATTTAAAAAATCAAAATATTCCTTTGTTCATAACAACATCAGAATTTACATCTAGATACCAAATAAGTTTATCACATAATTAAACAAATTCTATCACTTTATCATCAAGGTCTTTGAATAGCCTTACTACTCCTCTCTTCATGATGCGAGACATCGTCCTGAGATCCAGTATGTACGATGGAAGTCCTTCGAACTGGATGGGGTACCTCAAAACTCGATAATGGGCCTCATCCATTGCATGATTAAGTGTAGAGTATGTCTCTCCAAGCTTTGCCTTCTTTGCACGACCATCCTCTTCCACAAGATCAGCACGACATAACTCTCTCACCCAACCTTCCTCTACTATGATCAGCCTTTCAGAGCTTTCCTTCAATTCCTTCTTCAATTTTTCTATCTCTGCGGTCTTATCTTCGGTTTGACCCTTCTCGTGGACCAAATCCCATTCTACATTTCCCAGTCATGAGTGAAGAGTCGAAATCTCCTTCTCCTTCTGTTCTAAAGTAATCTGCTGAATAATCGCCCGCTCAGTCAGATCCTTCACCTCATCTCGTAACTCCATGTTACGGTCATATAATGTGTCGTACATCTCAGCATCAATGGAGTGATGTGGAAACTCCTCTTCTTCCTCTTCCTCGTCAAATTCGTCCTCAGGATCCTCCTCAGGATCAGTCTTAGGTTCATGCTCCTGACCAACAACGGTGATCAATGGAGATGACTCCCTATGTACCAACTGTTCCCTAACGACATGAATGTCTCTAGGCTCCTCCTCTGTAGGTACTGTAGGTACTCGGGATTCCTCATCCACTGTTCGACTAGTTCCTCCAACATCCGACATCCTGACAATAAAATTTCAAGTTTTAGTTACTAAGTCGTACTAGTGAGCACATAATTTAACACATAAGCACATAAAGTCTTTTATTATCTTCAATGAATTACAAAAATTCATTTCCTAGAACTCGATAAGAGTTTTCCATCACTATGTTCTTTTCTATAAGGCTACTACCTAAGGTTGTTCCCCCCCTAAGGTTCATAAACTTACACTCTGATACCAACCCTGTGACACCCCCAAATCCGGTACTTCCATTTCCACAGGATTTGGTGTTCCTTTGTCTCAAACATCATCCATCTATCTACCCATAAATAAATGCAAACCATGCAATAGATAGAAATAATAATAAATCTCCCCTTATGGGGTTACATCAACTACATAATAAATAAATCCCAGGTTACTCTAACCTTAAATCATCTGTGCGAAAACATAAACAAATATGTCTTAAGTAACATCAATTCTAATTATCATTACATAACCACATAAATAATCAATCTTCATTACTTGCTAAGCTTGCCCTTGCCTTTACTAGTGGAAGGTTCATCTTCTCTTTCGTTCTTAACTGCAATTTTATTATTACGTAAGAGTGAGCACGATTGCCCACAAGTATAACAATATAATAATGAAATAATAACAAGCGAATAAATCAAAGACTTCTGAAATAAAAGCTCAACTTTTGAATCAAGAATGAATAACAAGAATCAAAAGATTTCTGAGGGTCATAAGACCTTGAACTATGTCCTAGGTTATCAAGGGTTATACTTGAAACCTTTAACAGTCATAAGACTATGGACTCTTCTTCTCGTATTTAGGGGGGTCAGCCCTTAGTACTATACTGTGCACAATATCTTAACGCTTAACGATAAGTAAATCCTTTGCGAGGTTGTTCATCTCGGTTTGACATTCGAGTCCGCACCAAAGGAAGTTTGGTTTGGATAATTCAATAAGGGTTCTAAAATTTAGAACGTTCATCAACTATGGACTAGTCGAATCAATAAGGTTCACTAGTTTAACAAGGTTCAACAATAATGATATTCAAATTGAATAATAATCTCAAGAAGAATACAATAGAACAAATATTGTATAACAAATTCATACTTTGAAAGGATAATCAATCTTTAATATAACAATTCGAACTTGAATAATAGTAATGAGAATTTACTCAAGGTAAATAATAAACTTGAACAATGATAACAAGTAGGGGTAGGAAACTTGCCTTCTGCGAAGATTACACTTTAATTAAACTCGTTCTTTGATTTAACTCCTACATATCAATTACGTTCACAATACCAGTCAATTATAACTTACTAAACATCACACGTTTATTCTTTGTCTAACTCGAATTCAGGACTATACTTAGTCATATTACCATACTTGTTTCCACATAATATTACACTATACGAACAACAAGCTAAGTATATAATCAACAATTCAATCAACATGTAATTGTCTTCTTGACTCGGTAAAAACTCACTTTAATATCTCATTATTTATCTAACAACTTTTTATATTCATTAGACTAGGTTACTAACACATTTCTATACTTGAACATAAAAAATTCATTTTCTGGACATTCTGCTAAGTGGTAAATACAATTACCACTTTTGTCTTTGGTCTTGGTATTTGCATTGCCATGTGGCATCTATGCTACACGGTACTTGGTCTGTTGTGCTGGAAAATGAACTAGGAGTTGGCACATATGCGACACCTCCAGCACTCTGAATTCCCGATTCGCGAAGAACACGAATTCAAATGAAATAAACACTACATAATCATTAGTTCTCCAAATTAAACATACCCACATGTTAGAATTCATATATAATCAATACCCAACATTTATAGAGTGATTTTAACCCATTAAAACACATAATCACATAATTAAATTATGCAAATTGTACTGTTCTTGATGTTCTTGAAGTGTTGAACATAAATTCCTAAAATTCAACACCACAGATTTGTTATAAAACCAAATCCAACCATTCAAATTTTGTTTTGTTCATTTTATCATGCATAATCACATATAAGTGGAAATTTTGTAGAAAAATTTATGGTTGACATATTAAAGTTACGTATAAGGGCCATATGGCCATAACCCATACTCTGTAATTTTGAAGCAATCATATACGATGTATTTTCATGAAATAGATGATATGGTTTATACAATATATATAATCAAATACGATATGATATATTTTAACACATACATAACCCATAATCATACCATTTTCCCAATTACAGAGACTTTACAAATTTTGACAACCATACTTATGAAAACTCAAACAACGTAATTAACAATTAGGTTGAAGAGATTACTCACATCTTAGTGTAGATAGAAGAGAAAAAACTTTCTCAATCCATCAAAAAACTCACAATTCCCTCAAATTCTTAATTCTCTCTTTCTGTGATTCAAGACTTAGAAAAAATGAAGAGAAGAAGACGTATAATAAAGGAAGCAACTGACGCATTGAGGTCAGTTACCCAATCATGGGTAACTGCTATTAACTCCCCCTAGGGCTTTGTTTGGTAAGCAATAACAGTTTTCAAAACCATTTAATTTAATTAAACTTCTTATACTATAGTTTAATCATGTCACACCCTTACACAATAATTCAAATATCTTATTTAATTTATTTTAAAAAAAATATAATAATTTCTCATTAATTCACATAGTCACATAATTAAAATTCTCATTGATTAATAATGTCAAATTCTTAAATCTCTAATTAATAATTAAATTAATTAAAATAACATTAGGCTTATTAAATATTTCTTTTAATACAATAAGCTCACATAATGACATACTTCGAATAACAAAAATTCTCCACATTAATTTAATAAATATAACACATATAATTAAATTAATCTACCAACATTTTATCAATTAATTATTTAGTCTAATAATTAATTCATCGATAAATATTTATTCAATCCAATAAATATTAAAATTAATTACAAAATCTCGGTTGTCACAACGAACCCCTACATTTTGAAAAAGATTTATCTTACGAAGAAATTATTGTTCAGATTATCGACAAGGAAGAGCAAGTACTAAGAAATAAAGTAATACATTTTGTTAAGGTAATCTGGAGAAACCACAAAGCTGAAGAAGCAACGTGGGAACTCGAAGAGCATATGATGAAGAATTACCCTTACTTATTTAATTAATTTATGTGTAAGAAATTTTGGGGATATAATCCTTGTAAGGGGGGGGCGAGAATGTAACGGGATGAATTGATTGAGTCGTGATTCTGAGGACAGAATCCTTTTAAGGGGGAAAGATGTGACAAACAAGATTTTGTAATTTAATTTTAATATTTATTAAATTAAATAAATATTTTTCGATGATTTAATTATTGGATTAAATAATTAATTGATGCAATTGTGGTAGATTAATTTAATTATATGTGTTATATTTATTAAATTAATGTGGAGAATTTTTATTATTCAAATTATGTAGTTATGTGAGCTTATTGAATTAAAATGAAATATTTAATAAGCATAATGTTATTTTGATTAATTTAATAATTAATTAGAGATTTAATAATTTGACATAATTAATAAATGAGAGAATAATTTTATGACTATGTGAAGTAATTGATAAGTGGATTTTATATCCACAAATCGATGTCATTTCAAGCTTAATTCGTTGGTACTTTCTTGTTTTTCGTGTTCGTTTTTACTCGTTTCTTGTTCTTTTATGTGTAGGGTGGTTGTTCTGGCAAGTGGTGAAGAAAAGAGGTCTTTTGGAGCAAGTTTTGAAAAATACATGAAATAAGCAAACTCAGTTGACAGTGGACTAGCAAATGTAATGCATGTTTTGTTTTGTACCCCAATGGTAAGGTGTCAAATCTGAGTCTCTGGCTTGATTGGAACTCGGCTGCGACATGGATTGGAGACTTGGTGTGGCGCATGGACTCTTTTTGACAAGGGTTTTTGGCTGGGACACTATGGGATACATATATTACTCAAGTAACGATGAATTGGAGAGATAAGAGGCATATTACGAAGATTAATTCCAGAATTTGATAGCAAGCTTTGGAGGAGTATTTTGAAGAGATTTTTGTGACGATTGCAGATTAAGGCTACGTGAAGGGTGGTTTTGCATTATTCTTCATCTTAGTTCTGTATTTGTAATTGAAAGAATGTTTCCTTTAAATTATTCAATTTTTATTTCATTCGTTATGAACTAATTCGCTTTTTAGGCTTATGATGGATCCTCAGGTGAAACAATGATTTTGTAGCTTTGATTTCCAGTTCAATAAAGTATTTCCAGTTTATCTATATTAATTTGAGCTTGAATTTATGAATTGCCTGATCAACAGTTCTTTGTGGATTTGTATGGAATCGAGAAAGGATATTCGAATCTAGACATTAGTTAATATAACATGTGTTCATGAATTTTGTGAATAGCCAATTCTGGATTAATGTTAAGGTAGAGATATGTTTGACATCATATGTAATCGGATAGAGAACATAATATTAAACCTTCTTTAATTTCAGTTCACATAGAGATATAGTGAGTTGGTTGATTAAGGTGTTTAACTTGTTTCTATCTAAATTATGGATTTAAGTTAATACGGTATTAGTGCATCGAGAGGTGGCTAGTACTACATTCATGTTCTTGATTAATAAATTGGGAAATTGAGTTGAATTGGAATAAAGGTGTAGAAATCAGAGTGAAGCTTAGGGTGAAATCATAAATCTAATTCTCCATTATTTGATTGAAATTCCGAATTTTGATATTTGTGATTGTTTTGTGATAGTTTATTTATTTATTAATTTAGTTTCTATAATTTTAAACCATTGAATTAAATATTTTAATAGAATTAGGATTAATAGGAAATTGATAACTGTAAAGTTAAATTTCGTACTAATTTGTCTCCATGGGAACGATACTTTATTCATTACTATATTACTTGTTGACCAGATATACTTGCGTGTTTTGCGTTTATAGATTTTACCCAACAAGTTTTTGACGCCGTTGTCAGAGACAATTTAGTTTAGATTTTAATATTTTTACAATATCAGTTTAATTAGTCTAGTTTTAGTTAAACACTTTTTGTTTTTGTTCTTCTTATTTTAGGTTTTTGACATTGGTTTATGCAAACACGATCCAAAAATCCAGACTTGTTTCCTTTGGAGGACGATATTGAAAGAAGATTTCAGAGGTTATGTAAGTGGATCAAGGAAACAAGGAACGAATTCGAAAACTCTGACATAGAAGAAGCGATGGCACCTGAAGATCAGAAAGCGTTAAGGGACTTCACCACACCCAAGGAGACTGAACTGCAGTCGAGCATCACCAGGCCTGTAATTGCTACAAATACATTCGAAATCAAGCCTGGGACGATTCAGATGATCCAGAATTCAGTTCAGTTTGGGGGATTGGCTAATGACGATCCGAATGAACATCTAGTTAGCTTTCTGGAGATTTGAGACACCTTCAGGTATAATGGGGTGTCGGATGATGCGGTGAGACTTCTCTTGTTCCATTCACTTTACAGGACAAGGCGAAGAGTTGGTTACACTCACTACTGCCTGGATCGATAACAACGTGGGAAGACTTAGCTCAGAAATTCCTTGCCAAATTTTTTCCACCGGCGAAAACTGCCAAAATGAGGAATGACATAACAATGTTTGAGCAGCAACATGGGGAGTCGCTATATGAGGCATTGGAGAGCTACAAGGAATTACTCAGAAAGTGCCCGCATCATGGATTGCCTAAGTGGTTGCAAATGAATACTTTTTATAACGGACTACATGGGAATCTCAGAACCAGTATTGATGCAGCTTCGGGTGGAGCATTCATGGCTAAGAGTTATAAGGAGGCCTACAATTTGATTGAGACCATTGCGGATAACAACTACAAGTGGCCCACAACAAAAATGACACAGGCAAAGGTAGCTGGGGTGTTAGAAGTAGATGGAGTGACAGCAATACAAGCACAAATTTCTGCGTTGTCCAAGAAGTTGGATGCCATAACAGGGGCTCAGGTACAGCAGGCTGCAGTGGTATGTGAATTGTGCGTGGGTGACCATCCTACTGATCGGTCTTGCAATCAATCTAGCGTCAAGTGCAATTTATAGGTAGCTACTAATGAGATTCTCGCAAAATACATACCAAAATACTTACAACTGTGGGAATAGAACCACCCAAATTTCTCGTGGAGGAATAACCAGCAAAATCAAGCTTCACGATCATCGTATCCCCCAGGGTTTTAGAATCAAAAACAACCAGCTCAACATCAAGAGAGGAAATCAGACTTAGAGGAAATGTTCGCAAAGTATGTAACAAGTAATGAGGCAGCGATGAAAAACCAAGCAATGGCAATCAAGAATTTAGAAAATTAGATGGGACAAATTGGCTTAGCATTGAGCAACAGACCACAAGGGACTCTGCCTAGCGACACCGAGAGGAATCCAAAGGGAAATCATGAACAGTGTAATGCAATCACGCTCAGGAGTGGTGAGGAGCTGGGTCCTAATTTTGATGAGAAAGTAAGTACAAGAGATGAATGTGAGGATGCAGGGAATAACTTAAAAATGAAATCTATAGAGAAAGCGGTGGAAAAAGGAAAAAAAGATAACAAAATTAAAATTACACTACCTGTACCCTTTCCTCAAACGCCAGAGAGTGCAAAGATGAAGAACCAGTTTTTGATATTCAAATAATTACATATCAATATTCCATTTGCCGAAGCACTAGAGCAGATGCCGAGTTACATTAAGTTCATGAAAGACATTCTGTAAAAGAAACGCAAGCTCCAAGACTTAGAAACAGTGGCATTAATCAAAGAATGCAATGAAATAATGCAGAGGAAGCTCCATCCTAAATTAAAAGATCCGGGGAGTTTCATAATCCTGTGTGCAATTGGAAATCAAGATGTGGGGAGAGCGCTATGCGATCTAGGAGCAAGTATCAATCTTATGCCACTATCCATTTACCAAAAGCTGGGATTAAAGGAAGCAAAACCGACCAACATTAGTCTACAACTTGCAGATAGATCATTAACATATCCACTAGGAATAGTCGAAGACGTATTGGTTAAGGCTGATTCATTGATTTTTCTGGTTGACTTCATGGTACTAGACTTTGAGGAAGATAAGGACATCCCTATTATTTTGGGACAACCATTTCTAGCGATAGGACGAACACTGATTGATGTACCTAACGGAGAACTGATAATAAAAGTGTTCAATCAAGTAGTAACTGTGAAGGTGTTTAAAGAAATCCCAATCCTGACTGACAATGAAGATTTTGAGTTGCTCAAAAAATCTACACGCGTTAAGTTCAGGGATTGCAAGGAGGATAATGGTCTAAAGGCGTTAATCGAGGATAGAATTTCAAATTCATCACCATATATTCAAGTGAACGGACACGCATTACAACAGTGTTGGTGTTATGCGACAAATAAAAATCATGTCACGGATAGCCCAACCGGTCCTGGATGAAATAGGGAGTAGTCAGGCTGAATGACTTAAAATAAAGCGCTAATTGGGAGGCAACCCAATCATTTCTTTTTAGTTATTTTATTTTTATTTTTATTTTAATTTTTTCTGTATTAGTTATATTATAGCTTAGGATTTTAGTTTATCGATTTTTTTATTGATTCGTTCTATGATTCTTGGAAATCTCTCAATCATACTCAAATTGATCAACAATCTAATAACTTTCATGTTTCATGGCTTGCAGAATGGGAAAATGCAAATTTAATGGCATAACATGAAGAAAAGAAGAGAAAAGTGGCCAACTTACAGTTGGCATGCCCAGCGGGGTGGGCTCAATTAGTTTTGTACTTCACGGGAGGGGTCCTCGAAACAAGGCAATGAAATTTTGGCGATTACAATGTACCACGAGCCCAATACTCTATCTTGCTAATTGAATCCCTCTTTCTCCTATATAACACCTACGATTTACAACTCCTAACCCATTACTTCTACCCATTATCTAAATCCATTGAACCTACTTCACCCCCATGATTTCCACTACCCCACCTTTTCAATCCACCAATATACCCAATCACACCACTTCTATATATTGCCACATCTCATCCCAAATTCTTCACAGACCTCTGCAACAATTTTTGAATTAGGGCATTCACAGAGGCTATTTGAGAGAAAGTTCAAGTGAATATTTGGTGTTACAATTCATCACTTCCAAGTACCATAATAGATTAAGGTTTCAATTTGGGGAGGATACACCACTTTCTACACCAAGTGTTTGAGAAGTTGAGTGAACCAAGTGTGAGGGGAAGGTAGTGTGTTGACAGTGAGTTCAAACAGTCGGATTCGATGGTGTCACAACCAACATCTAAACGCCAAAGGGGAGAGAGTTCACGATCCGCACAACCGACACGCACCTTTGATCGCCGGAAATTTGTGAGTGTCGCTACCGCCACCCGGTATGATTATATGCTGACAAAAGCCCTTACACCAAAGCGGGGGTTGGCACCGGATCCCATTGATGGGGAGATGATGCCTCAAATCTACCAGAAGGGGTGGAATAAATTCACCCAAGAGCCGAAACCCGCCGTGGTCAACATAGTCAAAGAGTTTTATGCAAACGCCGAGGACAATGCCCCATTCAATGGTTTTGTGCAGGGTCGCTTGGTCCCGTTCAGTGCTGATGCCATAAACACCTATTATCAGCTGCGGGTACCTCGACAATGTCAATATGCCCAACTACGTGATTTTAATCTGTACTATGAGAAAATACTCAAGGAAATGACTAAGCCAAACACAACTTGGATCAAAGGTCAGAAAGGAGGAATAGTGTTCCATAGCAAAGATCTTAGTCGGTATGGAAAAATTTGGTATGCATTCCTATGTGCTAAATTGTATCCATCTTAACACACCTCAGACGTGACCAAAGAGAAGGCGTTACTGCTATACGTGATTGTGCAAGACTTTCTCATTGACGTCGGGGCTATTATTTGTTTCTCCATCCGCCGATGCTTACGTGGAAACTTTTCGGGCGGCTTTCCACACCCATCACTCATATGTGGGTTGTGTCGCTAAGCAGGTGTGAGATGGTCTGATGATGAGCCCACACAAATGACACTTGTATTGCTAGACTCCAGAATGATAGCACGATATTCAGTATGGGTCGGGGGCGATTCCCATCCTCAAGGACTGGGTTTCATATTTCCACCAGTTTCGGAGGACGAAGCTGATGCTGAAGATACCTCAGACGATGAGGATGAGGCTATGAGAGATCAAGGAACAGAGTAGGTACCGCAAACCGAGGCATTATCCAGTCCTCAGTTCCTTGACTTTCAACGTCAAATGGATGCACACAACAAGGCAGCACGTCGGGAGATGCGACGACTCGCATTGAGGCAAGACCACATGTTTGATGCTATAAACGCGTCGTTCTCTTCACTCAACACGACGTTTCAGAGTTTTAATCCAGCAGCGTAATTTCCATATCAACAGCCGATGCCACTGCCGAGGTTTCCACCAAGTGACTCAGACGAAGAAGATCAACCACCACCTCCCCAGACTTAGGTGATTGCAGGGTAGTCCTCACACACTTAATTTTGATTATTCATCTAATGAGGGCATTGTATTACTTAAGTTTGGGGGATTTAAATTCTTCTTTGCATGCATATGTAGTAGTTAGGGTTAAATTTGTCATTACATTCTAGTTTTGCATAGTAGCTTAGGTTATTTTTGTTATTGCATTGTTTTCATTCCTGTTATTATCGCATTTTGTTATCTAAAAACTGAAAAAAAATAGTTAAATATTGTGTTTGTATTTGTCCAACAGTGTTGCAGTTCATGTTACTTGTGGGCCTATGATGAGGTTGAGAATAAGTTAACCAATACAGTATTTATTATTAGAACTGTGATATAATTTCTGTTAGGAATCGAATCTTCGCTTGTTTGAAATATTGTATATAAAAAGGTTAAGACGTTAATAACAACTCTGTTGACTGGTCAGTTCAAATTGATACATAAATAATTTCTAAAGGATAATGCTAGTATAGATATGAGAATGACAAGAATAGGCAATGAAGATAACAAATTAGGCAAGAACCCAAGTTTGGGGGGGGGGGGGAACGTAGGGTGTATAAGCTTTAAAAAAAATAAAACAAGTTGAGTCTTGTGGTGGGTTGAGGAGAAATACTCCCCATAAACACAAGCGTGAGATGGAGCGTAAAATGCGCTCACCAACCATCTATCTAAAAAAACGGGAAAAGAGAAAAAAGCCCCCGTGGAAAAAAAAATGAGATAAAAGAAGTATAAGTACCCTACATGAACCCTTGAATTTGGTATTGTTTAGTTTTAGTTGGAATGTGCCTATTTTTGGAATTTTTAAGTTTGCACTGTATGATTCCTTCTAAGAAATTGATTATGTATTGAATTTGAGTATATATTAGTTATCATGGATGTTTAACACACATGCACACTATACCAATGATGATGGTTTAAGATTTGAGAACTAATACGAAATTGTGGATTTGTTTTGGTGATTCATATTGTAGATTTTGTTTGTTTTCTATGAGGCCTATGGGATAATTTTGATTCTGTAATACGGTTGGATTAGAAGGCATATAGATTATATTCATTCCATCTCATTGCATTGCATTGCATAGCATGTAGTTTGTTTTGTGCTCGAGGACTAGCACGATTTAAGTTTGGGGGATTTTGATAAGTGGATTTTATATCCACAAATCGATGTCATTTCAAGCTTAATTCATTGTTACTTTCTTGTTTTCGTGTTCGTTTTTACTCGTTTCTTGTTCTTTTATGTGTAAGGTGGTTGTTGTAGCAAGTGGTGAAGAAAGGAAGTCTTTTGGAGTAAGTTTGGAAAAATACATGAAATAAGCAAACTCAGTTGATAGTGGACTTGTTTCAGAAATGCATGTTTTTGTTTTGTACCCTTCAACGGAAAAAAGGTGCAAAATCTGGAGTCTCCTTGTAAGACCCCAGCTTTTATAAATAAAGATGAATTTTTCTATAAATATTATTTTTGAATATTATGGAATAAATTTGATATAATGTTATAGTTGTGGGTAATATTTATAAATTTTGCAAAGTATGCAAGTTGTTATAAAATATTCGTTTGGTCGGGAATATTCTTTTTGTTAGGGAATATTCGCATAATGGCTCAATCATTGGTGGACCCCACAATGTAATTATTGTCGGATCGAGAAAGCGACAAAAATATTTTATAAAAATAACTACGGAGGTGTTACCGAATTAAAAGCTGTTGAACTACCGGTGGTAAAAAATACGATGTCTGGCGTAAGCGTAGTACACTGCGGTATTGATTATTGATGCTTACGTGAGAAGTCACTCACCTATGCTCAATTATTGCTACGAGAATTCACGCATCATATCTCTTATATTATTGATTCAATTATTGTCACAAGATTATCATCAGATAATATGTTATAGTATTAAATTAATAATTGAGGCGACAAGTTATAAATGATTAATAATTGTTGAAAGATTAAATATGTGTTGATGAAAAAAATGGTTTGTGGTAAGTTTGATTATTTTATGGGGGGGCCATATGTCATCATCATCTAAGAGTCTCTTCGTCAATAGTATTTACCTTAAATTCAATAAGTAATTACCTTCGTCAATAGTAATTACCCTTGTGAATAGTATTTACCTTCGTCAATAGTATTTACCTTCGTTAATAGTAATTACCTTTACCAGACGTCGAACCACTTGTCGTTTCACACACAAAAGGCGTCGAACCACTTGTCGTTTCACATTACAAAAGGCGTCAAACCAATTCGTCAAGCCACTTGCCTTTTCACACGGCTAAGAAGTGCTAAGCTAGAAATCTTCTATAAATAGAGGCCTAGGGCTTCATTATTTTTCACTTAATTCATTCAAGCTATAGAGAGAGAAAGTATAGAGAATAAGAGAGAAAGAAGAAGAGTATTTTGTTACTACACTTCACTGCGAGATTCAATCTCCTACCAAATGTAAGGGGTGTTATTCTTTCTTATTCATGAAGAAGCTGTTGTTATTCCATTGCTTATTATTACATTGGAATAACTTTTGTATAAGTGGTTTACCCTATACTTGGTGACATTCTTCTATTATTACATTTGGAACATCCATGTCATGTGTTTTACAGGACTGGTTAAAATTTTATTATTACATTGGAACATCACATGCATGTGTTTTACAGGACTCGGTTCCGCTTTTTATTATTATGTTGGAATATCCTATCTGTGTGTTTTACACCGGATCTGGTTCCATCTTTATTATTCTGTTGGAACATCCTGTCGGTGTGAATTTCACCTGACCTGGTTCCGTTATTTATTATTATGTTGGAATAACCTGTCTGTGCGGTCTATCGCATGCATGGTGATTTCTTTTGTTATTCCATTCTTTATTATACCCAGTTGGTTAAAACTTTGACTTCTATACTCCATGAAATTAGTAGAATATCCTTGATATTTGCGTTTCATCCAAAGATATCTTTCATGGAAATATTCTTCCGATCATTCTTGAATTTTACTCTAAAAGCAAAGATATCATGTTGACAATTTGGACGTTAATAATTCCTGGATAAAATAATTCTTGAACTTGTTTTATTGAATTCTTATATCATTGTCATCATCCTCATGTTTATATTTTTTGAAAGTCATCTGTGGCCTGTAGTGCATAGATGGACTTGGTATGATTATGACGAGAGACTATTGATGTAATTATGACCGTAATGTTACAAATGATGTGATAAAAATCCTCAAGGGTCAGTAGTGCATTGATGGATGATTGTTGGCATGATCATGACCATTAATGAATACACAAATATTCTTGGCCCGTAGTGCATGAATAATTGTGGTCGTGATACTAAAGAATATCCTTGGCCAGAAATGTGGGGTGATTCGATGATGTGAAATATTTATTAAAGTCGAGTCTCGACTATAAACGATGATGAAAAACCTTTTAAAACCTAAAAGATAGTAGACTTTATTTTCTACTTGACTCTTTTAATGGATTGCAGATATTCATTGCAGATTAAACCGGTTGTCTATTGTATTTTATCGGTTTAACATTATTGAAGACTATTGATAATTTATTCGCATTATCTTAGTCATAATATTTCTTCTTGGGCTAGTTGAGCTCACCCTTTCTTTCACCGTTTCTTTGAAATGATAATATAGTTGGGACGAGTCGGGGAAACGAGTGATGGTCCCGAAGATAGCATTAGTAGTCCTCACTATTTCAGTAAAATAGTGTGATAATAATCGTAATGAGGACTTTTGTTTGAGTTTGTATAATATCTAGTAGGCGATATTTGTATTTAAACTCACGATTTATGTCGTATTGTACACTACGAGTTATGTTAATAAGTTGTTTTTAAATTACATACCATGTAAAGTGTCGACCCAAGATGGGTGATGTATACCTAATTTTGGGGCGTCACAGTTGGTATCAAAGCTTAGGGATATGATCCCTGGCTAAGATGTGAGAATAGTACTAGGAGGGGAGAGACGGGGAATACCTTCACTAGTATGACCTACCTAAGTTTATGTGATATTTTATTGGTTGGTCAGAAGATAGGGATAATTTGTTACATGTCAATTAACCTTTTGTTTTGTGGCGATGATCCGAAAATGACATCCGAGAATGTTGAGAATAGCAATGGAGCCTTGAGCGATTGTTGATTCACCACATATCAATAATCGAGGATAATGTGCATCAAGAAGGCGACAATCCTCACGCAAACAACAACACCGACCAAATGACGAATGATCAAATGTTCAGAGGCTTTATGCAATTTAACAAAGAAAGTGAGAGGCGACTCTCATCCAAAACGTAGGTGAAAACACGAAAAACTCTCGGTGGTCACCGCTAAACAATTTAAGGAGCTGGGACCACCAGGAGTTTAAGGAGAGCAAAACCACTTCGGCGGAAGCATGGATAAAGCAGATTACCAAGATATTTGATGTCTTGGGATGCTCCGAGGAGCAAAAGGTTCCCTTTGCCGCCTTTATGTCATTGGCGGAGAGAGCGACATTGGTGGGAATCCAGAAAGCGTACTCAAACCATTGTCATGAAGATATCTTGGGAGAAGTTCAGAGTCATTCAACGACAAATACTTTCTGAAAGTATTCGCCACATGAAGGAGGTGGAGTTTATCAAGTTGGAACAAAACAATATGACCGTGTCGCAATACGAGGTAAAATTTGCGGAGTTATCACGGTTTTCGCCCCACTTGGTGGATAATGAAGAGAGAATGGCGCGAATGTTTTTAAGAGGTTTGAAGTGGAGATACGTCAACATCTTATTTCTCATAAACCGTGTTTGTATTCGAGATGTTGTGAATAGGGCTCGATTAGTGGAGAGCGATAATGAGTCAACGTAACTAAAAGAAAGTACCAACAAAATTATAATACCGGCGAGAATAGTCATCGGCGGTGACAACAAGCGTGGAGGGAATCAACGGGCGGATATGGTAACCACTTCGGTGGTAATCGGGCCAAAACAATAAGAATGGACATTTCAAGAAAAGGAGATTCAACAATGATGGAAAGACGCGTCGACCAAAGACCCATTGTTAAGGAAGGAGAAAGACCACCTATCATATGCTTCAAATGCGGAGGAGAGGGACACATCGACCAAAGCTGCGCCATGCCAGTCCAAAGCATGTTATAATTGTGGAAGAGAAGGTCACTTAGCTCGATTTTGTCGCCATCAAGACAAATTCAACTAGGATGGAGGCACCAAAGGCCATCCCGAGAAAATTCAAAACCTAGAAGTCTGAGGAGAGCATTTGTTGTGACCTCCCAAAGAGCAAGGAATCTGAATGAGGTCATCACGAGTATGCTTATCATAAACTCTAATGAAGTCTATAATTTATTTGATCCGGTTCTACCCATTCTTTTATTTCTCCTACTTGCGCTCATCGATTAAATTTGACTCAGGAGAAATTAGACTTTGACTTATCTCGTGGAAACTCCGTTGGGAGAAACCTTCATTACATCCAATTGTTTATAAGTCTTGTTTGGTTCAAATCGGTACCCTTACATTATTCGTCGATCTTATTTCATTAAAAATACTTGCATTTGGCGTGATTCTAGGGATTGATTGGTTAACTACTTATCATGCAAAAATTGATTGTTTTCGTAAGGTTGTTAGCTTTCATATTCCTAATCAACCTATTATGCGAATTCAAACGACCAAACCATTAAAATCAATCACGGTCATCTCAAGCCATAAAGCTATTCGTTTATTGAAAAACGGATGTCAAGCTTTCTTAGCTCATGTCACGATTTAAATAAAAATACGTCGGTTTTAAGCGATATTCCTATTGTTAATAAATTTCGACGTATTCCAGAAGAACTTCTGGCCTACCCCGAAAGCGTGAAATTGAATTTTGTATCGACCTTGAACCCAGACACAAAACCTATTTCCAAAGCCCCATATCGAATGGCTCTATTGAACTTCGAGGAGTTAAAGACCCAACTGCAGGAATTGTTTAGACATTGGCTTTATTCGCCCTAGTACTTCTCCTTGGGGTGCTCTCATTTCTATTCGTGAAGAAGAAAGATGGGAGTATGCGACTTTGTATTGATTATCGGGGAGTTGAATCACGTCACCATCAAAAATAGGTATCCATTGCCACGTATTGATGACTGTTTGACCCGATTGCAAGGAGCCAAATTCTTTTCAAAGATTGATCTTCGTTAGGATATCACCAATTGAAGATTAGAACCACGACATTCCAAAGGCGGCGCCGAACCGATGACGGGCATTATGAATTCCTAGTCATGTCCTTTGGATTGACTAATGCTCCGCCGCCTTCATGGATATGATGAACCGAGTATTCAAGGAATATTTAGATCACTTTGTGGTCGTCTTTATTGATGACATCCTTATTTATTCCAAAAGCCGTGAAGATCATGAGCAACACTTGAGGTCGACACTCCAAAAGCTTCGTGAATATAAGCTTTATGCCAAGTTGAAGAAATGCGAGTTCGGCTTGAAGAAGTAGCATTCCTTGGGCACGTGGTATCAAGTCATGGAATATCTGTTGACCAAAGAAAGATTGAAGCTATTCAAATGGGAACAACCTAAATCGATGACCAAGCACGTAGCTTTCTCGGTTTATTTGGTTATTATCGGAGATTCGTGGAAGGATTTTCTCGAATCGCTATTCCATTGACTTTCGGTGACTCGGAAGATACAAAGTTCGGTTGGAGCGAAGAATGTGAGAAGAGTTTTCAAGAACTCAAGAAGAGACTTATTTCAAAGACTGCTCGACAATACCATCCGCCTCGGAGGATTTGTCATCTCTACAATGATGCTTGAGCAAAGGGTTGGGATGTGTTCTCATGCAACATGGAAAAGTAATAGCTTTATGCCTCGTGACAACTCAAAGAATATGAGAGGAATTATCCTACTCATGATCTAGAGTTAGCATTTGTTATCTTTGCACTTAAAATTTGGAGGCATTACTTGTATGGGGAGAAAGTGGAGATCTTTACGGATCATAAAAGCCTCAAATATTTCTTCACTCAAAAGGAACTCAACATGCGACAACGACGTTGGCTTGAACTATTGAAAGATTATGATCATACCATCCAATACCATCCCCGAAAAAGCGAACGTGGTAGTTGCCGCGATTGAGTAGAAAATCATATGCAAGTACAAGTGCGATATTGTCAATATGAGGCCCATTTTTTTGTGTGACTTGCAAAGGATGGAGATAGAATTAAAGACTCGAGGACGCATGTGATGATAGCGAGTATACTGAGTAGAACCGACTTTAATTGATAAAGTTAAAGTCGCTCAAGCTACGGACTGGAGGTCGATGCGTATGAGGAAGAAAGTGCAAGAAGGTGCTATCGCGGAAGCAAGAATCGATGAAGAAGGAATACTCGAAGTCAACTCCGGACTTTGTGTTCCTAACGACCTACGATTTAAAGTATAATATCATGATGGAGGCACACAACACACCATTTGCAATCCATCTCGGGAGTACCAAAATGTATCATGATATTCGCCATACATTTTGGTGGGAGCAATATGAAGAGAGAGATATATTTGTTTATCTCAAGGTGTCTAACTTGTCAACGAGTTAAAGCGGAGAATCAAGTACCAAAAGGTCCATTGCAACCACTTGAAATTCCGAATGGAAGTGGGAGCACAATACCATGGATTTCAAGTTCACGGTCTTCCTAAGGTTTCTCAAGGCATTGATGCGATTTGGGTCATTGTTGATAGGTTGACCAAGTCCGCTCATTTCTACCGATATCGAGAAACTTATACACTTGAACGTCTTGCTCGTATGTACATAAACGAGATTTAAGATCGCATGGTATGCCGGTATCCATAGTTTCGATCGAGACCCAAGATTCACTTCACGATTTTGGGTTAGTTTGCAAAAAGTTATGGGCACGGACTTACGATTTAGCTCGGCATATCATCCTCGCAGACGGACGGACAATCGGAGAGGACTATTCAAACTCTTCAAGATCTATTAAGACTCGTGTGTCCTTGATTTCAAGGGAGTTGGGACAAGTTCTTACCATTGGTGGAGTTTTTTCTACAACAACAGCTTATCAAGCAAGTATTGGCATGGCTCCATTCAAGCGTTGTATGGAAGAAAGTGTCGTTCAAAGATATCTTTGGGATGAGGTGGGTGAAGCAACGTTGTTGGGGACCGAGTTGAATACGTATGACTACGGAAAAGATTCAAATGATCCGACAACGTATAAAAACCTCACAAAATCGACAAAAGAGTTATGCTGATCTTCATCGAAAGGACGTGGAATTCGATATAGGAGATCATGTGTTGTTAAGAGTTGCTCCATGGAAAGGAGTTACAAGATTTGGAAAGAGAGGAAAACTTAACCCTCGATTCATCGGTCCATTTTTAATCCTCGATCGAGTAGGAACTGTGGCCTATAGACTCGCTTTACCGCCAAATATGTCTCGTGTTCATAACGTTTTTTACATATCTATGTTACGTAAATATGTGAAAGACCCGAACCATATTATTGAGTTAGAACCGGACGAAATAGCGGAAGATTTGACGTATGAAGAGGTTCCTGTTCAAATTTTGGATAAGAAGGAACATATTCTACGCTCCAAGGTTATACCTCAAGTCAAAGTTTTGTGGAGGAACCACGATGTTGAGGAAATGACTTGGGAGTTAGAATCTGAAATGAAATCAAGGTATCCTTACCTCTTCGACATACCAGTGTATCGCACCCTAATTTCGAGGAAATTTAAATTTCATAAGAAGGGAGGTTGTAAGACCCAAACTTTTATAAATAAAGATGAATTTTTCTATAAATATTATTTTTGAATATTATGGAATAAATTTGATATAATGTTATAGTTGTGGGTAATATTTATAAATTTTGCAAAGTATGCGAGGTTGTTATAAAATATTCGTTTGGTGGGGAATATTCTTTTTGTTAGGGAATATTAAATACAATGGCTCAATCATTGGTGGACCCCACAATGTAATTATTGTCTGGATTGAGAAAATGACAAAAATATTTTATAAAAATAACGGCGGAGGTGTTCTTAATTAAAGCTGTTGAACTACCCTTGGTAAAAAGTACAAGAATACGCGTAGTTGCATAGTAGACACCAGTATTGATTATTGATGCTTACGTGAGAAGTCACTTTCACCTATGCTCAATTATTACTTTAAGATAATTCTTTGCATCATATCTCTTATATTATTGATTCAATTATTGTCACAATTATCATCTCGTATAATATGTTATAGTATTAAATCAATAATTGAGACGACAAGTTATAAATGATTAATAATTGTTGAAAGATTAAATATGTGTTGATGAAAAAAAATGGTTTGTGGTAAGTTTGATTATTTTATGGGGGCTCATATGTCATCATCTAAGAGTCTCTTTCGTCAAATAGTATTTACCTTCGTCAATAGTAATTACCTTCGTCAATAGTAATTACCCTTGTGAATAGTATTTACCTTCGTCAATAGTATTTACCTTCGTTAATAGTAATTACCATTACCAGACGTCGAACCACTTGTCGTTTCACATTACAGGTGTCAAACCAGTCGTCAAGCCACTTGCCTTTTCACACGGCAGGTGCTAAGCTAGAAATCTTCTATAAATAGAGGCCTAGGGCTTCATTATTTTTCACTTAATTCATTCAAGCTATATAGAGAGAGAAAGTATAGAGAGAATAAGAGAGAAAGAAGAAGAGTATTTTGTTACTACACCGCCTTTGCAGATTCAATCTCCTACCAAATGTAAGAGGTGTTATTCTTTCTTATTCATGAAGAGAACTGTTGTTATTCCATTGCTTATTATTCTACATTGGAATAACTTTGTATAAGTGGTTTACCCTATACTTGGTGACATTCTTCTATTATTACGTTGGAACATCACATGCATGTGTTTTACGGACTGGTTAAAATCTTTATTATTATTACATTGGAACATCCATGCTCGTGTGTTTTACACCGGACACGGTTAAAATCTTTATTATTCTGTTGGAACATCACATGCAGTGTGTTTTACACAGGACTGGTTCCGCTTTTTTTATTATTCTGTTGGAATATCCTATACGTGTGTTTTTACCGGATCCGGTTCCATCTTTTTATTACATCGTTGGAACATCACGCTTTGTGAATTTCACCGATTCGGTTCCGTTATTTATTATTACATTGGAATAACTTTCATCTGTAAGGCTCTATCGCATGCATGGTGATTTCTTTTGTTATTCCATTCTTTATTATACCCAAATTGGTTAAAACTTTGACTTCTATACTCCATGAAATTAGTAGAATATCCTTGATATTTGCGTTTCATCCAAAGATCTTTTCATGGAAATATTCTTACGATCATTCTTGAATTTTACTCTACAAAACAAAGATCATGTTGACAATTTGGACGTTAATAATTCCCGGATAAAATAATTCTTGAACTTGTTTTATTGAATTCTTATATCATTGTCATCATCCTCATGTTTATATTTTTTGAAAGTCATACGTGGCACCAGTAGTGCATAGATGGACTTGGTATGATTATGACCAGAGACTATTCGTTGTAATCATGACCGTAATGTTACAAATGATGTGATAAAAATCCTCAGTGGCCGTAGTGCATTGATGGACAGTTGTTGGCATGATCATGACCATTAATGAATACACAAATATTCTTGGCCCGTAGTGCATGAATAATTGTGGTCGCGATTGATAAAGAATATCCTTGGTCAGTAAAGTGCGGGGTGATTCGATGATGTGAAATATTTATTAAAGCTGAGTCTCAGCTATAAACAGTGATGAAAAACCTTTTAAAACCTAAAAGATAGTAGACTTTATTTTCTACTTGACTCTTTTAATGGATTGCATATTCCGTCATAGATTAAACTAGTTGTCTATTGTATTTTATCGGTTTAACATTATGAAGACTATTGATAATTTATTACGCATTATCTTAGTCATAATATTTCTTCTTGGGCTAGTTGAGCTCACCCTTTCTTTCACCGTTTCTTCGTGAAATGATAATATATTTGGGACGAGTCTGGGAAGCGAGTGATGATCACGAAGATAGCATTAGTAGTCCTCACTATTACGTAAAATAGTGTGATAATAATCGTAATGAGGACTTTTTGTTTGAGTTTGTATAATATCTAGTAGACGATATTTGTATTTAAACTCACAGCTTTATGTCGTATTGTACACGGCGGTTATGTTAATAAGTTGTTTTTAAATTCTGTACCATGTAAGTGTCGACCCAAGATGGGTGATGTATACCTAATTTTGGGGGCGTCACACTCCTGGCTTGATTGGAATTCGACTGGGACATGGATTGGAGACTTGGTGTGGCGCATGGACTCTTTTTAACATGGGTTTTCGGCTGGGACACTATGGGATACATATATTACTTAAGTAATGACGAATTGGAGAGACAAGAGGCATATTACGAAGATTAATTCCAGAATTTGATAGCAAGCTTTGGAGGAGTATTTTGAAGAGATTTTCGCGACGATTGCAGATTAAGGCTACGTGAAGGGTGGTTTTGCATTATTCTTCATCTTAGTTCTGTATTTGTAATTGAAAGAATGTTTCCTTTAAATTATTCAGTTTTTATGTCATTCGTTATGAACTAAATCGCTTTTGAGGCTTATGATGTATCCTTAGGTGAAACAATGATTTTGTAGCTTTGATTTCCAGTTCAATAAAGTATTTCCAGTTTATCTATATTAATTTGAGCTTGAATTTATGAATTGCCTGATCAGCAATTCTTTGTGGATTTGTATGGAATCGAGAGAGGATATTCGAATCTAGACATTAGTTAATATAGCATGTGTTCATGAATTTTGTGAATAGCCAATTCTTGATTAATGTTAAGGTAGAGATATGCTTGACATCACATGTAATCGGATAGAGAACTTAATATTAAACCTTCTTTAATTTCAGTTCACATAGAGATATAGTGAGTTGGTTGATTAAGGTGTTTAACTTGTTTCTATCTAAATTGTGGATTTAAGTTAATACGGTATTAGTGCATCGAGAGGTTGCTAGTACTACATTCATGTTCTTGATTAATAAATTGGGAAATTGAGTTGAATTGGAATAAAGGTGTAGAAATCAGAGTGAAGCTTAGGGTGAAATCATAAATCTAATTCTCCAATATTTGATTGAAATTCCGGATTTTGATATTTGTGATTGTTTTGTGATAGTTTATTTATTTATTAATTTAGTTTCTATAATTTTAAACCATTGAATTAAATAGTTTAATAGAATTAGGATTAATAGGAAATTGATAACTGTGAAGTTAAATTTCGTGCTAATTAGTCTCCGTGGGAATGATACTTTTATTCATTACTATATTACTTGTGACTACGTATACTTGCGTGTTTTGCGTATATAGATTTTACCCAATAGTAATGAGAAATTATTATATGTTATTTAAATTAAATTAAATAAGACATTTGAATTATTGTGTAAGAGTGTGACACTACTAAACTATATTATAAGATATTAATTAAAATAATTAGAAGTAATAATTAAGTGGTGGCCAAATAGGGCCTTAAGAGAAGTTGAGAGTTGTTAACCACGTATGGGTTAACTGACCTCAACGTTACTAGTTATAATACGTGCGCCTTCATCAGTTTTCATTACTACGTATGTTATTTTGAAAAAAAAAACCTGAGGATCAGAGAATTCAGAGAGATTTTCAGAGATAGTTAGAGGAAATTGTGATATTGAAGAATCAGAAGTATTGCTTGAGAGTAATCTCTTCAACCCAATTTTATTTACGTCATTAAAATTTCATGAAAATGGCTTTCAAGTTTCTGTTAAAATCTTTGTAGTTGGAAAGGGTAACGATTATGTGAATATATGTGATAATATGTCATCATAGCATGTTTGAATATATATTGTATAGTTCCATAACATCAGTTTCATAAAAACATGTCGTATATTATTTCTTCAAAATTACAGAGTATAGAAATATGGCCATATGGCCTTACACGCAAATTTAATACGCCAATCATATGTTGTCTCATAAATTTTATACTTGTATATAATTATGTATGTTAAAATAAAGAAAATAAACTTTGAATGGGCAGATTCGATGTTATAACAAACCTGTAAAGCCAATTTTTCTGTTTCAAGTTCAATATTTTCAAAATCACCAAGAACACTAAAATTACATGAATTAATTCAAGTAATTGTATTTTTTAACCTGTTAAAATCATGCTAGGAAGGTTGAACAATGATTATGTGT
Organism: Panax quinquefolius; assembly: GCA_020205615.1. Taxonomy (NCBI): domain Eukaryota; kingdom Viridiplantae; phylum Streptophyta; class Magnoliopsida; order Apiales; family Araliaceae; genus Panax; species Panax quinquefolius. The sequence continues at coordinate 32,333,904 of CM035166.1, forward strand.
ATATTATAATGTCTGGGTATGTTTAAATTCATGTATGAATAAAGAAATCGGTAGATTTTGGGTTATTCTATGTGTTCTTCACGAATCTGAGAACTGGGTTCAAGCGTCGTGAAGCGCCGCATAGCCTGGCCAAAGAACGAATGGACGCACGCCATGCATGGTGAAGCGCACTCAAGACCGATGCAAAGAACAAATGTAGCGTGCCCGCACCCTACTTGCAGAACTTCAAAATTTTTTCTAAGTGTTCAAGTTTTGAAAATGTGTTTATAAAATCTAATGTAATGAACTTGAAGACATGTCAAGCATATAATAATATGTTAGTTAACTTACGTTATGTGATTAATTAATAAGACTTAAAAGTCCAATAATATATTCAAAGACCAATGTGGGATTCGATAGGTATATCGAACTATTGATTAATGGGTATTGTAAATGTATTGATATGTAGGAATTAATAAAGAACGTGAATTAATTGTAGCTTGTGCAAGAGGCAAGTTTCTAAACCTTACTTTTTTATTGAGCAAATATTCTATTTCTAAATTACTGTTGTTAAGACAGTTCCTTATATTCTAAATTTCTCATTGATCAAGTCTTAAAATTGTATTTTATATCGAGTAAGCTCTTGTTCTTAATTGTTCAAGTTCAAGACTTCATATTAGATGCTATAATTCTTTTAAAGCATGAATTCAGTCATACAATACTTATTCGATTGTATACTTTTATTGAATTTTATTCAATTGAATATCAAATATTGTTGAACCATTTAAGACTAGCGAACCCATATTGATTCAACTAGTCCATAGTTGATGAACGTTCTAAATTTCAAAACCCTTGTTGAATTTATCCAAACCAAACTTCCTTTGGTGCGGACTCTAATGTCAAACTGAGATGAACAACCCTGTATAGGGGATTATTTATGTTTTAGCATTAAGATATTGTACACAGTATGGTACTAAGGGTTGATCCTCCTAAGTACGAGTAGAAGAGTCCATAATCTTATGACTGTTAAAGGTTTCAAGTATAACCCTTGATAACCTAGGACATAGTTCAAGGTCTTATGACCCTCAGAAGTTCTTTTGATTCTTATTATTCATTCTTGATTCAAATGTTGAGTTTATTTCCAGAAGTCTTTGATTCACTCGCATGTTATTATATTGTTGTTTCATTATTATACTTGTGGGCAATTGTGCTCACTCTTGCATAATAATAACATTGCAGTTAAGAACGAAAGGTCCAACGAGCCTTCTTCTAGCAAAGGTAAGGGCAAGATTAACAAGTGATGCATACTTGTTGTCATTATTATTATGTATTTATGTTTTAGACTTATGCTAATGTTGTGTAAGATTATTAATTGTTTATGTTTCCGCATTTGAGATTTAAGGTTAGTATGACCTGGGATTTATGTAATTATTTCAGATGATGTAACTCCTTAAGGAGGGGATTTATTTCTATCTATTAATGCTTTCTTTTATATTGGGAAGATAGACATATGATGTTGTATAGTGAACACCAAATTATGTGGGAATTGAAGCACCCGAATTTAGGGGTGTCACAATACTAACCACATCCGCACATTCTAGGTCATAGAACGACCTTCAAATAACTTACTCACATAAATAATCAATTAAATTCATTTAATCCACATAATCAAATAAAAATTTAATTCATTAAAGATCTAATTTTCTCGGGCGTTACATTCCCCACCCCCTTATAAGGATTCTGTCTCCAGAATCTCGCTATAATTACATAAATAAATGAAGAAACTTTTCCTTCATATTACTCTCGAGCTCCCACGTTGCTTCTCCGGCATCGTGGTTACTCCAAATTACCTTTACTAGAGGTATTATCTTATTTCTCAAGACTTGTTCCTTCCTATCAACAATCTGAGTCGGAAGTTCTTCATACGTTAAGTCTTTTTCTACTTGAATAGATTCATACTTTATTACGTGTTTGTAGTTCAGTTTATAAAGATGCAACACTGACATGTGAAACACATTGTGTATTCTCTCCATCTCTAGAGGTAAGGCTACTTCATAAGCTACCTCTCTTACCCTTCTTAAAATTTAAAAAGGTCCTATAAATCTTGGACTTAACTTCCTTTTCTTTCCAAAATGTATCTTCCCTTTCCAAGGTGATACTTTCAGAAAAACATACGAACTTACTTCAAACTCCCTCTTCTCACGATGAGGATCTGCATACTTCTTTTGTCTATCTTGAGCCGCTACCAATCGAGTTCGTATTAGCTTAACCATGTCTGTCGCTTGTTGTACCATCTTAGGTCCCAACATTCGACGTTCACCTACTTCATCCCAGCAAAGTGGTGTCCTGCACTTCCTCCCATACAACGCTTCATAAGGCGGCATGCCTATACTAGCGTGAAAACTATTGGTATAAGCGAATTCCACCAAAGGCAAATGTTCATCCAAACTTCCCTTGAAATTCATAACGCAAGATCTTAACATATCTTCTAGCGTTTGAATTGTTCGTTCACTTTGTCCATCCGTCTAAGGATGATACGTCGTACTCAATCTCAACTGCATTCCCATTTGCTCTTGTAAACTTCTCCAAAAGTTCGATGTGAACCATGGATCACGATCTAACACAATCGAAACAGGTACTCCATGTCTAGAAATAATTTCCTTGACATAAAGCTTAGCTAACTGCTCTAGGTTATACTAACTCCTATTGGCAGAAAGTGAGCCAATTTCGTCAACCGATCCACTATTACCCAAATAGCATTGTATCCTTTTCTTGTTATTGGAAGTCTCACCACAAAGTCCATGGTGATATGCTCCCATTTCCACTTTGGAATCTCTAGTAATTGCAATAACCCACTCGGTCGTTGGTGTTCAGCCTTAACTTTCTGACAAGTTAAGCACTTACTAACATATTCTGCGATTTCCCTCTTCATGTTCGGCCACCAAAAGTTCTGACGAAGGTCTTGATACATCCTAGTACTGACGAAGGTCTTGATACATCCTAGTACTACTAGGATGTATCGAGTACCTCGAACTATGGGCCTCACACATAATCTCTTCTTTTAAATCAGAATTATTTGGAACTCAAATTCTTCTTTCAAAATGAAGTAAACCTTCTTTATCAAGGTTATACTTAGTCTTCACTTCATCTTTCATTATCTTTTTCATTCGCTCGCATTCTTCATTACCTATTTGTACTTCCTTAGCCCGTTCCACTATCGTTGGACTAGTCTCCATTGAGAATAACATCTCTACCACTTCACTTTGTAACTTCAATTCTAACTCCATTCTTGCCATCTCTGTTATTAACTCATTTTGAGTCATTAACATTGATAGTTTTCCCTACCCTTCCGGCTTAACGCGTCGGCTACTAGGTTTGCCTTCCCTGGATGATATAAGATATCACAATCGTAATCTTTTATCAACTCTAACCACCTTCTCTGCCTCATATTCAATTCCTTCTTTGTGAAGATATATTTCAAACTTTTATGGTCCTTGTATATCTCACACTTCTCCTCGTATAAATAATGTCTCCATATTTTTCAGGCAAGAACTACATCTGTCAATTCTAGGTCATGAGTGGGATAGGCCTTCTCATAATCCTTTAACTGACTTGACGCGTACGCAATGACCTTGCCATGCTGCATGAGCATGCAACCAAGTCCTCTATGCGAAGCATCGCTATAAACTACAAAATTCCCTGTATCATCTAGTAAGGATAATACAGGTGCTTCACTTAACCTCATTTTTAGTTCTTAAAAACTATTCTCACACTTTTCCGTCCACACATACTTTACTGACTTCCTCGTCAGATTCGTCAATGGAGTAGCTATTTTAGAAAAGTCCTCAATGAACCTTCTATTGTATCCCGCTAATCCCAAAAAACTCCGAACCTCGGTTGGCATTTTCAGTTGCTCCCACTTATTCATTGCTTCCACCTTCACTGGATCTACAGATATGCCATCTTTATCTATAACATGTCTTAAAAACTGCACTCGTTTAAGCCAAAATTCACACTTAGTGAATTTCGCATACAACTTCTCTCTTCATAGTGTTTCCAACACTATTCTTAAATGTTCAGCATGATCTTCTGGCATCTTAGAATAGACAAGAATATCATCAATGAACACTACAACGAACTTGTCCAAATACTATTTGAACACTCTGTTCATCATATCCATGAATGCGGCTGGCGCATTTGTCAACCCAAATGACATAACTAGAAACTCGTAATGACCATAACTAGTTCTGAACGTCATCTTAGGTACATCCTCCTTCCTTACTTTCAGTTGATGATAACCCGTATGCAAATCTATCTTAGAAAAATACTTTGCCCCTTTTCACTGATCAAATAGATCATCGATCTTGGGCAATGGGTATTATTCTTAATCGTTAACTTGTTCAACTCTCGATAGTCGATCCAAAGTCGTAATGACCCATCCTTCTTCTTTACAAATAATACCGGTGTTCCCCATGCAAACACACTCGGTTGAATGTACTTCCTATCTAATAGTTCCTATAATTGAACCATTAACTCCTTCATCTCTACTGGCGCCATCCTATATGGTACCTTTGAAACTGGTGTCGTACCCAGCAACAAATCAATCATAAATTCGACCTCCCTATCCGGCAGAATACCAGGTAACTCCTCTGGAAATACATTTGCGAACTCTTGAACTACCGCTATCTATTCCAATGATGCTCTCACTCTTTGGGTATCCACAACATGGCACAAGTAACTCTTACACCCCTTTTTCAACATCTTCCTAGCTTATGTCATGGTTAGACAACAAGAGTGTCCCGGTGATTTATTACCGTAGAACACCACCTTGGGTTTCTTAGAAAGTCATAGGTTTACACTCTTTCTATGATAATCTATTATCTCTCTATGGTTAATTAACCAATCCATACTGAGAATTACATCGAATTCTCTCAACCTTATCGGTAAAAGATCTACCGATAATCTGCTACCTCTAATATCTACGAAACAATTCCTATGAATGTGTTTAATGGGAATTATCTCTTCGTTTGTTATCTTAACGTCTAAAGGTATTTCTAGCTTTTCAAGGTTTAAACCTAGTTGCTTAGCAAATCCACATGCTATAAAGGAACAAGTAGCACCCGAGTCAAATAACACGTAAGCATTTATTTCATTGACTGGAATGATACCTGCTACTACATCCGCTGATGCAACCGCATCTTGGGGATGATTATATTAAAAGTTCAATGAGAGTCTACCCAACGATGGTGTTGGTCCAATAATGGCTAACTTACCACTACTAGAACCCTTACAACCCTCAGACCCCTTCTTCAGGCAATTTCTTACCATGTGGTCCATCGACCCACAAACAAAACAACCATGATTTTTCTTAGGATTAGGACAGTTGGGTGATATATGTCCCTCTTGCCCACAGTTATAACAAACTGATTTCCCTTCAGACAGACTCCTAGAAGAGTCTTTCCACATGTCTTGCATGCCTCCATCCTACGTTTAGGATCCCCTTGTTTCACCCCCAGTGTTCCCGGAGTTAAAACTCTTCCTTTTCGGCATACTGCCACTACCACTGGCACCCTCTGCCACCCTCTGCCTTGGTTCCTCCCTTTCCCTTACTCTTATTCTTTCTCTCTTTGCGGTATTGGGTCAACGCCTCACTACCACCCTCTGCTATAATTTCCATTTCTAGAATGGTCCCTTAAGAAGCACTCTGGAATACCGAAATCCTACTATAGAGCCAGGGTTTCAGGCCCTACTCAAACCTACGAGCCTTCCTTTCTTCAGTGTCCACTTGGTGTGGAGCAAACCTTGCCAATTCATTTAATTTGGCCGCGTACTGGGGAACCGTCATGTCCCATTGCTTAAGTTCTAAGAACTTAATCTCCATCCTCCCTTGCATGCTAGTAGGAAAGTAGTTCTCGAAGAATACCTTCTTGAACTTTTCCCACGTAACCGCATCAGTTCTAGCCCAACCCTGGTGAGTCTCCCACCAGAAGTTGGCTTCCTCTTTCATCATATAAGTCACAAAAGAAGCCTTTCGCACCTCAGCTACGTTTGTAATAACAAATGCCTTTTCTATTTCTTTTACCCATGTCAGGGCCTCTATTGGGTCAGTCGTTCCTTTGAACTCAGGCGGACCTACGCTTTTGAATTCCCTAAAGGTAGTCATTCTAGTTAACGAACTCTTGCATAAGGTTATTCTGACCCCCTTAATTATCGTTATGTGATTCCGCATCCTGATTACGTTGTCTTCTTCTTGGCGGCATTTTCTGATTAAATAAATAAAGTTTAATTATTACTTATTTGCTTACTTAATTATTATTTGCCAAACAATAACTCATACACAACAAAGCACATTTAATAAAACTTCATTATATTAATATGCTTCTTCATAGTTCAAAACTATTTACAATTTGCTTCAATAGCCAAAAGTTATTACATTTCTATCCCGCGATTGACTTCCACAAAAATTGGATTTACAAAAAGACTGCCCTTTAACTATACAAAAGAGGGTTTTACGTCACTACACAAAAGTATTTACCGTTCTAACTCCTAATATTGCATAACAACATTCTCATGTTTCTCATTCGCTAAAATCGAAACAATATCCCGACTTATAGTATGTCGAGTCTGTCCCGACTCAATGGAATAACAAGCTATATATATGATATCTGTGCTATCTTCTAGTCTTTGTCAACCAGTTTCTTACGAAGCTCTACGACCTCGTTCTTATAATCCCTAGCTTTATCTATCATGAGCACCTTCTCATCATGCTCTGACTCAAAGTCTAATTATGCAGACTCCTTGGCCTCATAGAGATCACTAATCTCCTCCTTCTGGTTCTGCACAATATTGTGCAGTTGCACGTTATGGTCAAGCACCGAGAGATATAATGCCCTCATTATATCTATAGGTGTTGGCACTAGTGCAGACATCACCATATTAGCTGATGTTTCCTTCATATCATCCTCCACATCTATCATCATATCGAGGTATGATGCTAATCCCATAGTTCCCTCGGAATAGTCCTCCTCAGAAAAATACTCCTCTGGCTACGATTCTTCTAGAATCACTAGTGGTACTTCCGCTACAGGTATATGTGACGACCCCAAAACAGGTCCATTGCATCCAACCCATTCTGAGTCGCCAAATACATGGTACAGAAAAACAACTACAACTTTATTACAACAATTGTCGTGCAAAATACAACAACACATATGTTGTGAGTTTTGATACTAAAATATACCAAATGTGACTCTGGACACCAACTTGGATAGCACGTCACCATGACACCTTACATAAAGGTACAGTCAAAAACTGTTTTAGAAATTAAAACCTTTGGGAAGTGCTCAAGGAAACCTTCGTACATGGGAGGTCATGCGTCTAGGTTATTATAGATATCATATGCCCACAAAATTATCCTTGGTTGACCCAATAGACCCCAAAGAAAAACAAGAAGATTACTATCATATTCTTCCCAATGGTGTCTCTTCTCTTGACATATCATTATCTCCACCGTCTCTAATTGAGAATTATACTTCAACCAAACTCCAAGATTATATAGATAGTGCTCGTATATATACTCAGCAAGTGGATGAGCACAACCCTGTCTTATGATGACACGAGGTTGTATGTCATTAGATATCTTGTATGATAGTGGCAAAACACCCTTCCAAGTTAAATTCACCTCACCCTCAACATCTATAGACCACCGTTCTATTCCCCTGTTATTCCCCGCTTGTCCCAGCTACACTTTTGTTACCTGAAAGGAATTGTGAAGGAAAAGGGTGAACACAACTAGCTCAGTAAAGAATATTATGACTAAAGATAAATAAATTATCAATAGTCTTCATCAGTAATAAATCAGAGATTTAGAACATATGGTAGATGATAAAACTTTTCAACCATAGTTGCAGCAGAATGAGCAATCCATTAGAAGAGTCAAATAGACCATAAAATCTATTATCTTCTCCATGTTAAAAGTCCATCAACAATGTTTTATCCCTGTAACATTAATCAACAATTCCTGACCACAATCACGTGTATAACTCATAATCATAATTGTAGTTCTAAATTCCTTTCCTCATCCAGGACAAAGTTAATTTTCATCACCTGAAACATCAAAGATCATGGTTATACCAAATCACAGTTCATGTTCATAATCCTACTAATAAATTCATCTTTGCACTACGGGCCAAAGATATTTATCAACAAGTCATCTTTGCACTACAGGCCAAAGATATTCATCAACAAGTCATCTTTGCACTACAGGCCAAAGATATCCATCAACAAGTCATCTTTGCACTACATGTCAAAGATATTTAACAACAAGTCATCTTTTCATTACGAGCCAAAGACAATCAACAACATGTCATCTTTGCACTACAGGCCAAAAATATTCATTAGTTGGTCATGTTCATTTAAACACCTTTTCATCTTCGCACTACTGGCGAAAGATATTCATCAGAAATCATTCATCTTCTGAATAGTACTCGTGAATAGTAACTCATAAATAGTAACTTGTGAATAGTAACTCATGAATAGTAACCCCGACATGAAAAAGTTCCAAATTTGATAAAAAGTTCCAACCAATATTTCGGCATAATGATATTGAAGAAATAATATCATTTTTTAAAAATAATATCCCTTACAATCCCTTAAAATCACTTACCATCCCTTACCTCAAAAGCGATTACTTCGATTTGGAATATTTGAAACGAACTTGCAACCGTGATATAGCAACACTCAAGATATCAAAATACTCACAAGAATACACTCGATAATATAGAGAGAAATAGAGAAAACTTCGGTTTCGGTGTGATTTTCAATTCTAACCTAAGCACCTATTTATAGGAAAATGCTTAGAACACCAAAGCGAAAATATAATATAATATTAATATATATTATTAAGTTTCCTACGCCAACCTTTGTAGATCTGAATTCAGCCATTAATGTCAAATGCTAGACCCACTTAACTCACCAAAAACGTTTTTTTTGGAAAAAATAATTAAAACTTCAAAAATCAATTATTTTGAACTTGAACTTCAATAATTCATAATAAATAGCCCTTTTGTTAGAAAATTGAATCACAAGCATTTTATAGGAAATTCCATTAGCTACAACTTTACAAAAGAAAGTTTTTTCAAATTCCAAACAAAAATTGACCAAAATCCACAAACGGGCGATTTTACAGGCTATAATCAAATTTCAGTCAAGAAATGGGCCCACAGACATGTTTAACATGTTTTAAACAACTTTTGCAACAAAAATACTCTTCCTCCTCTTATACTCATATATCCCACATTCATTGTAAAATATCATCATAATTATATTATAATAATATAATAAAATATTATTTTATCGGAAAAGATAAAATATCGATTTTCAACAATTGTCACTTTTAAAATTTTCTCCATCTATATCCACATAAAATGAATATTTTCCTCATCATATAAATCAATAATTAATTATTCACAAATAATATTACAGAATCACAATAATGATAACTGTGCAGGTTCGAGGAAGAGGGGCTTTCCAATAAGAATTTCTCCTTCTTTGGCAGCAGCAATTAGGTGACCAAACCTCTCCTTAGATAGAACTTTTTAGACATTGTCAATAATGTTATCTAATAATATTATTCAGGATAATATGAATTATTGCTTCGATAATGGAAAAATTTGTGTAGTGACAATTAAAACAACAATAATATAAAATATCAACGCAACAATTATTGAATCAATAAAATCTTTGAGCAAGAATTATGTAACAATTAGAAAGTAGTGCCTTCTTACGTAAGAATCAATAATTGGTGCAATACCATGTTTCTCTTGTCAACAACGGCAGTATTCTTGCATATTTTACCACCGGGTATTCCAACAATGTTAACAGTAACAACTACGCCGTTATTTATAAAAACTCCCTTTTATCGTTTTCTTCATCCGACAGTTATTCTGTTATGGGGCCCACCAATGGTTGCGCCGTCGTACGAATATTCCCCGACAGAAAGAATATTCCACGACCAAACGAATATTCCCCGACAGAAAGAATATTTTATAACCACTTGCATATTTTGAAAAAATTATATATATCACCCTTAACTTTAACTTTTTCTCAATTTAATCATTTACTAAATAGAAAAATTGAATACTTTTATTTCATAAAAATCAAGTCTTACAATCTCCCTCCTTATGAAATTTCGTCCTAAAATTTTTCGTACTGTATTTCAAGAGTTGAGAATACCTTGCTTTTATTTTTGATTCCATCTTCCCTGTCCTTATGATTTCTCCATTGCTTCATCTCCTCGTATTTGAGATATTATTCTAGAATCTGACTCCAAAACAAGGGTTAAGTGAACAAATTAACATATCACATAATATCCCCATATTATAGTGACCCACCAACAAATAAGCTTAGGTAGGACACACTAGCGAAGGATTTACTAATCTCTCCTCCTAGTTTTATTCCCCGATCTCCTTGGGAGATCATATCCCTAAAGCTCGATACCAAATGTGGCGACCCCAAAATAGGTCCATTCCATCCAACCCATTCTCGAGTCGCCAAATACATGGTACATAAAAACAACTACAACTTTATTACAACAATTGTCATACAAAAATACAACAACACATATGTTGTGAGTTTTGATACTAAAATATACCAATCTGTGACGGACACCAACTTGGATAAGACGTCACCATGACACCTTACATAAAGGTACACGGTAAAAACCTGTTTTAGAAATTAAAACCTTTGGGAAGTGCTCAAGGAAACTTTCGTATATGGGAGGCCATGTAAATCAGGTTATTATAGATATCATATGCCCACAAAATTATCCTTGGTTGACCCAATAGACCCCAAAGAAAAACAAGAAGATTACTATCATATTCTTCCCAATGGTGTCTCTTCTCTTGACATATCATTATCTCCACCGTCTCTAATTGAGAATTATACTTCAACCAAACTCCAAGATTATATAGGTAGTGCTCATATATATACTTAACAAATGGATGAGCACAACCCTGTCTTATGATGACACGAGGTTGTATGTCATTAGACATCTTGTATGATAGTGGCAAAACAACCTTCCAAGTTAAATTCACCTCACCCTCAACATCTATAGACCACCGTTCTATTCCCCTGTTATTCCCCGCTTGTCCCAGCTAAACTTTTGTTGCCTGAAAGGAATTGTGAAGGAAAAGGGTGAACACAACTAGCTCAGTAAAGAATATTATGACTAAAGATAAATAAATTATCAATAGTCTTCATCAGAGATATAGAACATATGGTAGATGATAAAACTTTTCAACCATAGTTGCAGCGGAACGAGCAATCCATTAGAAGAGTCAAATAGACCATAAAATTTATTATCTTCTATATGTTAAAAGTCCATCAACAATATTTTATCCCTGTAACATTAATCAACAATTCCTGACCACAATCACGTGTATAACTCATAATCGTAATTGTAGTTCTAAATTCTTTTCCTCATCCAGGACAAAGTTAATTTTCATCACCTGAAACATCAAAGATCATGGTTATACCAAATCACAGTTCATGTTCATAATCCTACTAAGAAATTCATCTTTTCACTACGGGCCAAAGATATTCATCAACAAGTTATCTTTGCACTACAGGCCAAAGATATTTATCAACAAGTCATCTTTGCACTACAGGCCAAAGATATTCATCAACAAGTAATCTTTGCACTACATGCCAAAGATATTCAACAACAGGTCATCTTTACATTACGAGCCAAAGACATTCAACAACATGTCATCTTTGCACTACAGGCCAAAGATATTCATCGATTGTCATGTTCATCTAAACACTGTTCATCTTCGCACTATGGCCAAAGATATTCATCGAAATCATTCATCTTGCACCACTGGGCCAAATATATTCATCATAAAAAATCATTCATCTTTGCACTACGGCCAAAGATATTCAATATATATCATCATTTAGGGTAGGATGATGAAAAATATTTTAAAGAAAACGAATCCAGTGAAACAAAAGAACAAATATTAGGGATTCGTAGTTTAAATAACCCAAGTTCAAAAATACTTCATAAATAACCAGAGTGGAGTAAAATTCAAGAATGATCAAAACATAGATCCAATCAAAGATAGGAACTAAAACAGACAATCTTGAACATAGAAAAGAAAATTTAATTTTTCTGTGAATAGTGTCGTATTCGTGAATAATGCCGTATACGTGAATAGTGTCGTATATGTGAATAGTAACTCTGACACCAAAATATAGAAATTTCACAAAAAAACATCATCATGCTTCATGAATAGTACTCGTGAATAGTAACTCATGAATAGTAACTTGTGAATAGTAATTCATTAATAGTAACCCCGACATGAAAAAGTTCCAAATTTGATAAAAAGTTCCAACCAATATTTCGGCATAATGATATTGAAGAAATAATATCATTTTTTTTAAAAATAATATCCCTTACAATCCCTTAAAATCACTTACCATCCCTTACCTCAAAAAAGAGAAGATTGGATGGAATACTTATTTGAGCGAACTTACACCGTATAACAACACTCAAGATTTCAAAATACTCACAAGAATACACTCGATAATATATAGAGAGAAATAGAGAGAAAACTTCAGTTTCTGGTGTGATTTTCAATTCTAACCTAAGCACCCTATTTATAGGAAAATGCTTAGAACACCAAAGCAGAAAATTTAATATAATATTAATATATATTATTAAGTTTCCTAAGCCAACCTTTGTAGATCAGAATTCAGCCATTAATGTCACATGCTAGACCCACTTAACTCACCAAAAACGTTTTCTTTGAAAAAAAATAATTAAAACTTCAAAAATCAATTATTTTTAACTTTGGAACTTCAATAATTCATAATAAATAGCCCTTTTGTCGGAAAATTTGAATCTCGCGATTTCTATAGGAAATTCCATTATCTACAACTTTGCAAAAAAAAGTTTTTCCAAATTCAAAATGTAAATTGACCAAAATCCACAAACCAGGCGATTTTATTGTGCTATAATCAAATTTCAGTCAAGAAATGGGCCCATGATATATGTTTAACATGTTTTAAACAACTTTTGCAACAAAAATACTCTTCCTCCTCATATACTCATATATCCCACATTCATTGTAAAAATATCATCATTATTATATTATAATAATATAATAAAATATTATTTTATCAGAAAAGATAAAATATCAATTTTCAAGAATTGTCATTTTAAAATTTTTCTCCATCTATATCCACATAAAATGAATATTTTCCTCATCATATAAATCAATAATTAATTATTCACAAATAATATTACAGAATCACAATATTGATAACTGTGCAATTCCCAGGAAAGAGGGCTTTCAATAAGAATTTCTCCTCACTACCAAGTAGTAAATTAGGTGACCAAACCTCTCCTTAGATAGAACTTTTTAGACATTGTCAATAATGTTATCTAATAATATTATTCAGATAATATGAATTATTGCTTCGATAATGGAAAATACTGTGTAGTTACAATTTAAATAACAGTAATATAAAATATCAACGCAACAATTATTGAATCAATAAAATCTTTGAAAGATTATTCTTGTAACAATTATTGAGTAGTGCCTTCTTACGTAAGAATCAATAATTGGTGCAATACCACGTAATCTACATCTTGGCAACAACGCAATAGACATCGTATTTTAACCACCGGGTATTCCAGCAAAAGTTACTAATGAATAATAACTACGCCAGTTATTTATAAAAACTCCTTTTATCATTTTCTTCATCCGACAATTATTTTGTTATGGGGCCCACCAATGGTTCATTGTAGTCGCATTTAATATTCTCAAGCGTAAATAATATTCAACGACCAAACGAATATTCCCCGACAGAAAGAATATTTTATAATCACTTGCATATTTTGAAAAAATTATATATATCACCATTAACTTTGACTTTTTATCAATTTAACCATTTACTAAATAGAAAAATTGAATACTTTTATTTCATAAAAATCGAAGTCTTACAATCTCCCCTCCTTATGAAATTTCGTCCTCGAAATTTACGTACCTGGTATTTCAAGAGTTGAGAATACCTTGCTTTCATTTCAGATTACATCTTCCCTGTCCTCATGATTTCTCCATTGCTCATCTCCTGTATTTCAGATATCATTCTAGAATACAGCTTCAAAACAAGGGTTAATTGAATAAATTAACATATCACATAATATCCCCATATTATGACTGACCAACAAATAAGCTTAGTTAAGACACACTAGCGAAGGATTTACTCATCTCTCCCCTCCTAGTTTTATTCCCCGATCTCCGCCAGAGTTCATATCCCTAAAGCTCTGATACCAAATGTGACGACCCCAAAACAGGTCCATTCCATCCAACCCATTCTGAGTCGCCAAATACATGGTACAGAAAAATAACTACAACTTTATTACAACAATTGTCGTGCAAAATACAACAACACATATGTTGTGAGTTTTGATACTAAAATATACCAACTGTTGAAAGTAGTATGCACACAAGCCAGTCATGTTTGATGATAAAGCATATACTTTGTAACAATCTTATTCATTTATTAATAAAAAGTATTAATTTATTAAAGGCTTTTAATTATCTACATGATGCTATTTTATAATATGTGATAAACCCATAGTTTTAAGCAATGCTTTTAGAATAATGATGATGATCATTCTAATGAGATCTAAATTCTTAGAAAGCTTAAAACTAAAATAGTTCTCAATCGATGGATTACTAAATTGGGGATTAGTGAATCCAGGATAGATTGGTACATACGCTGCTTGCTTCATTGGATGAGGATGATTGATCTCATGATCATTTATGTGGAGACACTAAAGCAAGTGTGTAGGTGCTTATTAGAGAATAAGTTCACCGAGCGTGGCTCGCTAAGGAATACCTAATGGAGTTTTATTTTGCTGTCAATAGGAATTCCGTAGTGATAGTAAGACAAGTAATCCTTGGACTTGAGATCATCATAGTATCTTGTGTATGATGAGTTATACTTTGACTTATTCCTTAAGACCCTTAGGGTATATCAAAGGGTATGCTTGGGTATAATAAGTTGTATACATGGAGATAATGTATGATCAATAAAGAATCTACCACTTCTAATAAAAGAAGAGAAATGTCCTATGTGATTCGATAAATGACAACCCGGTAGTCCTTGCGGTTAATAGAATGAAATTAGAAAGGAGTTTCTAATTTGCATTATTTGGAGTTGTGCATTTAAGAGTCGAAATACATATAATTAAATAAAATAAGACTTGACAAAGAATTCCATGTCTTATATTTAATTGGGACATCAGTATGGTGAAAGGATTGAATCATTATACAGAACTATTTACTCAAAGGTTCTTTTATGATTAATGTTGAAATCTATATTATCCGGAAAGTCGTTGATCGCTAGGGAGAAGGCTTATCCCTATTGTAGAATAAATATTATTTATTTAAATAAATTAATTGTTTAATTTATTTATTTAAATAAGATTAGAATTGTTCTAATTGATTTATTCACAATAGGTTTAATATGGAGAACCCAAAGGGTCACACCATAAAAGGAAGAATAATTATTTAAGAAGTTAATGGCATAATCGTAATAATATGTTAAGTATATTTAATTTAATCTATGGTGATAGAATAAATTAAATAGCTTAATATTTATTATTTAATATTTTAAAATATTAAATATAAATTAATAAGAGGAGTCTTATTAATATTATTACAATTATTATTATTTTAATTTCTAAAAGAGTTTAGGAATTAATTTAATATAAGTACTCTCATTTATTCCTAATAGGATTAGGAGGAAAATTAGTTAAAGGAGTTTAATTAATTATCCCTAATAAGATTAGGAGCTTAATTAATTAAAAGAATTTAATTAATTAAATAAAACCTAATTCCTTAATTGTTAAGATGGGTTGCCCACATCTATAAATAAGAGGAGTCTTATTATGGGTGGTGGTGGTTGTTGACTTTTTTTCAACATACTGACATAATTCTAATTGTTGAGAGTACACCTTTTCTATAGAGATAGAAAACTAGGGTTTGAGCCAAATACCCATCTTCTTGAATTTTCTTCTTCCTGGTGGATCACCTCAGAGGCCAAACATATGGGTGGCTAACGTTGATCAAAGGAAGGAACCAAACCCGGTGGATTCAAGTTGAACGCGAAAGGATTTGGAGGTGAACTTGTACCGAGGAAGCTTCGATCTTCGAGGGTATGATTTTATTCTTTATCTTTTCGTTTAATTAATAATTGTGCATAAAGGGTGATCCGGTATATGGTTTGTAAATTTTTAAACTCGATTTTACACGCTTAGCATTATTTTTGCAATTTGATCATACATATGAATATTACAAACCTAATAATTGGCATCGAGCCAAACCTTTATGCAAATTATTAATTGTTCAGATTTGATATGTATATTGATATGTGTTTAGAACAATTTAATTGGGCATAATTTTATGGTATAAAATTTATAATAAAAAAAAAAAAAAGCATCCGTGCACGAAAATCAAGTTAAAGTGTGTATTAATCCCACGTGAATTTTTTTTTTTTTGGAGAACATGTTTGATTTCTTCTTTAAAAAAAGGTGTTGTTGGCTTTTGTTGCTGAATCAATAGCATGACATTCACGTGGTCAAGAAAAAAAAAATTAACAGGAGTCCTTCATGTTATATTAGCAATATGATTCCTGGACAATTTTTTTTAAGGAACGGTTATTATATTATATATATATATAATAGTTATATATATATATATATATATATATTATTCTTAATTATTTTATAATTAAAATAAAATGTTTATTTTAATTTTAAAAAAAAAGTTTATTTTAATATTAAAATAAAAAATATAGTTTATTTTAATTTTAAAAAAAAGAATATTATATATTTTAATATAATTATTTTAATCTTAAAATAAAAAGGTTTATTTTAATTTTAAAATTAGAATTTCATGCTAACTAATTAGAGTTTGAATTGGATTCCATAATAACTAATTGGAGTTGAAATTGGATTTTATTTTTCTAAAATAAAGGAGTTTATTTGTGAATAGGGAAGTAAATCCATCTTTCCTTAAATAAAGGAGTTTGTTTAGATATGAAATAAGATTTCATATAATTCAAAATAAAAGAGTTTATTTGTGAATAGGAAAGAGAATCCATGTTTCCTTAAATAAAGGAGTTTATTTAAATATGAAATAAGATTTCATATTATTCAAAATAAAGGAGTTTATTTGTGAATAGGAAAGATAATCCGTGTTTCCTTTAATATTTTTTTTACATGGAATTGGATTCCATAATTAATTAAAATAAAAGAGTTTATTTTAATTAAAGATTTTTTTTATTACATGGAATTGGATTCCATAATTAATTAAAATAAAGGAGTTTATTTTGATTAAAATTTTGATTAAAATAAAATAGTTTATTTTATTCAAAAATTAGATAAATTAAAATAAAATAGTTTTATTTTGATTTAAATTTGGATTAAAATAAAGGAGTTTATTTTGATTCAAAAATAGATTTTATACTAACTAAATTTGCCCATTAAATGATATCAATATATATATTAAATGTTTATTATTCATAAGATGAATGTTATTTATTGATGCATATGGTGATGTGTATGATAATAAATGGGATTGATTATGGACTATTGACCAATGCGATTGGATTTTATTTTAGTTGGATGCATTGAATGTATGGGTTTTATTAAATGGGGTCTGCACAGACTCGTCTTCTCTAATTTTTTCTTAATGTAAATTCTAACTCCTCCTATGTACTTCCCCTCGATCACGATCAAGGTTTCTATTTATTTTAAAATAGTTTTGTAATAGGAATAATTAGAATTATTTTGAAAAATTGGAGATCAAGGAGCAAGGAGCGCTTGAAGACTTGTTTGTAATGGAGCCCGGGTTTAAATGTAATTGTTATATTTAAATATTAATTCTTGCACCCCTAGGGTTTGACCTTTTGGTTCACTTGGTGGCTCTAGTGAACCAAACTAGAATAAAAGTCCATAATCAATCCAGGTAGAATATAGTATTCTATATGTGCATGCTTATACTATATATATTATATATTATGCAAACATGCTCAGCATGTTCATTAATACGACGCGTATTTTATATATATATGCATGCGCTAAACAAGATGAGACAAATTAATAACAAACCCTCAATTTTTTTTATATTAAGTCCTAAGCGTTCAAAGATATTTGGAATATCGAACGTCGCCTTCTAGCATGATAAAATTAATAGAGTATTAAATATTTAATATGAGTTTGTTGTGTCACCACAAGGCAAGTATTAAGTATTTAAGATGTTAATTTATCACATTTGATGCTTATAAAGAAAATTGAACAATATTGTTTTGTTGTGTCACCACAAGGATGATATTTTTCTTTTTTGAATATATGGAGTGCTAGGTCCGACTTAACTTGGATAATTTTGATTCGGATGTGCCACCACTTGATCAAAATAATCTAAGAGGCAAAAGAAAAGGAGTTGCATAGTTGATGTAATTGACAAAAGTTGTCTACCTATTTATTTATATATAGTTTGTTGTGTCACCACAAGGCTATATACATTTGAAATGGGATCCTTATTCTCACTAGCAAATCTTTAATTAGATTTTTCCGAGGCTATATAGTGAGGGTAATATAGTTTGAAGAAAATAGTGGGAGATACCAATTTAAAACAAGACCTAATTTATTTTGGTAATTAATAATAGAATGTATGTTAAAATGTTGTTAATTACAAATTCATTTACATAATTTTACAATGTCTAAAATTACTATCACTGCGAAGCATATTAGATGCTAAATTAATCAGACCGAATTAAACGGATTGGTTAAGGAATTTGAGAATAGTTCTCATAGCTGAAAAGCTATCTTATGCCCTTAATACACCTATTGTGACGCCCCCAAAATAGGTATACACAACACCCATTCTGAGTCGCCAAATACATGGTACAAGAAGCAAACTACAACTTCAATAATACAAATGTCGTGTGAAATACGACAATATATACTGTGAGTTTAAATACAAATATTATCTTCTAGATAATATTTATACTCAAATAAATCCTCATCACATTTATTGATACATTATTTTACAAAAATAGTGAGGACTACTAAACAACTCTCTCTAGAACCTTCATTCCATACCCCGACTAGTATTCGCTACATTCTCGCCTCCTGAGAAGAAAAATGGAACAACAAGGAAAAGGGTGAGCTCAACTAGCCCAGTGAAGAATATTATGACTAAGATAATATACAACAAATTATCGTTAGTCTCCAACAGGAAAAAATCGATAGAATACAATAGACAACAAGTTTCAGATCAATATTCATAATGAAATAATAATTCATAGAAGAGTTACGTAGAGAATGAAATCTACTATAATCTATGAATTTAACAGTCCATCATCAATATTTTATCCCTGTAACATCAATCAATATTCATCTCAAATCAAATATTCATCTTTGCACTACAGGCCAAAGATATTCATCAATCGGTCATGTTCATCTCAACACCTGTTCATCTTTGCACTAAAGGCCAAAGATATTCTTCAGAAATCATTCATCTTTGCACTATAGGCCAAAGATATTCTTCAGAAATCATTCATCTTTGCACTACAGGCCAAAGATATTCAATAATATCATCATTTAAGACTGAGGATGATGAAAAATATTTTTAAAGAACGAATCCAGTGAAACAAAATGACAAGGATTAAGGATTAAGGATTCGTACTTTGTTTTATCCATGTCCAACAATACCTCAAAAATAATCATAGTGGTGTAAAATTCAAGAATGATCAAAACATGGATACAATCAAAGCTAGTATCCGAATAGATATTTTGGAATTAAAAGAAAAATTTTCATTTTTAAATTGAATAGTGCCGTGATATCGTGAATAGTGCCGATATCGTGAATAGTCACCAAAATATCGTGAATAAGTAATCTTCGTGAATAGTAACTCATGAATAGTAACTCGTGAATAGTAACTCATGAATAGTAACCCAGAACATGAAAAAGTTCCAAATTTGATAAAACTTCAGATCAACATTTCAAAGATAATGATATTGAAGAAATAATATCATTATTTAAAAAAATAATATCCCTTACCTCAAAGAATCAAGATTTCGGAAGGAAAGGTCAAGTGATCTTGAATGAAACTTGTAATTTAATAAAGAACTCTCAAAGTATCTAAATACTCACAAAATACGCTCAATAATATAGAGAGAGAAAAGAGAAAACTTTGTTTCGGTGTGATTTTCAATTCTAACTAAAGCCCTCTATTTATAGGAAAATGTTAGCCGTACCAAGCGAGACTTGACCACCACTACGATGGCTTTACTCGCTACTATTGCCACCCACCACATTTGAAATAAAATTCAGCACATTTCTTCACCAACCACAAGTGGGGCCCACTCAATTCTAGAATTTTCCACCAAAATCAATTATAACCCTACTTTCTGAATCAGACACCTCTTAAAATTTATAACAAATCATTCGTTCATTTTTAACGGTTCAAAATTTGTAGACATATACTCAACTTATATATGTATAACATATCAAAAAATTACAACGATCCAACGGTCGGATTAAATATTATAACTCACACAATAAAGTTGTAATAACAACCGATTTGATCTTTTAATACCTCCAATCCGACAAAATAAAACATCTCAAAGATTAATTCCTTCATTAATAACCACATAAATAAATCCATCATTTATATTCAAATAAAATAAATATTTCCTTATCATATGAATCAATAATTAATTATTCACAAATAATATTACGAATCACATTTATGACAACCAGCGGTCCAGAGAAAGAGGGGCTTTCAATAAGGATCTCTCCTCATTGGCGTGCAATTAGGTGACCAAACCTCTCCTTAGATGTAACTTTCTAGACATTGCCAATAATGTTATCTAATAATATTATTCAAATAATATGAATTATTGATCCGATAATGGGAAATCGTGCGCAAATGACAATTATTGAAACAACAATAATATAAATACCAACGCAAAGAACAATTATTGAATCAATAAAATAAAATATTGAATAAAGAATTCACTGTGAAAATTATTGAGTAGTGCCTTCTTACGTAAGAATCAATAATTCAACAATCATGCAATACCGGTGCTATCTGCAACCAACGCCAGACATCGTATTTTAACCACCGGGTATTCCAATGATCTTAATTCAGAATAACTACGCCGTTATTTATAACCACCCAAACTTTGTCGCTTTCCTCATCCAATCGCTTTCCGTTATGGGGCCACACACATGGTCGCGCCGTCGCATGACGAATATTCCCGACAAAGATTTAATATTCCACGACCAAACGAATATTCCCAAACAACAATGAATATTTTATAACCACTTGCTTCTTTTGAAATATTTGTGTATTTAACCCTTAACTATCCACATTAATCAAATCAACCCTTACTATTTCAAAATAATAAATAAAGGAAATTCCTTTTTATTTAAAAAAATTTTGGGGTCTTACAACCTCCCTCCTTATGAAATTTCGTCCTCAAAATTGACGACGACACGGTGTTTGAAAAGGTGAGGATACCTCGCTTTCATTTCCGCTTTCAATTCCTGTGTCATTTCCTCTATAAAGCATGATTCCTCCACAAAACTTTAACTTGTGGTATGACCTTTCTTGGCGTAGGACATGCTCCTTCCTATCCAAAATCTCGACAGTACCTCTCATCACACGTTAAGTCTTTGGCTATCTCGTCCTGGTTCTAACTCTATAACGTGGTTCGGGTCTTTCACATATTTGAAATAAGCAGATATGTGAAACATATTATGAACACGAGACATACTTTGAGGTAACGCAAGTCTATAGGCTACATTTCCTACTCGGTCAAGAATTTGAAATGGACCAATAAATCGTGGATTGAGCTTTCCTCTCTTCCCAAATCTTGTAACTCCCTTCCATGGAACAACTCGCAACAATACATGATCCCCTACATTAAATTCCACATCCTTTCGATGAAGATCCGCATAACTCTTTTGTCGATCTTGTGCCGTTTGTATACGTTGTCGAATCATTAGTCATACTTACTAACTCGGGTCCCAACAATGTTGCTTCACCCACCTCATCCCAACATATTGGAGAACGACATTTTTGTCCATATAATGCTTCGAATGGAACCATGCCTATATTTGTTTAATAACTATTGTTGTAGGAGAATTCCACCAATGGTAAATACTTATCCCAACTACCCTTGAAGTCTAGGACACAGAGTCTTAATATATCTTCAAGAGTTTGAATAGTCCTCTCTGATTGTCCGTCCGTTTGGGAATGGTATGCCGAACTAAATCGCAAATCCGTGCCCATAGCTTTCTAACCCAAAATCATGAAGTGAATCTTGGGTCACTATCCGAAACTATGGATACAGGCATGCCATACAACCTCACAATCTCATTCACGTACATACTAGCAAAACGTTCAAGGGAATAAGTCTCCCGTATCGGTAAGAAATGAGCAGACTTGGTTAATCTATCAACAATGACCCAAATAGCATTGATGCCTTGAGAAACCGTAGGAAGACCCGTAATGAAATCTATGGTAATGTGTTCCCACTTCCATTCCGGAATCTCAAGTGGTTGCAACGGACCCTTAGGTACTAGATGTTCCGCCTTTACACGTTGACAAGTTAAACACATCGAGATAAACTTTGCAATCTCTCTCTTCATATTGTTCCACCAAAATGTATGTCGAAGATCACGATACATTTTAGTACTTCCAGGATGGATTGCAAATGGCGTATTGTGTGCCTCCATCATAATCTTGTACTTCAAATCGAGTCGTTAGGAACACAAAGTCTAGAGTGGACTCAAGTATTCCTTCTTCATCAATTCTCGCCCTAGGAATAGCTCCTTCTTGTACTTTCTTTTTCATACGCATCGACTCCGGAGATGGCTGGCTTGGCGGCTTCAACTTTATCGATTAAAAGTCGATTATACTCAGATATCATCACATGGGTACTTAGAGTTTTCATCTCCATCTCTATTATTTGTAAATTATACTGAAATTAGTCTTTGACAATATCGTACTCAGACTTGTATACGATCTTCTACTCAACACGCCGCCTACCACGTTTGCTTTTCGAGGATGGCATGGTCGTAACACGTGTCTTTGAAATGAGTCTCCTCTTGAGTTCTTCAAGCTCTTCCCACATTCCTTGCTCCATTCGAATTTTGTATCTCTACGAGTCATTTGATTAATGGAATAGCGATTCGAGAATATCTTTCAACGAATCTCCGATAATAACCAACTAAGCCTAGAAAGCTACGTATTTCGACATCGACTTAGGTTGCTCTCAACCGTGACTCATATCCCAATCTTGGATAAGACGTCACAATGACACCTATCGCTTTACTATCGCATCTAATATGACGTCCCCTACAGGAGAGTCCGGCTTAGTGAATTCCACAAAGGAAGTCACAAGATAAAGGCTCAGGTACCAAATTCTATAGTTGAATTTTTAACTCCTGAAGTTCAATAGGAGCCATTCGATATGAGATTTTAGAAATGAGTTTTGTACCGGGTTCAAAGTCGATACAAAATTTAATATCAGTCTTTGGGAGTAAACCAAGAAATTCTTCAGGAAATACGTCAGGAAAAATCAATAACAACAGGAATATTATTCAAATCTGACGTGTCTTTATTCAAATCCATAACATGGACTAAGAAAACTTGACATCCGTAATAAACGAATGACTTCATGGCTTGATATGAAAATGTTTGACTACAATGGTTTGATTGCTTGAATTCGAATAACAGGTTGCTTAGGAATATGAAAACTAACAACCTTACAAAAGCAATCAATTTGGCATGATGAGTAGTTAACCTTAAAATCACATCAAAAGCAAATATCTCTATAGAAATAAGGTTAATGTGTAATATGATAGTGCCAACTTGAATCAAGCAAGATTTTTAAACAACGGATGTAATGAAAGTTTCTCCTAATGGAGTCTCCACAGATAGGTCAAAGTTTAATTTCTCCGTAGTCAAGTTCAAACGTTGAGCGTAAGTAAGAGAGATAAAAGAATGGGTAGAACCAATATCTAGTAAGGTATATACTTCGCAAGAATTTATAATTAACTAACCCGTGCTAACTTCGTTCGGGTTCCTCGCATTTTTACCAGTCACAACAAACGCTCTTCCCGGAATCGTTGACTTTGACTTTTCTGGGACAGTCTTTTGAGTCACCGTCCCTGCTGAACTAGGTTTCACATCGCAGACAATCTCGAGCCATATGTCCTTCCTTTCCACAATTATAGCATACCTTGAGAATTGCTAGGCGCTTTGGTCGATATGTCCCTCTTTTCCGCATTTGTATATATAATGACCGGTGGTCGTTCTCCTCCTTAAAACTAGTTGCTCTGATGAAGCGCCGACGCCTTCACATGGTCGTTGTTGAATCTCCTCTTTAAAATCTCCTCCCACTCGCTCGCTTCTTATTTTCGGGCCACGATTACCACCGGAGTGGTTACCGCCTTTGTATCGTATTTCTTTCTCCTCCGTGGTTATCGTTATTCGATGATCGCTATCTTGAGTATGATCTCGGTTATGGTCCCTCGGTTGAACGTACTCGTTATCTCGCTTCTAACAATCGAGCCTCGTTGACAACATCTCGAATAGAGAGAAAATTTATGAGAAATGAGATATCGACGTATGTCGGGTTTCAAACCTCTCGTAAACATCCGCGTCATAACGTTCCTCATTCTCCACCAAATGAGGTGCAAACTCGATAACTCCGCGAACTTCGCCTCGTCTTTGGGACACCGCCATGTTATTCTCGCTCTAGTCTAATAAACTCCACTTCCTTCATATGACTAATACTTTCGTGGAAGTACTTGTCATTGAATCTGCTTCTCAAACGTCTCCCATGACATGCCGAAAGTGCAATTTGGATGGGTACGCTTCACGTGATTCCCACCAATGTCTGCCTCGCCACGGAACATAAAGGTGGCGAATGGAACTTCTCGTTCTCTCGTGCATCCCAAGACATCGAATATCTTGGTAATTTGTTTGACCCATGTTTACGCCATGATCGGATCTCGGCTTTCCTTAAATTCTGGTGGTCCCAACTCTTCAATCGCTTGCATTTGTGACCACCCGTGAATTGCTATCATTTCCTCCTCAGTATTTTGAACACGAGTCTCCTAAATTCGATTTTGCATGAATCGCAAAAACTTCTAAACATCCCTCGCTCAACATCTCTTTCAATGGTGTTGTTCACACGGGAGGAACATTGCCACTGTCAGACGTTCTCCTCGTTTGGTAAGCACAGGCATCTCCACGGTCTCATTTACTCCATCGTTAATATTCTCACGACATTCTCAAAATACCGTCATAAAACAAGGGTTAATTAAGGAAATCAATATATCACATAATATCCCTTATATCTTGACCAACTAACAAATAAGCTTAGGTAGGACACACTAGCGAAGGATTTACTCGCTCTCTCCCCTCCTAGTTCTATTCCCGATCTCCGCCAGAGATCATATCCTAAGCTCGATACCAACCGTGACGCCCCCAAAATAGGTATACACAACACCCATTCTCGAGTCGCCAAATACATGGTACAAGAAGCAAACTACAACTTCAATAATACAAATGTCGTGTGAAATACGACAATATATATTAATGAGTTTAAATACAAATATTATCTTCTAGACAATATTTATACTCAAATAAATCCTCATCACATTTATTGATACATTATTTTACAAAAATAGTGAGGACTACTAAACAACTCTCTCTAGAACCTTCATTCCATACCCCGACTAGTATTCGCTACATTCTCGCCTCCTGAGAAGAAAAATGGAACAACAAGGAAAAGGGTGAGCTCAACTAGCCCAAGAAAGAATATTATAACTAAGATAATATACAACAAATTATCGTTAGTCTCCAACAGGAAAAATCGATAGAATACAATAGACAACAAGTTTCGGATCAATATTCGCAATTGAAATAATAATTCATGGAAGAGTTACGTAGAGAATGAAATCTACTATAATCTATGAATTTAACAGTCCATCATCAATATTTTATCCCTGTAACATCAATCAATATTCATCTCAAATCAAATATTCATCTTTGCACTACAGGCCAAAGATATTCATCAATCGGTCATGTTCATCTCAACACCTGTTCATCTTTGCACTAAAGGCCAAAGATATTCATCAATCGGTCATGTTCATCTCAACACCTGTTCATCTTTGCACTAAAGGCCAAAGATATTCTTCAGAAATCATTCATCTTTGCACTACAGGCCAAAGATATTCTTCAGAAATCATTCATCTTTGCACTACAGGCCAAAGATATTCAATAATATCATCATTTAAGACTGAGGATGATGAAAAATATTTTTAAAGAACGAATCCAGTGAAACAAAATGACAAGGATTAAGGATTAAGGATTCGTATTTTGTTTTATCCATGTCCAACAATACCTCAAAAATAATCATAGTGGTGTAAAATTCAAGAATGATCAAAACATGGATACAATCAAAGCTAGTATCCGTAATAGATATTTTGGACGAAAAGAAAAATTTTCATTTTTCTATGAATAGTGCAGTGTAGATATCGTGAATAAAGTCAGTATCGTGAATAAGAATCGTGAATAGTAACTCATGAATAGTAACTCATGAATAGTAACTCATGAATAGTAACCCCGACATGAAAAAGTTCCAAATTTGATAAAAACTTCAGATCAACATTTCAAAGATAATGATATTGAAGAAATAATATCATTACGAAAAAAAATAATATCCCTTACCTCAAAGAATCAAGACTTGCCGGAAGGAAAGGCTCAAGTGATGTCGAATGAAACTTGTATCTTAACAAAGAACTCTCAAAGTATCTAAATACTCACAAAATACGCTCAATAATATATAGAGAGAGAGAGAGAAAACTTTGTTTCGTGTGATTTTCAATTCTAACTTAGCCCTCTATTTATAGGAAAATGTTAGCTTACCAAAGGCATTTTGACTGCTACACGATGGCTTTTACACGCTACTATTGCCACCCACCACATTTGAAATAAAATTCAGCACATTTCTTCACCAACCACAAGTGGGGCCCACTCAATTCTAGAATTTTCCACCAAAATCAATTATAACCCTACTTTCCGAATCAGACACCTCTTAAAATTTATAACAAATCATTCGTTCATTTTTAACGGTTCAAAATTTGTAGACATATACTCAACTTATATATGTATAACATATCCAAAAATTACAACGATCCAACGGTCGGATTAAATATTATAACTCACACAATAAAGCTGTAATAACACCGATTTGATCTTTTAATACCTCCAATCCGACAAAATAAAACATCTCAGCATTAATTCCTTCATTAATAACCACATAAATAAATCCATCATTTATATTCATATAAAATAAATATTTCCTTATCATATGAATCAATAATTAATTATTCACAAATAATATTACAGAATCACATTTATGACAACCAGGCTGTTCCCAGGAAAGAGGGGGCTTTCCAATAAGGATCTCTCCTTACTGGCGCGCAATTAGGTGACCAAACCTCTCCTTAGACAGAACTTTCTAGACATTGCCAATAATGTTATCTAATAATATTATTCAAATAATATGAATTATTGATCTGATAATGGGAAATCTTTGTGCGTTGATAATTATTGAAACAACAATAATATAAATACCAACGCAAAGAATTATTGAATCAATAAAATAAAATATTGAATAAGAACTCATCGTGAAAATTATTGAGTAAAGTGCCTTCACGTAAGAATCAATAATTCAACAATCTTTATGCAATACTGCAAAGCTATCTTTCGCAACCACGCCAGACATCGTATTTTAACCAACGGGTATTCCAACGGTCTTAATTCAGAATAACTACGCCAAGCTATTTATAACCACCCAAACTTTGTCGCTTTTCCTCATCCAATCGCTTTCCGTTATGGGGCCCACACATGGTCGCTAGCGTCGTTGCATTTAATATTCCCCGAAAGATTTAATATTCCACGACCAAACGAATATTCCTAACAACAATGAATATTTTATAACCACTTGCTTCTTTTGAAATATTTGCGTATTTAACCCTTAACTATCCACATTAATCAAATCAACCCTTACTATTTCAAAATAATAAATAAAGGAAATTCCTTTTATTTAAAAAAATTTCGAGGTCTTACACCTATCCTCGCAATGGTACGCAGATAATGCCTCCGAGGAAGACAAGCTTATTTTTAGAAAGTGGCAAGAAGATGATGCACGATTGGCTCAATACATCATGCTCGCATCCACGAAAGTAACGAGCTTCAGCGTCAGCATGAAACTATGGATGCTTCTACTATATTCCTGCACATCAAGTAGTTGATGGTGAGGAAAGTAGGACTGATAGATATCAGATCTCTAAGGAGCTCTTCCGATCTAGAATGGCCAATGGCACTATAGTATAGACAAAAGTCCTTAACATAATCAATTTGATTGATCAATTAGGACAATGGGTTTTGTCATGGATGGAGAGTTGAGCCAAGATTTGATCTTGCACTCACTCCCGGACTCCTTTCACAATTGTTGTGAATTTTCATATGAACAAGCTAGATATCACCATTGATTTGCTTAACATGTTGAAAAATGTTGAGTCACTTTCCAACCAAGAAAGACCATGTCTTCTTGGTAGGGCCAAAGGATCTTACAAAAGAAGAACGATTCAAAGAAGGTAAATGAAAAGGCAAAAACAAAGGATAATAAGAACAAAAGCGTCACGGATAGCAAAGGAGCTTGCTTCCACCGCAATAAGCCCGGACACCGGAAAGAAAAGCTGCGAGAAGCATCTTGCAGAGGCTAACCAAAGAAGCTTAGTGAAGTTTCTACATAATACGCTTTTTTGTTCATGATTGAAATAATTTTTCTTTAAGTCAAGGTTCTACTTGGGTATTGGATACTGATTTTGGTTATCATAAATATAGATTTATGAAGGGACCAAGCAGAAGTAGAAAGTTAAACAAAGATAAGTAATCCTATGTGTGGAAAATGAAGCAAAGGTTGCTGCATTAGCTATATAAACTTATAGTTTAGCAATGCCTACGGGCAAATCTATTAAGTCAATAAGTTGTTATTGTATTCCGATTCTTGTTAAAATATTATTTCCATTTTATTGTTGGACAATGAAATCTTTGGTATTATAATTAAGAACAATTGTTGTTCTATTTATAATAATAATGTTTTGTATAGAATCGGAATATTACTTAATAAATTTTATATACTTGACTTACATGAAAATAATTTTGCATATTGAACAAATTAGTATAAGAAAAGGAGATGATCATTCAAAGAGTTGAATGTGTATTTGCTAAAATACAAGTGTGAATTATTTGAAAGGTTCAAAGAATTGAAGTGAAACAAATTGGCAATGTATTAAGATTCTTTGATTAGATCAAGGAATAAATACTTGTGCAATAAGTTTCGGATCATCTCAAATGGTTTTCTCATAATGGACACATCCCGATACGCAATAATTGATTGATGTATCCGAATGAAAAATCGTACCTTGTTGGACATGGTGCGGTCCATAATGATTTTACCGACATTCCAAAGATCCTTACAGGTCATGTCCTAGAAATGGCCGCGATATCTATTTAAAATGGTAACCTCAAAATCCGCCCCAAGACTCCATAAAAGTTATGGATAGGAGGATTCCTAATCTTAAGTATGTTAAGATAAGGGGTTGTCCAACTTATGTGAAAAGGTTTCAAAGGATAAGCTTGGGACAAAATTTGACATGTACTGATTTGTGGGACATCCTAAAGTAAGTTTAGGGTATATGTTCTATAATTCTACTTAGCAAAAGGTGTTTGTTACGAACACGCCTTCTAAGATAAAGGTGTTTATCATTGAAGGGCTAGTGGGAGGATAATAGATCTTGAAAAGTTCAAGAACCACAAAACACTATAAGTCAAATAAGAGGAACCTGTAGATAGACCTATGTATACCACAACCTAATCGTAAGTCCGGAATAGCATCAAGATACCTAGGAGGTATGGATTCATCATGGATGATGATGATGAGGTACGCATCATAGAAGATGATGATCCATTATATACGATGATGAGGTAAGTGTGTATAACACTCGAGAGAAATGGATTGAAGCAAGTTTCTCAAATATGGAACATTCGTTTTGATGAGGCAATCAAAAGAGTTTGATTTTATCAAAATAAGAATGAACCAAGTGTGTGTAAAAGGGTCGATTGGGAGCGTCATAAAATTTCTAGTATTATATGTTGATATACTACGGATAAGGAATGACATACCAATGCTACAATCAGTAAAGATAAAGTTGTCTAAACAATCCTCCATGAATGGTTTGGGAAGAGTATCTTAATTGGGGATAAAATCTATATAGATAGATACAAGAGGATGCTCGACTTAACCCAAGGAACGTATATTCATTTGATGCTAAAGTCGTTTAGCATGGCAAACTCTAAGAGATGTCTCATGTAGATGAGCTATGGAGTGTATCTCTCTTAATAGTCCCCACAGACTCCTGAAAAGAGAGGTCTCATGAGTGACAATCATGTATGCAATGAAATATACGAGACCTGATGTTGATCGGTCATATTCTCGAGAAGTTCACTATGAGTCGCTGAAAACATCTTAAAAAGTGCTTACTTAGGCACTAAGGATGTGATCATATTCATGGTTGGTCTTAATTAAAACTAGAGGGCTTAATGGACTCAAGTTTTTCGATGGACCAAGATGACGAGAAAAATCCACTTTAAGGTAAAGGGTTACCTTGAAGCAAAGTGGTGCGTTGAATTGGAAAGGTTCCAAACAAAGAAAGAGTTCTTTGGTTTAGTGATAAAGACAAAGTATATTGCTATAAATGAAGCTGCAAGTTGATTGTTTGGATTAAAAGTTCATTACAGAACTAGGAATAGTTCCTAAGTCTCATCTTGGATCTAAACATGTGTTGTGGCACTTTCATTTGATTATTAGAATCATTGAAAGATGGGAAATCACTATAGAGATAGTGGACTCTCATGAACAACCACTACTAGAAATTCAACATATAGCGACGAGATATAGCGACGGTCGACACGGAACCGTCGCTATAGGGTATATATATGACGATTTGGCCACTTCCCGACTCCGGTCGGTATAGGACCTCAAGGTAGTCTATTGCGAGGGTCACAAAAGACCGCTTTCAGATAGGAATTTTTTAAGGATTTTAATTAACG
The DNA here is from genome assembly GCA_020205615.1 of Panax quinquefolius. NCBI lineage: Eukaryota > Viridiplantae > Streptophyta > Magnoliopsida > Apiales > Araliaceae > Panax > Panax quinquefolius. Next base: position 32,365,164 of record CM035166.1, read on the forward strand.
AGGGTCATATAAGGGAGGCGTATCATATACGAGGGTTAAAGGGTCTCTCATATTCTTTCCCCAAATCGACATCGGCGTTCATTCCCTCGCATCATTCGATTAACATCTTAGTAACTCGATCAAGATCTTGACGTTCTCACTCCCTCTCGTGCATCATAAGTCCGATCCATTCCGTAGGCGTAGAGGGTGTCTCAGATTCGATCATGACGAGATATCGAATCCACCACATCTTTGCTTTATTCGTCTGTTAGAGATCTCAAGATCTCTCCTTTTTCCATTCGCAGACGATGAAAAACATACCTTTTATCAATTTAGAGCAGAGAGAGAGAAAGATATCGTTTTATAAATTAGGATTTGGCGACTTGGAGTTGAGGAATTTTGGGTATGTGTGGAATAAATAATATAATTGGGTTGGACGGTGGTGATTGAATTCTAATGAAGAATTGCTGGAATTGGGGAAAAATTGGGCTTCTTTGGTGGGATTTGAGGTTTGTTTACAAAGAAAAGCTTATTAGAATTTTCAACTGGAATGTGGAGAAATTGGTGTAAAGTGAAATTGAAGAGACGCGAGAAAACAATCGATCTATCTGTAAGGAGATTCAAGGAAAAGGAAATTGGCAAAGATTTTGGTACGAATGTCACTTTAATTGCTTGCTAAAATAGGTTAAATTTTGTGAATATGCTATTCTTGCCTTGTACTCCTATATATATACATTTATGATTTTGATGTTGTCTATATGTTTGAAGCCTTGATTGAAGTAGCTATGGAAGTAATTATAATGTTTCTTTCGAATTACGGGGTTTAGTAATCGTTGTAATTTGTCTATTTCTTTTGGTACATTTAGTTCAACTTTATATCTAATCGAGATCTTTATGATCTTTATGTTTAATATATGATGTTTCTACCAAATAAGTGTTAGAAAAGGAGGGTGATTTTTTTTATCGTTTGTTAATTCTTTGTTAACTCTGCGGTATGTAGTAATTTTAGTGTTTATGATCATTTACAATGATATCCAAGGGAATGGCAACTCCTGTGGAACCTCTAAATGGGATCAGATCCGAAGGGAAGCATATTGTCTGTCATTTTGGTGGTATTATCTGTTAAGGGGGCTGACTTTGTTTGTTGTAAAACTGTTATTTAATAGTAGTAGTTGAACTACCCACTTTAAACGTATGAGGAGCACTCAAATAGCTAGCATGGCCTAAAAAATTATACAAGTAACAAATCAAACAATATCAAAGTCATCTAGTAGTTGGTAAAAAATTATACAAGTAACCAAATTTCTCGTAAGGTTTCTAAGGATTCTTGGCCTGCAGGGTGAATCGTTAAAACTAGGAAGTTCTGCTTTTATAAAGGGCTAAATTCCGATTCTATATACGATATATGAAAGTGGGTGAAAAGGGTCGAGTAACAAAATCTTGTACTTGTTTTAGTTGTATGCTTAATTGCCCTAAAAAACCTTTCTATTTTAACAAGCCCTAAGTTTTGAAGAGAACAGGTGTCTTTTCCCTGGTGGTACAATTTTATGGGGTCTACATAAAAGTAAATCTAACACCAAATGTTAGTTTGAAATCTATAGCTTGCTAGTGATTTAGTACTTGTTTTAGTATATTCTCTCTATTGGACTAGAAGGAATCCAACAGGATGTTAAACCAAAGGAGACAAACGCACTGCAATTAATTTGTAGGAATATTTGAGGCTTATAATTAAAAAGAACTTCCATGTCCAACATTGAGACCTTGAATGTAATGTTTTGGTGTAGTCACCCTTAATTATTACCTACGCTTATTTGAAATTGTTAATTATGATAATTAATATTTAAATTATCTACGACCTTTTTTGTTTTATTTGAGTGAGGCGGGAGTTTGGTTGGCATTCAAGGTACTTAATTATGATAATTAATTATCATAATTAATTATGATAGATTTCTATCGCAATATCATTCGATGGTTGTTCAATTTGATTTAGGGACATAATATTATGGATAAGATGTGGATGGAATTACCAAGATATTCTAGAGAATATCTTGCAGGCATAGAGATATTTCGGACTTTGGTTTGAAAAAGTGGACATGGTAAGCAGGAAGAATTCCTTGCCCATGTAAGAATTGTGTAAATGGCCGATACAGTATTCGAGCTACTATTCGTGAACATTTGATTTGTGATGGATTTATGTTTGGCTACACGAATTGGGTGCATCGAGGGAAGATGTGATTGTCGGGGATGTGAGTAATGATGATGTTCACGAAGAACCATCACAATCCGAAGATGAGCATCGTATGCCTGAGATGGTAAATGATATATTTAGGGATCACGGTGTAGATTCGTCTAATTTGAAGCTTCAAAATACCAAAAAGTACATGTCGAGGCCAATCAACCTTTATATCCGGATGTGAAAATGAGACGATCCTTTCATTCGTTGTATGGCTTTTCAATCATAAAAATGTTAGCAAATGGACTGATGTGTCCTTTGATGGATTGCTCCGTAAGTTCAAGTCATCATTTCCATCATTTGCAAACTTTCCTGTTAACATTACATATCCATTAACTAAAGCTTATCTAACAGCAGGATAATCGTCACTTAGAGAAGAAGAGTATAAGATACCATGACGATTGGCTTTAGTGCAAGTGGGAGATTGAAAGTAGTATGCACACAAGCCAATCATGTTTGATGATAAAGCATATACTTTGTAACAATCTTATTCATTTATTAATAAAAAGTATTAATTTATTAAAAGCTTTTAATTATCTACATGATCTTTTTTTTATAATATGTGATAAACCCATAGTTTTAAGCAATGCTTTTAGAATAATGATGATGATCATTCTAATGAGATCTAAATTCTTAGAAAGCTTAAAACTAAAATAGTTCCCAATCGATGGATTACTAAATTGGGGATTAGTGAATCCGGATAGATTGGTACATACGTTAACTTGCTCGTTGGATGAGGATGATTGATCTCATGATCATTTGTGTGGAGACACTAAAGCAAGTGTGTAGGTGCTTATTAGAGAATAAGTTTCTTCGAGCGTGGCTCGCTAAGGAATACCTAATGGAGTTTTATTTGCTGTCGTCAATAGGAATTCTCAGTAGTGATAGTAGTACAAGTAATCCTTGGACTTGAGATCATCATAGTATCTTGTGTATGATGAGTTATACTTTGACTTATTCCTTAAGACCCTTAGGGTATATCAAAGGGTATGCTTGGGTATAATAAGTTATACATGGAGATAATGTATGATCAATAAAGAATCTACCACTTCTAATAAAGAAGAGAAATGTCCTATGTGATTCGATAAATGACAACCCAAAGAGTCCTTGGGTTAAGGCAGAATGAAATTAGAAAGGAGTTTCTAATTTGCATTATTTGAGTTGTGCATTTAAGAGTCGAAATACATATAATTAAATAAAATAAGACTTGATGAAAGAATTCCATGTCTTATATTTAATTGGGACATTGTATGGTGGAAGGATTGAATTAGACGGTAACTATTTACTCAAAGGTTCTTTTATGATTAATGTTGAAATCTATATTATCCGGAAAGTCGTTGATCGTTAGGAGGCTTATCCTATTGTAGAATAAATATTATTTATTTAAATAAATTAATTGTTTAATTTATTTATTTAAATAAGATTAGAATTGTTCTAATTGATTTATTCACAATAGGTTTAATATGGAGAACCTAAAGGGTCACACCATAAAAGGAAGAATAATTATTTAAGAAGTTAATGGCATAATCGTAATAATATGTTAAGTATATTTAATTTAATCTATGGTGATAGAATAAATTAAATAGCTTAATATTTATTATTTAATATTTTAAAATATTAAATATAAATTAATAAGAGGAGTCTTATTAATATTATTACAATTATTATTATTTTAATTTCTAAAAGAGTTTAGGAATTAATTTAATATAAGTACTCTCATTTATTCCTAATAGGATTAGGAGGGAAAATTAGTTAAAGGAGTTTAATTAATTATCCCTAATAAGATTAGGGAGCTTAATTAATTAAAAGAATTTAATTAATTAAATAAAACCCAATTCCTTAATTGTTAAGATGGGTTGCCCACATCTATAAATAAGAGGAGTCTTATTATGGGTGGTGGTGGTTGTTGACTTTTTCAACATACGACATAATTCTAATTGTTGGGAGAGTACACCTTTTTCTATAGAGATAGAAAACTAGGGTTTGAGCCAAATACCCATCTTCTTGAATTTTCTTCTTCCTTGGTGGATCACCTCTAGAGGCCAAACATATGGGTGGCTAACGTTGATCAAAGGAAGGAACCAAACCCGGTGGATTCAAGTTGAACGCGAAAGGATTTGGAGGTGAACTTGTACCTGAGGAAGCTCGATCTTCGAGGGTATGATTTTATTCTTTATCTTTTCGTTTAATTAATAATTGTGCATAAAGGGTGATCCGGGTATATGATTTGTAAATTTTTTAAACTCTGATTTTACACGCTTTCGCATTATTTTTGCAATTTGATTGCGCCCATGAATATTACAAACCTAACAACTGTGACTCTGGACATCAACTTGGATAGCACGTCACCATGACACCTTACATAAAGGTACAGTCAAAAACCTTTTTAGAAATTAAAACCTTTGGGAAGTGCTCAAGGAAACCTTCGTACATGGGAGGCCATGCGTCTAGGTTATTATAGATATCATATGCCCACAAAATTATCCTTGGTTGACCCAATAGAGCCCAAAGAAAAATGAGAAGATTACTATCATATTCTTCCCAATGGTGTGTCTTCTCTTGACATATCATTATCTCCACCGTCTCTAATTGAGAATTATACTTCAACCAAACTCCAAGATTTTATAGGTAGTGCTCGTATATATACTCAGTAAATGGATGAGCACAACCCTGTCTTATGATGACACGAGATTGTATGTCATTAGACATCTTCTATGATAGTGGCAAAACACCCTTCCAAGTTAAATTCACCTCACCCTCAACATATATAGACCACCGTTCTATTCCTCTGTTATTCCCCGCTTGTCCCAGCTACACTTTTGTTATCTGAAAGGAATTGTGAAGGAAAAGGGTGAACACAACTAGCTCAGTAAAAAATATTATGACTAAAGATAAATAGATTATCAATAGTCTTCATCAGTAATAAATCAGAGATTTAGAACACATGGTAGATGATAAAACTTTTCAACCATAGTTGCAGCAGAACGAGCAATCCATTAGAAGAGTCAAATAGACCATAAAATCAATTATCTTCTCCATGTTAAAAGTCCATCAACAATGTTTTATCCCTGTAACATTAATCAACAATTCCTGACCACAATCACGTGTATAACTCATAATCGTAATTGTAGTTCTAAATTCTTTTCCTCATCCAGGACAAAGTTAATTTTCATCACCTGAAACATCAAAGATCATGGTTATACCAAATCACAGTTCATGTTCATAATCCTACTAAGAAATTCATCTTTGCACTACGGGCCAAAGATATTCATCAACAAGTCATCTTTGCACTACAGGCCAAAGATATTCATCAACAAGTTATCTTTGCACTACAGGCCAAAGATATTCATCAACAAGTCATCTTTGCACTACATGCTAAAGATATTCAACAACAGGTCATCTTTGCATTACAAGCCAAAGACATTCAACAACATGTCATCTTTGCACTACAGGCCAAAGATATTCATCAGATGGTCATGTTCATCTAAACACATGTTCATCTTCGCACTACTGGCCAAAGATATTCATCAGAGATCATTCATCTTTGCACTACGGGCCAAAGATATTCATCATAAAATCATTCATCTTTGCACTACGGGCCAAAGATATTCAGTTATATCATTATTTAGGACTGAGGATGATGAAAAATATTTTAAAGAAAACGAATCCAGTGAAACAAAAGAACAAATATTAGGGATTCGTAGTTTAAATAACCCAAGTTCAAAAATACTTCATACATAACCAAAGTGGAGTAAAATTCAAGAATGATCAAAACATAGATCCAATCAAAGATAGGAACTAAAACAGAGAATCTTGAACATAGAAAAGAAAATTTAATTTTTCTGTGAATAGTGTCGTATTCATGAATAGCGCCGTATACGTGAATAGTGTCGTATACATGAATAGTAACTCCGACACCAAAAGATAGAAATTTCACAAAAAACATCATCATGCTTCGTGAATAGTACTCATGAATAGTAACTCGTGAATAGTAACTCATGAATAGTAACTTGTGAATAGTAACTCATGAATAGTAACCCCGACATAAAAAAAGTTCCAAATTTGATAAAAAGTTCCAACCATTATTTTGGCATAATAATATTGAAGAAATAATATCATTTTAAAAAAAAATAATATCCCTTACAATCCCTTAAAATCACTTACCATCCCTTACCTCAAAAAAAGAGCAAGATTGACATTTGGAATAACATATTTGAAACTAAACTTGACCAGATATAGCAACACTCAAGATATCAAAATACTCACAAGAATACACTCGATAATATATAGAGAGAAATAGAGAGAAAACTTCAGTTTCTGGTGTGATTTTCAATTCTAACCTAAGCACCCTATTTATAGGAAAATGCTTAGAACACTAAAGCAGAAAATTTAATATAATATTAATATATATTATTAAGTTTCCTATGCCAACCTTTGTAGATCTGAATTCAGCCATTAATGTCAAATGCTAGACCCACTTAACTCACCAAAAACGTTTTTTTTGAAAAAAATAATTAAAACTTCAAAAAATCAATTATTTCGGAACTTCGGAACTTCAATAATTCATAATAAATAGCCCTTTTGTTAGAAAATTCGAATCTCGCGTATTTTTATAGGAAATTCCATTAGCTACAACTTTACAAAAGAAAGTTTTTTCAAATTCCAAACAAAAATTGACCAAAATCCACAAACGGGCGATTTTACAGGCTATAATCAAATTTCAGTCAAGAAATGGGCCCACAGACATGTTTAACATGTTTTAAATAACTTTTGCAACAAAAATACTCTTCCTCTTCTTATACTCATATATCCCACATTCATTGTAAAAATATCATCATAATTATATTATAATAATATAATAAAATATTATTTTATCGTAAAAGATAAAATATCAATTTTCAACAATTGTCACTTTAAAATTTTCTCCATCTATATCCACATAAAATGAATATTTTCCTCATCATATAAATCAATAATTAATTATTCACAAATAATATTCTGTAATCACAATAATGACAACCAAGCGGTTCTCCCAGAAAGAGGGGCTTTCAATAAGAATTTCTCTTTCTTCGGGCGCAGCAATTAGGTGACCAAACCTCTCCTTAAGATGTAACTTTCTAGACATTGTCAATAATGTTATCTAATAATATTATTAGGATAATATGAATTATTGCTTCGATAATGGAAAAAATCGTGTGTAGTGACAATTAAAACAAAAAGAATATAAAATATCAACTTAACAATTATTGAATCAATAAAATACTGAACAGTAATTACTGTAACAATTATTGTGTAGTGCCTTCTTATATAAGAATCAATAATTGGTGCAATACCGTGTGCTACTGTGCAACAACACGTATTACTGTATTTTAACCACCGGGTATTTCAATAGTGTTAACAGTAACAACTACGCCGTTATTTATAAAAACTCCCTTTTATCGTTTTCTTCATCCGACAGTTATTCTATTATGGGGCCCACCAATGGTTGCGCCATCGTACGAATATTCCCCGACAGAAAGAATATTCCACGACCAAACGAATATTCCTCGACACAAAGAATATTTTATAACCACTTGCATATTTTGAAAAAATTATATATATCACCCTTAACTTTAACTTTTTATCAATTTAACCATTTACTAAATAGAAAAATTGAATACTTTTATTTCATAAAATTCGAAGTCTTACAGCATAGGTACAGGCTCTACTCTGTTCATGGACTCTTCGCTCACCATGTGTATGTCTCTATACATCAAGCTATCGATCGACATCTATAATAACACATAACAAGTTGATTAGTACATAATACACAATAATATAAGCACAAATCACATTTAATTTATTTAGGGTTAATTTTCATATTTTAAACCTTTCGGTACTGAGTTTCCTAAATACCTTATTAAGTGATTCAACTTAAGTAAAGCTCGAGTTTACTTTCATCGAACTTTTCCTTCCTTAACGAGGTTATTAGCCTAAGGTTCTTCCCCCACCCCCTTAAGTTTTATAACCTAATGACTTTGATACCAACCTGTGACGCCCCCAAATCCGTGAATCTTCCAACCCGACAGATGGTGCTACATGGTACTACAATTTATATAGTCATTCCATTGAAATAACAGCAAAATAATTGTATTTACTATATTCTTATTACAATAGTAATAAATCCTTTCCCAAGTTCATAAACTGAATACATTATTCGTTATTCATAAGTAAATTACATACAAACATACTAGTCTATTACAACATAATTAACTATCCATCTATATGTCACAACACATGCGACATAATACCAACAAAAGGGTTCTATATGTACATGTTAAACAAAATCAAATTATAGTCACAAGGTTTCAAAAATAAGGTAGCAACATGTACCGCTCTACAATTATCAAAAATAAATACTAAACATGATATCATAATTCAAAAAGTACAAATACGAGTCATGTGTATCAACTCCAAAATGAAACTAATATATTTATTTCACAGGAAAAAATTATGTGAAATCATAACAAAATTCGAAATAAGAAAACAAACGAACAAATCAAATTTAACAAAGAGTATATTTGAAAGAGTACTAAATAAAAAGTACGATACTTCCAAACCATTTATAGCACACTCCAAAAAAAATCTTACTCTCAATTGCCAACGATATCAAATACTGTAAACGTTATTCACAACCTAAACATATTCACCTCAAATTAAAAACAATCCAAACTAATAATTCCAAAGTAATTCATAATCTATTTAATATGCCTTTACTCATCCCCTTTTATCAATTACTAATACTCCAAAATTTATATTCTAAAAATAACTCTTTAAATTCCCTTCGTTCAATTTAAATAGTTTAATAAGATTTTATTATAATCCAATCATTAATAACATAATACAATTAAATTTATTATTAAAAACTTTTATAACTATGTTGACAAAATTAATTAATTCAAATTAATAAACATAAGTCCAATTGATTACAACTCCGATTATAAATATTATGATCAGAAATTTATTATATATATATATAAAATAAAAACAAAAAATGAAATTCATGCCTGCAAGAGTTGCAGGCCTAAACATGAAATAGCCTTATTCATTACAGAAGCTTTTCGCGCATCACGTTAGCGTTTTTTTTTAGGAAAAAGAAATCATCAATTCATACATACATACAGAACTTAAAACTTCAATTCATTATTAATAGTAAAGTTATAATACCTTTTCGCTTCTTATGCAACAAAGTGAATCTACTAATTTTCTCTTCTTCAAATTGCAGTGTAAAAGTACTTTCTCCACTTTTCCTTGTGTCGCCTCACGCCCAAATTTCTTTCTTACATTTGTATATATGAGATATAATGCAGTGCAGTTAGGTTTTATCTATTGTCTTATTATTTCTCCTAATTATAATAGGATTTTACTATTACCCAAATACAAAATAGATTCAATTAGTATAAATGCCCAAATTAATGTAATCACCTACTTATTATAAGTCACACAACTTAAATACAATTTGACCCAAACATAAAAAAAGCCCAATTAAAATATGGATTTCAATATTATTTATTTTTATTTTTTCACCGGGTATTACATCATCTACCCCTTAAAAAGGATTCCGTCCCCGGAATCAAAAGAATGAACGTACCAAATTATCAAAAGATGCGAATACTCCGCTCGAATAGACTCCTCTATTTCCCAAGTAGCTTCCCGCTCTGAATGATTTTACCACAAGATTTTAACAAAAGGAATTATCTTCCTCAATTTTAATTTAATCAGTTATTTCATTATCTACTAAAAGAATTTAATTTTCCAAACAAAACAAGGAAGAAAAGAGGGAAATAAAATAATTTACCTTTTTCAATTTAAATACAATCGTATAAGATAAAATTAATTAATATTTAATTATAAAAAAAATGGGTTATTACATTTTTCACCCCTAAAAAAATAATTCCGTCCTCGGAATTCAAAGAAGCTACAAAAAAAATTTTAATTACGACGTAGCTTCGTCGTTTGTAACGATCAACGCGGATAAGTCATCGGTCCACGTAATTATCAATGTACTTGTAAAAGATTCGTCAGCTACCGTGTCAAGCCTCGGTAAGGTTCTTCGTTTTGCATTGAATTAAACCACATGCTCCACAGCTGGCGCAACCCCCGTTAATATCATTGAGTTTCATTCTTGCAAACGTACGTACTCTTCAAAACATAATTCGAAATCACAAAAATTTCTCTTCATCTAAATATGATTCGAATACCCAAAATATTTAAAATAAATTTTAATTCATAAAACTTTTATGTTCCACACATGACAAAGATCTAACATTTTTTTTACATAAATTCATACAAAACTCTAATGACATCAGACAAACAAAACAACTATACAAACTATATTACCAACTCTCACTAAGTCCTCAAGAGTTTCAAAATATCATAACCTCAAATCAAATTAGCTCTCAAATATTATAATACCAAAAATATACTACTAAGATCTCTTTATCACCATATCAAACTCCAAGTCACATATCCTACATACTATCTTAATAAGCAAATATAACTATTCAAAATCTCTCAGAATCAATTGAATTTCATCACTTACTATCTAATCATATAATAAATCAATCATCCCTTATTGCAAACCTTAATCCCATAAATTTCAATGTCTCCCCATATTATCACAAATAAACTTCATAGAACATAACTCCAATATCCTACTAGATATAGTCATAAAATTGATCATTATCTCCAAATGATTAATCTAATTACCTCGAATATCACAACTCAAATTACAAGAAATCCTCTATACTTAATAATTTTCACTTTATCATAATATGTCATCAATACACAAACCTCAAATTATCCACAAGCTTAACATAAACAAAATCATCATCAAAATCAAATTCTCAATTCTAAGATCATAATAAATTGTCACCAAAAACAACTCTAACAAATAATTTTCCAAAATTAAAAACTCACTTATACAAATACTCACATCATAATCATATAATCATTTCTTAACTATACAAAATATCCAACCACAATCACATATTTATTCTCCTTAATGATATCCAATCACAATCCTTAACTAATATTATTGCTCCAATGTATAACAATAATAATCTTAACAATGTACCTCACCTTTCTCAAATCAACTACAACTCAAAGAGAGAATGACACTTGGTCAAAATAAAGACCAACCAAACAGAGAACAAAATCGAATCAAACTCCTACGATGTCTACCCAGTGATTTACCCACAACTCACATGTCAAACCTAAATAGGTTTTCTACAAAAAAGAACCTAAGCTTTGTTACCATCTCTGTAACACCCCCTTCCCGAAAAGGAAAGAGAGGCCACGTGCAAAGCACAACAAACCTCAAAATAAGTAAACAGAGCACTAACAACTTCAAAATATTAATAGTGATATCCATCAATGAAGTACTAAATACAATTCTCCAACTAGAGTCAAAATAATCAAAACTAAAAAAAATTGAATCATCCTAGATGGTCAAAGACAACTCTCTCATCACACTAGTCCTGAATCACCCATGCAAACCTGCCGGAAGAAAAACACAACATGAGCCAATTGTCCAGTACGGATATAGATAATACAAAGATGTATAACTGAAATACAAAATCAACTGAAGCAATATACTTAAGAAAGCCTCAAGCTTAAAGACTGACGAAAATATGATATCCAACGTCTGAATAAAATATATCCGAATCAACAGATTTAACGAGACAAATAGAAGAGTGAAGAATGAATTGAAGTAACTAACTTAATTAATTAAACAAAACATAAACAAACAAAACTAATACAATGAAATAATAGGCTGAATCAAATTGCTAGGTGTTATTTCATACCGAGTGAGCTCAGAAATATACATTGCCACACAGGTAAGTCAAAATAATGCCACACATGCAAGTTAAAATAATGCCACACAGGCAAACCAAAATAATGCCACACAGGCAAATCACACATTGGACCGTGAATCCAAATGTATGTAAATCGGATAGGTGTGTTTGGCACAACATCATCAATCCGCAGAACAGAAAACTAGGGTTAACCCATACGCCTCCCACAACAAAACACCAAATGGCCCACTTCCTCCGGAGCCCAAAACGGAGATGCCATGGACTAATCACACCGCCACGGAAAGTGTCATGCCTTTCGTGCCAAGACGACATGCCTGTGGTACCCCCACAGGTGGTTATAGCTCAGGTATACCCTACGATATATTCTAACAAAAATACTATGTCACAACACATGCTACATAATACCAATAAAAGGGTTCTATATGTACATGTTAAACAAAATCAAATTATAGTCACAAGGTTTCAAAAAGAAGGTAGCAACATGTACCACTCTACAATTATCAAAAATAAATACTAAACATGATATCCTAATTCAAAAAGTACAAATACGAGTCATGTGTATCAACTCCAAAATGAAACTAATATATTTATTTCACAGGAAATAATTATGTGAAATCATAACAAAATTCGAAATAAGAAAACAAACGAACAAATCAAATTTAACAAGAGTATCGCTGAAAGAGTACGGAATCCATATCTGATACTTCCAAACCATTTATAGCACACTCCATAAAATCTTACTCTCAATTGCTAACGATATCAAATACGAAACGTTATTCACAACCTAAACATATTCACCTCAAATTAAAAACAATCCAAACTAATAATTCCAAAGTAATTCATAATCTATTTAATATGCCTTTACTCATCACCTTTTATCAATTACTAATACTCCAAAGTTTATATTCTAAAAATAACTCTTTAAATTCCCTTCGTTCAATTTAAATAATTTAATAAGATTTTATTATAATCCAATCATTAATAACATAATACTATTAAATTTATTATTAAAAACTTTTACAACTATGTTGACAAAATTAATTAATTCAAATTAATAAACATAACTCCAATTGATTACAACTCCGATTATAAATATTATGATCAGAAATTATATATATATATATATATATATATATATAATAAAAACAAAAAATGAAATTCATGCCTGCAAGAGTTGCAGGCCTAAACATGAAATATCCTTATTCATTACAGAAGCTTTTCGCGCATCACGTTAGCATTTTTTTTTTTAGGAAAAAGAAATCATCAATTCATACATACATACAGAACATAAAACTTCAATTCATTATTAATAGTAAAGTTATAATACCTTTTCGCTTCTTATGTAACAAAGTGAATCTACTAATTTTCTCTTCTTCAAATTGCAGTGCAAAAGTACTTTTCTCCTCTTTTTCTTGTGCCGCCTCACGCCCAAATTTCTTTCATACGTTTGTATATATGAGATATAATGTAGTGCAGTTAGGTTTTATCTATTGTCTTATTATTTCTCCTAATTATAATAGGATTTTACTATTACCCAAATACAAAATAGACTCAATTAGTATAAAAGCCCAAATTAATGTAATCACCTACTTATTATAAGTCACACAACTTAAATACAATTTGACCCAAACATAAGAAAAGCCCAATTAAAATATGAATTTAAATATTATTTATTTTTATTTTTTTACCGGGTATTACAGTGATGAACGTTTTGAGTAAGTAAAGTTAAGTAAACCAATGCGTAAGTTCAATATATGACTAATTGGTGTTTATATTTTCTCCTTATGTGTTATATAGGAATTGGAATGAGCAGTTCAGCGTAAGATGTAGCTGGGCATAAGGCAAGTTTCCTAACTTCATTCATATTCTAATGAATGCTAGTTTCTTAAACTTCTTAGATGTTGTACTTGAGAAGTTCTATCTATGTGCGAATGTGTGATATTTGTACAATGTGGTAGAACGTATGAGGCCTTGAGCCGCAATTTGAACACTTCGGTGTTTCTATGATATGCATTGTTACGTGATTGAAATTTGATTCAATACAAGTATGTTCTATTTATACATGAACCGTTATTGTTAAGTCTGTGCTAATGATTCTAGCCAGATAGAATGTGTATGAAAAAGGTAGAAGAATGAAAGTATTTCAAAGTAAAAGTGGTTGATGTTTTAAGATGATAGGAATCGAGACTATTCATATTATTCAAGCTGCTTCATAACCTTTATTCGGTTATAGAAGTTCTAAAGAAATGTTTTAATTCTGAAGTTGTTTGTTCAACTGTTATGACTTGCTGGGCAATTTAATGCTCACACTTGCTTTAAATGAAAAACAATTTTCAGCGAACAAGGGTAGAAGAACTTAAGGATCCCATAAAGATCAAGCTGACGGTATCCAGATGAAGTTCCTTTCAGAAGGTGAATGAGCGAGAAGATCAAGTGAAGACTTGTAATGTAAAAAGATGAAATTAAATTATAGACTAGTTTAATGAATTGTTATGTATCCTTTGTGGCGGATAAAAGTCACTCTTGTAAGATGAAATGAATAATGTACTTATTAATATTTGTAATGAAAAAGGTTATAAGGTTTCCAGAACCTGGGATTTGAGAGTGTATGTTGTTATATTTCGGTATATAATAATGTATGTTGGATGAAGGATGTATTCGTGACGTACAGAATCCCGGTGTGAAGATAGACCAGATTTCGGGGTGTTACAAGTTGGTATCAGAGCTGATAGGTTATAAACCTTAGGTAGGAGTACCTAAGACTATAATCGTAGAGAGAAGGATAAGAAGATCACCACGTGATCATAGTGACTCGTAGTAACAGATGGGTTGTTAAACGATGAATGATTTATAGCTAGTTCTATGAATGAAAGGTACTATGAAGTAGTACGGGAAGAAGAACTTAGATTGAGTTATGAAGGATTGTATATGAATTAAAGAAAATTTGTATTAAGTAGAGAGAGATTTAGAAGTTGTAAAATTCTAATTGAGGACTCATATCAGCAGCTGAGTTGTATGATTCCTTGTATGGGCGGGGAAATTGTACGTGGTTTTAGAACTACTTAGCTTCTTATGCGATATAGTTGTTAAGTTGAACAATTCTTTGTATGGGCGGAGAATTATTCTTGGTGTAACAACCGCTTAGCTTCTTTATAACTGGCCGAAGTCGAGTTGAACAATTTTACGTATGGGTGGTGGAATTGTGTTTGGTTCTACAATCATTTAGCTTCTGGTAGTGATAATCATTGGGATTGGTCGCGCTATCAAGATGTATATGATGAGAAGGTGAATCTTTTCTCATGTATATACTTGATAGGTAGAGAACGATAAGGTAGGTGCGTGTTCTTGAAACTCATACTTATGGTAAGTTTGTGACTCATCATAATATGGTATATTTTCAAACGTCTCAGGGAATGGACGCCTATGGTCTGTCTAGATGTTCTTAAACTCATATTATTGTGGAAAGTTCATGAACTCATAATGTGTGGTAAGTTGATGGACTGTACTAAGGTATAGGAATGTTTAGACTGAAAACACGTTATTTTCAGTAGGCTTAGTATTGAAGGTGCTAGAGAAGATTAAGTATTGTCGCAGTAAGACAATGAAGGAAGATGGAGAAATAGGATATTCCAAGTCATATAGCTATGCTAGATTTCGAACTTTATTGAACTCGTGCTGATATGTACATTTTGAAAAAGAAAGAATTGGTTCAACTTTTGGAATCAATAGAATTTTTAAAAGAGCTATTCTTGGTATGTCTATGCTAATTGCTTCGGCTAGACAGAAATTGATTTAAAATATTCAAAATGAATTTTATATCATCTGTGCATTCGATGCAAGGGTGGTAAAACGATGTAGTTGTTAATACCATTGAACCTGGTGTTGGATGTGATCTTAGGATCAACAACCCGCTATGTTATGATATATAATGATGAAGTCACAAACTGACGAAGTCCTCAACGTACTGTGAAAAGTACGGTATCATGACGTCATAAAATGTTTTGATGTATTGCGAAAAGAATTTAAAGAAGTGGTCGACGTCAATTGAGTTGACTAGACGAATGTTTCACGTTGATATCCAATTTATTGGTATGGTTTAAGCTACTTGATTCGGCTAGACAAATGGTATGTCATCGAGCTTTCTTTGAGAACTTGTGCCAAACCAAATTATTTTGGTGCGGAATCTAATGATTTAGTCTGAGGAGAACATGGAAGAGGTAGTTACTTTCTTTGTGATTGTAAACTGACCGTTAAAGAAGGGCTTACGGCGAAATGCTGGTTAACCCAGTAAGAGTTCATGGTCGATTTGACCCCTCAGCAAAAGTATGAAACGTTTTAAGAGGAAATTTTATATTCCTTGTTATTCCTTCTGCTTCATGATTCTTGATAGGCTATGAGGGTTAGGAATGAGGGGAAGATAAGAACTCCGTTGAAGTGAAGTTGAGAAGAAAAGTAGGCTAAAATTTTGAGGATGAAATTCTGTGAAGAAGGGGTGAATGTGATGACCCGGGTAAGTGTGTTGATTTAAGAAATTCTGAGGACGGAATTTTTATAAGGAGGGAAGAATGTGACAACCTGGAAATTCAGATTGTCCAGAATTTAGGTTTAAAGAATTAGTTATTAATAAAACTAATTTTTATTAATACTATTATGTGCTATGTGTTTGTTAATTGTTCTATAACCTAGGATGATTATAAGTCGGGAGTATTCTGGCTATGAGTTAGTCTGAGCGAGTAAGAATTTTCAAGACGAAAATAAGATTTTTCCGGGAACAAAATATTTTTTGGGGAAAAAGACGAAATAGGCACTATTCATCCATTTCTGCTCGGAGATTTATTTTTAAATTCCGAGAAGTTATAGATTACGTTTAATTTTGAGACATGATGGAATATTTAATAATATTTCAGTTATGGCAAAAACGAAGTTTTCGCCTGCGGACTCAAAACCTAAGGGTTAGGAAAAGTGAGTTCCGAGAATTTTATGATCACGTATAATCATTAAGGTTATTATGCGTGAGAAATATGAGGATAATACTAGTTATTATATAAGTATAGTAAGAAGATTAGTACGACGTATAATACGAATATCGTACGAACTATATACAAAGAAAATACGAGAATGAGATGCGTAGAATATGATAAGTCTTAATGAACTTTGAGTTCATGGACTTTGTAGAATCTAATTGGACTTGGATTATGTCAAGCCCAACGCTTTGTGAAATCAAGCCCAAGATAGGCCCAATAAGAATTAGGGTTAAGGCCCAAACCAAGAAAAAAAATCGCGGATCGAACCGATGGGTAAACGGATGGGTAATAATCAATGGGGCAACCCATGGGCATGTGGGGCGGCTACTTGGCCACCAAGTAAGGGTGGTGGCCAAGTAAACTTGGTGGCTAAGTTGTTGGAGGAGGTGGGAATAGTAAGGAGGTGGGGGCGAAATGACTAAAATGCCCTTAGCCTTGATTTTCTATAAATAAGAGGCTTAAGCTCATTTGTTTGGATTTTGAAAATCCCACACTTGAGAGAGAGAGAGAGAGAAGTCGGATGGGAGGGAGAAGGAAGAGTGTGAGTATGAATGATCGGATCAAAAGTGATCGTGTAATAGCAAAGCTTGCAAATCGCCAGCTTTATATAACGGAAGAGGATTAAAGAAGAACGGTAATCTGAACCCTAGTTTCTTCTAATATTTTCTTTAAGTTTAATATGTTTAAAACATAGCTTGATGAGAATAGAGAGAAGATGATGTTAGAAATAATTTCATATGGTTGAAATCATGAGAAAAGAAGAAATAAGAACTTAGAAATTTAGTTTATAAATTTCTTAAGGAAGTATAAGATTCGTAATAAATTAGAACGATCCGAGTGGATATTATGAATAAGTAGGTGAAATAAGTAAGGAATAATGTTCTATAACATCAAATTCCAATAAAAAGTGGAATCGTAATTCAAAATATCGATTTAAATGAAGAAAGAACGAAGAACACGAAGAACACGCGAAGAACACGAAGAACGTTGTTGATGGACAAATTTAAAACCATCATAGGATAATTGTTGTTAATGGACAAGTTTAAAACCATTGTGTATAAGTTAGTTGCTACTTGCCTGGTTAGGAACGGTAGAAACGTTCATGAAGAACGGATTAAAACTTAGCTATAACGAAGTTATGGCAAAATTTCGTAAAAGACGAACGAGAATTAAAAAGTTAGTAAATGAACCCGAACGTGTAGGGCTTCATAAAAAAGTAAGAGAACATAGAAAATGTGAGTTGTGGACTTAAGAATGAGCAAGTTCCGGGTTCGGATGACCGAATTACGGACGAACGAACGAAGAGCGTTAAAAACGTAAAATGAACAAAGGGTAAATATCAAGCCAATCGAATGACACGTTAATAGATTTATATTTAATTTCTGCTAGATGGATATTAAAGTATGTAAGATAAGGAAGATAATGGCTTTGGAACGACCTCGTTCTGAGTTATAACGAAGGAGTTATGAGATCAAGAAGCAAAACTCAAAATTGATTTAACACTTAGAGAATTTTCTAGGGTTTAGGTTCTACGTGAAGCGCCAATTTGAGCCTTGGGAGGAAGTACAAGCAGCGAAGCTCGACCATAAACTTTCGGAGAGTGGCAATCGCAGCGAGAGAGATAAAGAAGGGTGGTCTTTGCTGGCCATTGTTGTTGGGAAAAAGCCAGAGATGAGCTTTTAACTGCTAAGCTCTTGGGGGGAAATGTAAGGGAAGATAAAAAATATAATATTCAACTAATGTAACACTTAATTAAGTAATGTAAACCTTTATTAAAGGTTAATCATAAAGATTAAACAAGATTAAATGACAAAGAATATAAACGCGGGTTACGTAACCGATATCCGGGGACCGTTGTCGCGATGAACGAATGTGAGGGATTGCTATGGTTGTGATTCCTTAGAGATTGAGCGATGAGGGTAATGAACCTGAGGTTCATGTAATGGATAACGAATGTATTAATAAAATAGAAATTTTCATGAAAGCCGTAACAAACGGTAATAAGATTAATGAAAGCCGAATGTGAGTCAATAAAGAATAGATCCGGAGGGATGACATTTAGTTGTCAGAAAGCCGTAAGAAATAAAAAATTAACTTTAATGAACATTAAGTTTAATGGTTCGGATAAGATAAGAAAATAAATCATCCAAGGTGATGAACATTTTGAGTAAGACATCTACGTATATCATAAAGCCGTAAACTGGTAAAGGAAGTTAGTCGCGTAAACTTATATTGCAAGAACGCGAACCCTAAGAAGTAAAGCTAAGTAAACCAATGCGTAAGTTCAATATATGACTAATTGGTGTTTATGTTTTCTCCTTATTGTTATATAGGAATTGGAATGAGCAGTTCAGCGTAAGATGTAGCTGGGCGTAAGACAAGTTTCCTAACTTCATTCATATTCTAATGAATGCTAGTTTCATAAACTTCTCAGATGTTGTACTTGAGAAGTTCTATCTATGTGCGAATGTGCGATATTTGTACATTGTGGTAGAACGTATGAGGCCTTGAGCCATAATTTGAACACTTCGGTGTTTCTATGATATGCATTGTTCTGTGATTGAGCTGTTCAATACAAGTATGTTCTGTTTATACATGAACCGTTATTGTTAAGTCTGTGCTAATGATTCTAGCCAGATAGAATATGTATGAAAAAGGTAGAAGAATGAAAGTATTTCAAAGTAAAAGTGGTTGATGTTTTAAGATGATAGGAATCGAGACTATTCCTATTATTCAAGCTGCTTCATAACCTTTGTTCGGTTATAGAAGTTCTAAAGAAATGTTTTAATTCTGAAGTTGTTTGTTCAACTGTTATAACTTGCTGGGCAATTGAATGCTCACACTTGCTTTAAATGAAAAACAATTTTCAATGAACAAGGGTAGAAGAACTTAAGGATCCCGTAAAGATCAAGCTGACGGTATCCAGATGAAGTTCCTTTCAGAAGGTGAATGAGCGAGAAGATCAAGTGAAGATTTGTAATGTAAAAAGATGAAATTGAATTATAGACTGGTTTAATGAATTGTTATGTATCCTTTGTGGCGGATAAAAGTCACTCTTGTAAGATGAAATGAATAATGTATTTATTAATATTTGTAATGAAAAAGGTTATAAGGTTTCCGTAACAGGATTTGAGAGTGTATGTTGTTATATTTGGGGTATATAATGATGTATGTTGGATAAAGGATGTACTTTCGTGACGACGGAATTAAGGTGTGAAGATAGGCTAGGATTTCGGGTGTTACAATTAAATTTAGGAAACTAACTTAGTTAACAAAATCCCACTTACGTGCCGCCATGACTGGACTCTATTACACCATTGGCGTTGCAAAGACCAACTAACAAATGGATGAAGTCTTGAGTCAAGGCGGCTAAGACGACCATTAACACTGGGTTGCGGCCGTTGCGATTACCCCCCCGAGCCTCATTGGTTTTGACGAATTTGGTTTTCTACGAACTTCCCGGGCTCATAACTTATTCGTTTTACATCCGAATTGGCTCATTCAAAATCCAACAACTCACAAATTACATACTCTAGGTGTTCATGCAAGAATCTTACATTTTCGAATCCATTAACTTGGAATTCACCTTTTAGTTCATTATCGAGCGTAAGTTTATCGTTCATGAGCGTTCAATACTCGTTTTCTTCGTTCTAAGTCAGAATTCGACGATTCTTGAGTCCACAACTGTTAAATACCTTATCTCACATATTGGCATTGAAAACCAAAGTTTCCAAGTCACACGGCAACTTTTGACTATTAATCCGAGATTTCTACGTTTTCGACGTTTAACGTCTATTTTTGTAAAATTCGACATAACTTCGTTACTCGTGTTCTATATGCCAAATTGAATGTAACACTCCATCGATTCATCATCTACATCATAACCAAGCAAGATGCATATACCTTATCTATGATCGCTTTTAATTTGTCCATCAACAACCAAGTTAACGTTCAAAGATTTCTACGGTTTAAACTTGCGTAAACCCTTATGATTTCTACTTAAACATGACTTATCAATGTTTTAATCATTAATAGCCATCCTTATTCATCCTAAAGAGACATGCTCCACCAATCTACGATTCTCTACAAGAAAGAAATCAAAAAGGTCGAAGACTAACGTTTACGAAATATTACCTTTGCGTTCTTCGTGTTCTTGACTAAACGTGCATGGTTTACTTTGAAGTAACTTGATTACTTATTTCTAGCTCTTTATCCTTAATATATGTTGGACAAAGTTTGTAAAACACAAAATGACCAACCTAAGATTTCTTTTATAGGCAAACCAAATGGAAGGCAAAATGGTTCATTGGCCACCTCATTACTATTCCCACCTCCAAAACAACTTAGCCACCAAGTAAACACTTTACTTGGTGGCCAAGCGGCTGGCCCACATGGTCCATGGGTCATCCCCATGGGTTTCCCCATAGGTTTTACCCATCCGGTGACCCATTGGTTCGATCTATGGTTTGGTTTCTTAGATCGGGCTTGACTTAACCTAACATTCGAGCCTTAACTTGGGCTTGATTACATAATTCATTGGGCTTGATATAATCCAAGTCAAATTGGATTATACAAAGTCCTTAAACTCAAAATTCATTAAGAACTAATCGTATTCTACACGTATAACTCACATATTCTCCTCGTTTAGTATTCATACAATATTCATATTATACGTCGAAATATTCTTCATACTATACTCGTATTATAACTAGTATCATACTCGTATATCGTACGCATAATAATCCTAATCATTATACGCATTACGCTTTCTTCTCGAAAATCACTTTCACTAACCCTTAGGTTTTAAGTCCGTAGGCGAAAACTTCGTTGGCCATAACTGAAATATTATTGGATATTCCATCTCATCTTAGAATTCTATCATTACGCATTTCTCAGAAACTCAAACTCAATTCCCGAGTAGAAACGGACGAATAGTGTTTTTCCGAAAATTTTCTCGAAAAACATTTATTTTCGTCTTAGAAATTCAAAACAATTAATCCTAGCACATAGCCAGAATACTAACCACATCCGCACATTCTAGATCATAGAACGACCTTTAAATAACTTACTCACATAAATAATCAATTAAATTCATTTAATCCACATAATCAAATAAAAATTTAATTCATTAAAGATCCAATTTTCTCGGGTGTTACATTAATGTTATCCCTTGCTTCAGATTTAATATACGTGGTGGCAGACTTTATAAATCATAATTGTTACAGGTATTAGAAAAGTCTAAGCCTATTGTGTTACCTATCTGACTTGAATTCTTTCTAGATTACTTTTTGATAGAGTCCAACTTATAGTTAACAACCGAAGATAATTGGATTTGTTATTTTGGTTCTCAACAGAATATCTTTGGAACGTTACGTATCTATTTGCAACGTATATTGAGCAATGGTAATAAATTTGGCTTTAAAAGGGAAAACTGATTTCAGTGAAAAATATAACACTCGAATCAATATTCTGCACTTGTATGCTTGAAGTGTTATTAAATTCCAGGTACAAATTTTGAGCTGATGTGCAATTCATTTTCAGATTACTTTCAGCTAATTTTATGAGCTTAATATTGGTGATATCTTTCTCTTTTACTACTTGATCATTGCATTCATTAGTTGGTCCTTGCATTGTTAAATTGTTTATTTACTTTGATCATTAGACCTCTACACTTGTAATCTTTTATTTTTAGACTAAGTGTTATCTAAAGGATTTTAATCTAGGTGGATTAAGGATTATTTACAAACAGGTTCAAGGAAGCATAAGTGCTTAAGGAGTGCATTGGTGCACAAGGAGCAAGTGTGCTCAAGTGAATTATTGTAATTCAAATTTGATAGAATCTGTTTTGTAACAAGGGTAATTTTAAAGAAATAAAAGTGAGTCTCCAATACTAATTGGTATTGGACGTGGACTAGGCTATTATTATAGAGGGTAATAGCTGAACCATGTAAAAAATCTTGGTGTTGATTTTATTACTTGCTTTACTTTAATTACTCACAAAAGCTTGTTAATTAACTTAATAATTAAAATTTAATATTTGCATTATCTTAGTATAATTCTTTAACACCAAGTATTTTTTTTCTAAGTTATAATTTCAACAAGATATTTGTATAAAATCAAATAGTCAATTCAATAGGCTATATTCATTCAGCAAGCTACATTCATCAATATAGTAGGCTATATTCGATAGTTTGGTTTAAAGATAAAAAAATTGGTCATAGATTGCTTCAACACTTATTCAACCCCCCCCCCCCTTCTTAGTGCGCCTTATCTGAATTTCAGCATAGTACTGCATAGTGTGTGCATAGTAAAATATAATAAAAAATATTAGCCGAATGAATTCGGCGCCCATGAACTTTTCTCCTATGTAGTCCGTGATTTTATTCTGCAAATAGTATCATGCCATTCTCCTATAAATAGGATGCTTAGTTTAGAAATGAAAATCACACCAGAATCAGAGAATTTTTCTTCTATAATATTGAGCGTGTTTCTTTAAAGTTTAAGGAAGCTTTGAGTGTAGAAAATAATTCAACTTTTCTTCAAGAATATCCCTGCCATACCAGTCAGAAGTACTTTTCTTTTAAGGTAAGGGATATTACTTTTGTTCAATACTCGTAAGAAATAATATTTTCTTCTATACTCTGTAATATGTAAGTAATATTATTTCGTTTCAGATTCTGAATTATACACTCATTTTATTAAGTATTGCTTCTATACTCCTTGAAATTAGTAGAATATCCTTGAAATTTGAGCTTCATCTAGTATCTTTTTACGGAAATATTATTCTGAACATTCTTGATAATTTTTAATCTTTTCATGCTGGGGTACTATTCACGGGGTACTATTCCCGAAGTACTATTCACGGTGTACTATTCACTTAGGTACTATTCACCCGGGGTACTATTCATGATAAAAATTGATTTCTTTTCTGTCCAAATTATTTTTGATACAATATTATTCTTAAATTTTACTCCACAAAGAAGTATCATGTTGACAATTTGGACATTATTGAATTCTGAATAAATTGAATTATAAATCTTTAAAATTTATCCTTGCTCTCATTTAATTGAATTCTTATATCATTGTCATCATCATCATGCTTATATTGTGATGAAAGCCATCTTTGGCCCGTAGTGCATAGATGGACTATTGATTGGTATGATTATGACTATGTATCGGTATAATCATGACCTGTAATGTTATAAATGATGTGGTAAAAGTTCTCATTGGCCTGTAGTGCATTGATGGACAGTTATTGGCATGATCATGACCATTGGTGATAATAACGAATATCCTTGGCCCGTACTGTATGGATAATTCGTGGATGTGATACTAATGAATATCCTTAGCCCGTAGTGCATGGATAATTCACTGATGTGGATTATTTATTGAGTTGTGTTACATCGATAAAATATTGATGATGAACTTTTGAATCATAGAAGATAGTAGATAGTATGCTCTACATGACTTTTCTAATGGATTGCTTGTTCCGCTGCAGTTAGACTTGTTGTCTATTATATTCTATCAGTTTTACACTGTTGAAGGCTAACGATAATTTATTATGCATTATCTTAGTCATAATATTCTTTACTTGGCTAGTTAAGCTCACACTTTGCTTTCATTGTTCTCTTCAGGAAATGAGAACGTAGTCGGGACTAGTCGGGGAATGGAGTGACGGTCCGAGATGGTGGCTGTAGTAGTCCTCACTATTTTATAAAATAGTGTGATAATAATTGTAACGAGGACTCCATTTAAGTTTGGATATTGTGTACAAGACAATATTCGTGTTAAAACTTTCAGCTATGTTTTTTTGTATTGTATAAATTAAGTTTGTATTTAATTTATGTACCATGTATTTGGCGACTCGGAATGGGTTGTGTATACCTGATTTGGGGGTGTCATAGTTGGTATCAAAGCTTAGGGATATGATCCCTGGCTAAGATTTGAGGCTAGAACTAGGAGGGGAGAGATGGGTAAATCCTTCGCTAGTATGACCTACCTAAGTTTATTTGTTATTTAATTGGTCAGTCAAAATATTGGGATAATATATGACATGTCAATTAACCCTTGTTTTGTGGTAGTGTTTGAAAATGACATCTAAAAATGTTGAGATAAGCAATGGAGCACATGAGACCTTTGAGTCACTGACAATCAATAACCAAGATAATGTGCATCAGGAAGGAAATAATCCTCAAGTAAATAACAACACCGACCAAATGATGAACAATGGGATGTTCAGAGGCTTTATGCAATTCATGCAACATCGGGCGAGAGAGACTCATGTGCAAAATGCAGGCGGAAACTGTGACGCCCCCAAAATTAGGTATACGTCACCCATCTTGGGTCGCCACTTACATGGTACATAAATTCAAATACAACTTACAAACCTAACTGTCGTGTACAATACGACATAAACTGTGAGTTTGAATAAAAATATTGTCTACTAGATATTATACAAACTCAAAAGGAGTCCTCATTACAACTATTATCACACTATTTCACATAATAGTGAGGACTACTAATGCTATCCTCCGGACCATTACTCCGTTCTCCGACTGTCTCACTATGTTCTCATTTCTGAAGAGAACGGTGAAAGAAAGGTGAGCTCAACTAGCCCAAGAAGAAATATTATGACTAAGATAATGCGTAATAAATTATCATTAGCCTTCAACAAATGTTAAATTGATAAAATACAATAGACAACCGGTTTAATCAAGAATCGGAATATGCAATCCATTAAAAAGAGTCAAGTAGAGAATAAAGTCTACTATCTTTTAGGTTTTAAAAGGTTTTCATCAATTTTATCATTGAGACTCAAATTTTAATAAATAAACCACCACATATAATCATCCACACTACCACGGCCAAGGATTTTCATCAAATTATCAATGGTCATGACTATACCGAATCACCCCGGTCATAATCATACCAAAAACTATTCATCATTTGCATTACGTGCCACCGAGGACTTTTGTCACATCATTTATATCAAGTCGTGATTATACCGAATGATCCTCGGTCATAATCATACTAAGTTCATCTATGCACGTAAGCCAAAGATAACATAATATAACATGAGGATGATGACAATGACATAGTAATTCAATAAAACAAGTTCAAGAATTATTTAATCCATGAATTATTAACGCCCAAATTGTCAACATGATCATCGCTTTCAGTAGAGTAAAATTCAAGAATGATCAAGAATATTTCCATGAAAGATATTGGATGAAACGCAAATATCAAGGATATTCTACTAATTTCATGGAGTATAGAAGTCAAAGTTTTAACCAACCGGGTATAATAAAGAATGGAATAACAAAAGAAATCACCATGCATGCGGTATTGCAGACAGACAAAGTTATTCCAATGAGAATAATAATAACGGAACGTGTCGTGAAATTCACAATCGGAAGGATGTTCCAATGTAATAATAAAGATGGAACTGATCGGTGTAAAACACACAGATAGGATATTCCAACAGAATGATAAAGCGGAACCAGTCCGGTGTAAAACACATGCATGTGATGTTCCAAATGAATAATAAAAGCGGAACTGTGTCGGTGTAAAAACACATGCATGTGATGTTCCAAATGAATAAATGAAGAATGTCACCAAGTATAGGTAAATAGCAGTATACAAAGTTATTCCAAATGAATAATAAGCAATGGAATAACATAAGGATTTCACCAAGTATAGGGTACGCTGGCATGATACAAAGGTTATGTATATAGGTATGCCACTTTTACAAAAGTTATTCCAAATGTAATAATAATGAATGGAATAATGTAAGTTCTCTTCAAGAAGAAAGAATAACACCACTACAGTAAAAGAACTGAATATAGAAGTAGTGAAGTAGCAGAATACTCTTCTTCTTTCTATAATTTTCTCTCTATAGCTTCTCTCTATAATTTCTCTCTCTAGAGTTTCAATGAATTTGTAAGAAAATAATGAAGGAATGAGCTTCTATTTATAGGAAAATGGAATGCATAGTAACTAATCCATGAACGGTCCAGATTGATTTACTTTAATCTGACGGTCCATATTTAAAGAAAAATCTTTTAAATAAAATATAATATATTCTATTTATATAAAAACATTTTACTATGCAAACACTATGCAATACTATGCAACACTATGCATAATAAAATATAATATGTTCTATTTATAGAATAACTTTAATAAAGTATTCTATTTTATATAAAAGATGTTTCGCATTTTATTACGTTAATAATACTGAATAAAACAAAACGTCATTATCGCTATAATAATTCATATTATTAATCGACAATAATGGAATCAAACCGAAAGTGACTTCTCACATAAGCATCAATAATCAATACCTGGTAAGCTTCTTATGCAACCACACGACATCTTACATTTTTTACTAATGAGTAGTTCAACAAGAACCACGGTAAAACTTCCGCCGTTATTTCAATAAAATATTTTTGTCGCTTTTCTCAATCCGACAATAATTCATTGTCAGGGTCCACCAATGATTGAGTAGTTGCATTTAATATTCCTCGCTAAATAGAATATTCCCCACCAATCGAATATAATATAACCACTGCATACTTTGCAAAATTTATAAATACTACCCACAACTATAATATTATCTTAAATTCACACCATAATATTAAAAATTATTTCAACAAAATTTAAATCTTTATTGATAAAAATCTGGGGTCTCACAATCTCCCTTCCTTATGGAATTTCGCCCTCGAAATTAGGGTTAAATACTGGTATGATAAAGAGATGAGAATACCTTGAATACCTTTATCGTTGAAAACATTAAATTCATCTTTGTAATCCTAGGCAAAGATATTCATTAACAATTCATCTTTGCACTCACAGACAAAGATATACAACTCAGAAAAACCAATAATCTTTGAGACTCGACTTAATAGTATCACTATTAATTATCCATGCACCTTCTTCGCCAAGGATATTTGTGTTGTCAATTCTGGTCATGATTATACCGAATAATCCTTGGTCATAATCATACCAAGTCTATCAATGCACTACGGCCAAAGATGACTTTTACCACATCCATGAATTAATATTTCATTACTGAGACTCGGCTCAATAATTAATCCATATCATCGAATCATCCCTGCACTACAGGCCAAGGATATTCATTAGTATCACGACCACGAATTATCCATGCACTACTACCATGAGATAATCGTGTATTCATTAGTATCACGACCACAAATTATCCATGCACTACTACCAAGATAATTGTGTATTCATTAGTATCACGACCACAATTATCCATGCACTACTACCAAAGATAATCGTGTATTCATTAGTATCACGACCACAAATTATCCATGCACTACTACCAAAGATAATCGTGTATTCATTAGTATCACGACCACAAATTATCCATGCACTACTACCAAAGATAATTGTGTATTCATTAGTATCACGACCACAAATTATCCATGCACTACTACCAAAGATAATTGTGTATTCATTAGTATCACGACCACAAATTATCCATGCACTACTACCAAAGATAATTGTGTATTCATTAGTATCACGACCACAAATTATCCATGCACTACTACCAAAGATAATTGTGTATTCATTAAGTATCACGACCACAAATTATCCATGCACTACTACCAAAGATAATTGTGTATTCATTAGTATCACGACCACAAATTATCCATGCACTACTACCAAAGATAATTGTGTATTCATTAGTATCACGACCACAAATTATCCATGCACTACTACCAAAGATAATTGTGTATTCATTAGTATCACGACCACAAATTATCCATGCACTACTACCAAAGATAATTGTGTTTTCAATTACTGTTATGATTATACCGAATAATCCGTGGTCATAATCATACCAAGTCCATCTATGCACTACAGCCACGGATGACTTTCAACATAATCTAAACATGAGGATAATGATATAAAGAATCAATCAAATGAGATAAAGGATAAATATTAAACATTTATAATATAATTTATCCAGATTCAAGAATATCCCCATGTTATCAATCACTTAATAATCTTATAATCTAATATCATTAATATTATAATAATATTTTAATCACTTCTTAAATTTATAAACAATTTATCTCAATTATTTACGCTTTACCATATAATGCATTTAATCATTCAAAAATGCCATACTCATAAAATATCATCACCAATTATCAAATCCCTCATCAAAAAAAATATGCATATACTCTATATAGGATTCTCTAGCCATAAAATCCTATTTTCAACTTTGTTACTTCACATAACATATTTAACTCATATGTTCGTAACTAAACTATTTTCATGAAAAATACCAAATTAGTCCCAAAAATATTTCTTTTCTGGGATTTAGGATAATATAGTTCCATAATGAAAATATATTTTTCTCGAAATTTTTAAAATTCATTTACTATTTTTCAAAAATCAATTTCTAATTAATTCCTTAAGAAATTAGCTACCTCAAGTTTAACTCCAAAAATTCCCAAATCTTGGCAGGACCTTACACATGTTAATGTGAGCTTCTAGTTTAAATTTCATGGTCATCGGAGTTATAGAACTCTGGTTATAGCATTTTTCGTCGGAAAAACCTAAATATTGAAATAGTCATAACTTGCTCATTTTAAGTCAGAATGAGCTCATTTTTGGACAGGAGGTAATTTATACCATATACTTTCATGTCCCAAAAGGCCAGAATTTTTCTCATAATTTAAGTGGCCGAAACAGCCCCTTAAAGTTTCTGGGCAGTAGCATTTTCGAAATTTACAGCTTTGGTCTCCTTTGCTAAAATCAGTCCACACAAAAATCTACAACACCTTTTCCAGTAATTCCACTTGGATTAGTTAGGTAACTCCTAGATCTAACTCTAGGACTTGACCACACTCAAAAATTCAAAATATAATAGGAGATATGGTCAATTGAATTTCATGTTACGTTTTTCACCAAAATCTGATTTTCAACTCTTTGTGATTTCTAAGAAACTTTCATGTTTTCACATACTAACCAACATAACTCATCATAAAACTTACTAATACTTCATATACCCATGATTTTCATTAGTCCAATACTTTTATTATGACTTTCATCATAAACCACGAACCTATTCATTTTAGTTGAAGAAATATTTGAGGGTTTAAGAAATGGGTTTTGTCTTTGGGGTCAATACAAAATTCGATTTCACGCTCTAGGGTAGGCTAGGAAGTCTTCAAGAATACGCCAAGAAATTTATTAATGATAGAAATATCATTCAAAATCAAGCATTACTCGTCCAAGACTTGGATAGTACGTCACATTAATACCAATCGTGACTTCTATCCTTAACCTGGATAGCACCTCACAATGATACCTATCAACTTGCCATCTTGATCCACGACGTCGCCTCTACAGTAAAGTCCGGCTTTTGCATTCCACACAAGGAAGTTAACAACGAAAGGATCGGGCTCTTTACTTATAGCTTGATATAACGTTGATTAACTTTAGGATTTGGTTACTTTGAATTCAGATAACAAAGTTGGTTAGGAATATGAAAGCTAACAACCTTACAAAAAGAATAATGAGTAGTTAATCAATCGCTTTTCAAAAATTACCTCAAAGGCAAGTATTTTCAAAGAGATAAGATCGACAGTAACGTGAAAGTGTTTATTTGAAACAACAAGATTAATAAACAATGAGAGGTAACGAAGGTTTCTCCCAACAAAGTTTCAATAGATAAATCAAAGTCTAATTTCTCCTGAGTCAAATTTAAACGTTGAACGCAAGCAAGAGAGATAAAAGAATGGGTAGAACCCAGATCTAATAAGGTATAGACTTCGCAAGAATTTATAATTAACTAACCCGTGCTAACCTCGTTCGGGTTATCCACTTTTGAGAAGTCACGAAAAACGCTCTTCCCGAAATCACCGACTTTGTTTTGTCCAGTATCGCCTTTTGGTGCCACTATCCCAATTTGGACTTGACTTCACTATACGACAAAATCGAGCTAAATGACCTTCTCTTCTTGAAATTTCCACTTCTATTATCTTTGCCATGATTACCAATCAAGTGGTTACCATTCTTAGCATGATAATTTCCCCACGATGGTTATCATTGTTTCGGCGGTAATTGCCACCAATATGATTATTATCGTGTTGTTGGTCGTTACCTTTTGTTTAAGCTGAATCAACACTCTCATGTGCTTCATTGCTTATCTCAGCATTTTCAGATGCCATTCTCAAACACTGTCACAAAACAAGGGTTAATTAACATATCACATATTATCCCTATACTCTGACCGACCAATTAAATACCATATAAATTTAGGTAGGTCATACTAGCGAAGGAATTCCCCGTCTCTCCCCTCCTAGTTCTTATCTCGCATCTTAGCCGTGGATCATATCCTAAGCTCGATACCAACCGTGACGCCCCAAAATTAGGTATCGTCACCCATCTTGGGTCGCCACTTACATGGTACATAAATTCAAATAAAACTTACTAACCTAACGTAGTGGTACAATACGACATAAAGCGTGAGTTTGAATAAAAATATTGTCTACTAGATATTATACAAACTCAAAAGGAGTCCTCATTACAACTATTATCACACTATTTCACGTAATAGTGAGGACTACTAATGCTATCCTCGGACCATTACTCCGTTCCCGACTCGTCCCGCCTATGTTCTCATTTCTCGAAGAAACGGTGAAAGAAAGGGTGAGCTCAACTAGCCTAGTAAGAAATATTATGACTAAGATAATGCGTAATAAATTATCATTAGCCTCAACAAGTGTTAAACCGATAAAATACAATAGACAACCGGTTTAATCTGCAGTGGAATATGCAATCCATTAAAAGAGTCAAGTAGAGAATAAAGTCTACTATCTT
The DNA here is from genome assembly GCA_020205615.1 of Panax quinquefolius. Classification (NCBI taxonomy): domain Eukaryota; kingdom Viridiplantae; phylum Streptophyta; class Magnoliopsida; order Apiales; family Araliaceae; genus Panax; species Panax quinquefolius. The sequence continues at coordinate 32,397,116 of CM035166.1, forward strand.
TTAGGTTTTAAAAGGTTTTCATCAATTTTATCACGAGACTCAAATTTTAATAAATAAACCACCACATCTAATCATCCCCGCACTACCACGGTCAAGGATTTTCATCAAATTATCAATGGTCATGACTATACCGAATCACCTCGGTCATAATCATACCAAAACTATCCATCAACGCATTATGTGCCATCGAGGACTTTTGTCACATCATTTATATCAAGTCATGATTATACCGAATGATCCTCGGTCATAATCATACTAAGTTCATCTATGCACGTAAGCCAAAGATAACATAATATAACATGAGGATGATGACAATGACATAGTAATTCAATAAAACAAGTTCAAGAATTATTTAATCCATGAATTATTAACGCCCAAATTGTCAACATGATCATCGTTTAGTAGAGTAAAATTCAAGAAATGATCGGAAGAATATTTTCATGAAAAGATATCGGATGAAACGCAAATATCAAGGATATTCTACTAATTTCATGGAGTATAGAAGTCAAAGTTTTAACTAACTGGGTATAATAAAGAATGGAATAACAAAAGAAATCACCATGCATGCGGTACTTAGATGTATAAAAGTTATTCCAACGTAATAATAATAACGGAAACCAAAGTCGGTGAAATTCACACCCAAGCATGTGATGTTCCAAATGTAATAATAAAGATGGAACTGCATCCGGTGTAAAAACACATGATAGGATATTCCAACAGAATGATAAAAGCGGAACCGTGTCGGTGTAAAACACATGCATGAGGATGTTCCAACAGTATAATAAAAAGCGGAACCAGTCCTGTAAAACACATGCATGTGATGTTCCAATGAATAATAGAAGAATGTCACCAAGTATAGGGTAAATCACAGCGTATACAAAGTTATTCCAATGTAATAATAAGCAATGGAATAACATAAGGATTTCACCAAGTATAGGGTATCTGCGCAGACACAAAGTTATGTATAGGGTATGCCACTTTTTACAAAAGTTATTCCAATGTAATAATAATGAATGGAATAATGAAGTTCTCTTCAAGAAGAAAGAATAACACCCTCACCGTAAAAGAACCTGAATATAGAAGTAGTGAAGTAGTAGAATACTCTTCTTCTTTCTATAATTTTCTCTCTATAGCTTCTCTCTATAATTTTCTCTCTCAGAGTTTCAATGAATTGTAAGAAAATAATGAAGGAATGAGCTTCTATTTATAGGAAAATGGAATGCATAGTAACTAATCCATGAAGCGGTCCAGATTGATTTACTTTAATCGACGGTCCATATTTAAAGAAAAATCTTTTAAATAAAATATAATATATTCTATTTATATAAAACATTTTACTATGCAAACACTATGCAATACTATGCAACACTATGCATAATAAAATATAATATGTTCTATTTATAGAATAACTTTAATAAAGTATTCTATTTTATATAAAAGATATTTCGCTTTTATTACGTTAATAATACTGAATAAAACAAAACGTCATTATCGCTATAATAATTCATATTATTAATCGACAATAATGGAATCAAACCGAGTGACTTCTCATATAAGCATCAATAATCAATACTGCAGTGTTACTATGCAACACACGACATCGTATTTTTTACTACCGAAAGTAGTTCAACAAGAACTACACAGTAAAACTTCCGCCGTTATTTCAATAAAATATTTTTGTCGTTTTTTCAATCCGACAATAATTTCATTGTGGGGTCCACCAATGATTGAGTAGTTAATATTTAATATTCCTCGCTAAACCGAATATTCCCCGACCAATCGAATATAATATAACCACTTGCATACTTTGCAAAATTTATAAATACTACCCACAACTATAATATTATCTTAAATTCACACCATAATATTAAAAAATTATTTCAACAAAATTTAAATCTTTATTGATAAAATCTGGGGTCTCACAGAAACAATGTCAACTCATGATTGGTCACCGCTAAGCAGTTAAAGGAGCTGGGGCCACCGAAGTTTTTAGGAAAGCCAGAACCACTTAAGGTAGAGACGTGGATTAAGCAGATCACCAAGATATTTGATGTCTTGGGATGCTCTGAGGAGCAAAAGGTTCCCTTTGCCACCTTCATGCTGTGAGGAGAGGCAGATTATTGGTTGGAATCTGTAAAACGTACTCAGTCTTTCGCACCAAAGATGTCTTGGGAGAAGTTCCAAGAATTGTTCAACGACAAGTACTTTCCTGAAAATATTCGTCACATTAAGGAGGTGGAATTCATCAAGCTGAAGCAAAATAATATGATCGTATCGTAGTACAAGGATAAGTTTGCCGAGTTGTCCTGGTTTGCATCCCATTTGGTAGATAATGAGGAGCGTATGACGTGAATGTTTCTAAGAGGTTTGAAACCCAAAATACGTCAATAGCTCATTTCTCACAAACTTTGCTTGTATTTAGATGTTGTGTATAGGGCGCAGTTATTGGAGCGCGATAATGAGTCAGCCCAACCAAGAGATAGCAGTCGGCAAAATGATAATACCAATGGTAGCAGTCATCGAAGCGGTAATAACAAATAGGAAATCAACATGCCAGAAATGGTAACCACTTAGGTGGTAATCATGGCCAAGATAATATAAGTGGAAATTTCAAGAAGAGAAGGTTCAATAATGATGGAAAGACAACACCCATTTTCAAGGAAGGAGAATGACCACCAGTCGTAAGCTACAAATACGGAGGGGAGTGACACATCAGTCCAAACTGTACACAACAACCCAAAGCATGTTACAATTACGAAAGAGAAGGTCACCTAGCCAGATTTTGTCGTGTAGAAGTCAAGTCCAGCTGGAATGGAGGCACCAAAGGCCGTCCCAGATAAGTCAAAGTTGGTAGTTCAAGGGAGAGCGTTTGTCGTGACCTCCCAAAAAGCGAGGAACCCGAACGAGGTTATCACGGGTAAGCTAATCATAAACTCTTACGAAGTCTATACCTTATTTGATACCGGTTCTACCCATTCGTTTATTTCTCGTACTTGCGCTCAATATTTAAATTTAACACCAGAGAAATTAGACTTTGACTTATCTGTTGAAACTCTATTGGGAGAAACCTTTATTACATCTACTATTTATAAACCTTGTTGGATTTAAATCGACACCCTCGCGTTACCTGTCGATCTTATCTCTTTGAAAAAACTTGCATTTGTTCTGATTTTAGGGATTGATTGATTAACTACTCATCATGCTAAAATTGATTATTTTCGTAAGGTTGTTAGCTTTCATATTCCTAACCAACCTATTATGCGAATTCAAGCAACCAAACCACTAAAGTCAATCACTGTCATATCAAGCCATAAAGTCATTCGTTTATTGCAAAACGAATGTCAAGCTTTCTTAGCCCATGTCACAGATTTAAACAAAAATACGTCAGATTTGAATGATGTTTCTATTGTTAATAAATTTCCTGACGTATTCCCTGAAGAACTTCCTGGCCTACCCCTAGAGCGTGAAATCGAGTTTTGTAATGACCTTGAACCCGGTACAAGACCCATTTCCAAAGCCTCATATCGAATGGCTTCTATTGAACTTCAGGAGTTAAAAACCCAACTGCAGGAGTTGTTAGACTTCGGTTTCATTTGTTCTAGTACGTCTCCTTGGGGTGCTCCTGTTCTATTTGTAAAGAAGAAAGATGGGAGTATGCGACTTTTTATTGATTATCGGGAGTTGAATCATATCACCGTAAAAAATAGGTACCCGTTGCCTCACATTGATAATATATTTGACCAGTTGCAAGGTGCCAAATTCTTTTCAAAGAACGATCTTCGTTCCGGATATCATCAGTTAAATATTAAAATTGATGACATTCCAAAGACTTCAGAACTCGGTACAGGCATTACAAATTCCTAGTCATGTCTTTTGGATTGACTAATGCTCCTGCTACCTTCATGGATATGATGAACCGAGTATTCAAGGAATATTTATATTATTTTGTGGTTGTCTTTATTGATGACATCCTCATATACTCAAAAAGTCGTGAAGATCATGAGCATCACTTGAGGCTGATACTCCAAAAGCTTTGTGAAAACAAGTTATATGCCAAGTTGAAGAAATGCGAGTTCTGGCTTTAGGAAGTAACATTCCTTGGGCACGTGATATCAAATCACGGAATATCTATTGACCCAGCGAAGATTAAAGTAATACAAAGTTGGGAACAACCTAATCAGTAACTGAAGTACGTAGCTTTCTAGGCTTAGCTGATTATTATCGGAGATTCGTGGAAGGATTTTCTCGAATCGCTACTCCATTAACCCATCTGACTTAAATAGATACAAAATTATGTTGGAGCGAGGAATGTGAGAAGAGTTTTCAAGAACTCAAGAGGAGACTCATTTCAGCACCTGTTCTAACAATATCATCTGGTTCAGAGGGATTTGTCATCTATAGTGATGCTTCAGGCAAAGGATTAGGATGTGTTCTCATGCAACATGGGAAAATCATAGCCTATGCCTTACGATAACTCAAAGAATATGAGAGGAATTATCCTACTCATGATCTAGAGTTGGCAGCAGTCATTTTTGCGCTTAAAATCTGGAGGCATTACCTATATGGGGAGAAGGTGGAGATCTATACAGATTATAAAAACCTCAAATATTTCTTCACCCAAAAGGAACTCAACATTCGGCAACGACGTTAGCTCGAGCTGTTGAAAGATTACGATCATACCATTCAATACCATCCTGGAAAAACGAACGTAGTAGCTGACGCGTTAAGTAGAAGATCGTATGCGGGTACGAGTGCGATATTGTCAGCGCATAGGCCCATTTTGTATGACTTACAAAGGATGGAGATAGAGTTAAAGACTCCAGGGACCCACGTGAAGATGTCAAATATACGAGTAGAACCGACTTTAATCGATAAAGTTAAAGTCGCTCAAGATACGGACCTGGAGCTGATGCGTATGAGGAAGAAAGTATAAGATGGTGCTATTCCGGAAGCAAGAATCGATGAAGAAGGAATACTTTGAGTTAACTCCAGACTTTGTGTTCCTAATGACTCCGATTTAAAGAATAAAATCATGATGGAGGCGCACAACACACCGTTTGCAATTTATCTTGGGAGTACCAAAATGTATCATGATCTTCGACATACATTTTGGTGGAGCAATATGAAAAGAGAGATCGCGGAGTTTATCTTAAGGTGTCTAACTTGTCAATGTGTCAAGGCGGAGTATCAAGTGCCAAAATGTCCATTGCAACCACTTGAAATTCTAGAATGGAAGTGGGAGCACATTACCATGGATTTCATTACTGGTCTTCCCAAGGTTTCTCAAGGCATAGATGGAATTTGGGTCATTATTGATAGATTAACCAAGTCTGCTCATTTCTTACCTATACAAGAAACTTATTCACTTGAACATCTTGCTCGTATATACATAAATGAGATTGTAAGACTGCATGGTATGCCAGTATCTATAGTTTCTGATCGAGACCCGAGATTCACTTCACGATTTTGGGTAAGTTTGCAGAAAGCTATGGGCATAGATTTACGATTAAGTTTGCCCGTACCTCATTTGCTGGCTGGCCACTCTCTCTCTTCTCTCTCTCGCATCGCGTTGCGTGAGAGCCACGTCACCCTCTTCCTTGATGCGCATACTGCGATTGCCTAACTCTTCATTACCTCTCACGATGTGGCACCACTCACCTGTAGCTGATGGCCGAGCTCACACTATGGCGCCGCCTCCCAAAGGCTCAGCTAGCGCTGTGGCACCAAGCACAAAACTTAACTAAACAAGCTTAAATCACTTACTTCGAAATTTCATAACTTATTCGTTATAACTCGGAACGAGGTCGTTCCAAAGCCATTCTCTTCCTTATCTTACGTACTTAAATACCCCTTGGATAGAACTTCATTTTGAATCCATTAACATGTCATTCAATTGGATTAATCTTCACCCTTCGTTCGTTTTTACGCTTTTAACGTTCTTCGTTCGTTCATCCGTAATTCGGCCATCCGAATTCGGAACTCATTCGTTCTTGAGTCCACGACTCAGGTTTTCTATGTTCTCTTACTTTCTTATGAAACCCTACACGTTCGGGTTCATTTACTAATTTTCTAATTCTCGTTCGTCCTTTACAAAATTTTTGCCATAACTTCGTTATAGCTAAGTTTAATTCGTTCTTCATGAACGTTTCTACTGTTCCTAACCAAGCAATAAGCAACTAACTTATACACGATGGTTTTAAACTTGTTCATCAACAAAAATTATCCTATGATGGTTTTAAATTTGTCCATCAACAACGTTCTTCGTGTTCTTCGCGTGTTCTTCGCGTTATTCGTTCGTTCTTCATTTTTAATCGATATTTTGGATTACGATTTCACTTTTTGTTGGATTTTGATGTTATAGAACATCATTCCTTACTTATTTCACCTACTCATTCATATAATCCACTCGAATTGTTCTAATTCATTACGAATCGTACACTTCTATAAGAAATTTATAAACTTAACTTCTAATTCTTATTTCTTTGTTTCTTCATGATTTCAACCATATGAAATCGTTCTTATCATCTTTTACTTCCTATTCTCGTTAAGCTATGTTTTTAACATATAAAACTTAAAGAAAATTTATTAGAAGCTAGTTTTCGGATTACCTTTCTTATCTAATCTTCCTCCATTGGACAAAACATGCACTCGGGCAAGCTTTTCCTCTTCCTCTTCCTCTTCTTTACCCCATCCGAACAATCTCTCTCTCTCTCTCTCTCTCAAATTGTAGGATTTTCAAAATCTCATAATAATGAACTTAAGCTTCCTATTTATAGAAAACCAAGGCGAAGGGCAAAATAGTCATTTCGCCCCCCAAACCTCCTTACTATTCATTACTTAAGCACTAAGTTAACTTACTCACCACTTAACTTAGCCCTTAAGTTTACTTATGTAATGCCCCAGAAAATTGGAATTTTAGGAGAATTAAAATTTTATTTTATTATGTGGATTAAATAAATTTAATTGATTATTTATGGGAACAAGCTAATTGGAAGTCGTTCTATGACCTAAACATATCAGAACGTCGTAGTATTTTGGCTACGTGGTAGAATTAAAGTGTATGAAAATCCAAGATGGAAATAAAAGCTTTCCGAGAAATTTTCTGAAAAATACTATTCACGCATTTCTGCTCGGGAATTATTTTTGAACTTCTGAGAAATACGTAACGATATAATATCAAGGTGAGATGGAATATCCAATAATATTTCAGTTATGGAAAACGTTATATTTTGCCTGTGGACTTAATTTGAGAACGTTAGGAAAATCAAGCGTTAAGAAGTTAGAATAATGATTGTATGATACGTAGGTATTGTGCGATGTAGAGAATACGAGTATGATACGAAGTATTATACGAGTGTGTATAAAAGATGGTATGTCATATATGTTGAATAAGTATACGAGTTAGAATACGAGAATTATACGTAGAGTATGTGTTATAAGGCTTTAAGCCATTTGTGAATAGACTTGTGGATTATGTGGATGTACAAGTCCAATATGATTTAATATGAAAGTCCAATAGAATTAATATGCAAGCCCAAGTGTTTGTAATGTGAAGCCCAAAGTAATTTAATGCAAGCCCAAATGATTAAGCTAAGTTAATTATGCTAGAAGCCCAAAGTATGAACCTATGGGTTATAAGATGGTTTAAACCCATGGGCCAACCCATGGATGACCCAAAGTAATGAGAAGGTAAAGTAAATTAATGGCTAAGTGTTGTGGTGGCCAAGTAAAGTGACTTAAGGGCTAAGTGTTGTGATGGCCAAGTAATTTATTTCAAGAGCAAGTTTACTTAATGGCTAAGATATAAATAGTAAGGAGGTGGAATGGCGTATTAACCATTATGCCCTCATCTAGGATTTCCTATAAATAGCAAGCTTAGGATTTCATTTGTTGGTTGTTTCATTTCATCCAACTTATAAGGTGCTTAGTGGCTTGAGAGAAAAAACTAGAAAAGCTATAGTTCATAGTTCAAGAAAACGAGAAGAAGGATTAGCAAGAGAACATCAAGGGTAAGCAATCCTAAGCCATGAATCTCTTTCTCTTCCATTGTTAGAGAAGTGGGTATTGGTAGAACTTGTATGCTAAGGAATGATAAGAATGATATATCAATGGACTTAAGCCGTGTAAGTCATTAATAAGTAATTCAAACCTAAATAAGTTATGAACTCATGAGAAACCTATATGAATTTCTCGTAAGTTTTCCTTAATAAGATGTTATGATAATAAGAAGCAAGAATAATGGTTAGAAGTCAAAAACTATCCTAAGTTATGAGAAATGGAAACATAAGTAGTTTGTACTTTCTTAAGTTATAAACTCATAAAGAACAAGTAATAACTTATCATGATTATAAGTAATAAAGTATGTATATTAAGAAGTTAGTATGATGGAATGAATCCATTTGAAACGGTTTAAAAATCTTAAGTAACGAAGTTTTGCTGGAATGCACACGATTGGACGATAATCGTCGAATTCGTGAAATTTTCGGAATGGAAGTCGGATTTTGTGTTTTAACTCAGAAACGTTGGTTTTTGATGGAGACAAGTCTTATTTGGCATTATAGAGTTGCGGACTCGAAAATGGCCGGATTCTGACTTAGAACGCAAAAACGAGCATTGAACGTTCACGAACGTTTATCATTTTCGTTAAAAATGGACTAATAGGTGAATTTTTAGTTAACGAAGTCAATTAGATAAAATTCTTTCATGAACACGTAGATTATGTAATTTGTGAACCGTAGGCTGTTGAACGAGCCAATTCGGACTTATAACGAAGAAGTTACGAGCTCGAGAATCTCACACAATGAAAAATCATCAAAATTATCGATGCATTGAGTCCGTCATGCTGGCGCGACTCAAGGCGAGAATGGCCGCACCGCAACACGAGACTAGACCCTAGCCCACGTTGGCGGTGCCGCATGATTGATTGATTACACTAGGTATGGCGTCGCAACACCGTGACCGAATTCTAGGAACCAGCATGCCACGCCGCAGCGCGAGGTGCAGAGTAAAATCTGGCACCGCAGCGCCAGCACTAGGAAGTATATAGAGAAGAAAAGTTTTGAATGTAAAGTGAAGGAGAAGCGTATGAAGGGTGAATTAATTTCTTAATTAATGTAATGTAACTTCATTAAGGATATTATAAACCTTAAGTATAACACTAAAGGTAGGAAGTAAGCCAATTGAATGTGAACGTGAACGGTGTGCAATTAGTGTACTAAACCAATGACGATCGAGTTTCGATTAATAATAAAGTTAGTAAGCCGTGATGAAAGACAATTAACTCAAACCAAGTTATAATAATGGAATAATTTCAATTAAGTTATAGAAAGGAAAGAAGTTGATAAAGACGATGTAAAAGAATGATGGAAAGCCGGAACCAATAAATAACAAATCTAATACGTAATTAGATTGAGAAGAAATGTAAGATTCTTTAGGAACTATGTATGTTCATTCATGACCTAATGTGGTATGTTATGTGGTTATGTGTTGTAGAGACCGTAAAGACTCAAAGGAAACGTAATTATACTGTAGCAGACGCTGAAGGCAAGTTTTTCTTAAACGCTTGTCTAACCTTTGTGTTAGTCAAGTTTTCAAATGATTCAAGTTATGAGATGCATGAATGGTTTTACGAAAGAGTTGATTGATTTCTTTACAAGTTTTCCATATAGAATTGATAACGCTATCCTACGCCAATTGTTTGGTACGGATTCAAGGTAAGCCTGAATATGAATAAACAAATGTATTTTTTATCGAGTATTCGATGGGCGCGTGAGGTTGCCACAACTTAAACGTATACACGTTTAATGAATGTAGTGTTGATCAACATAGAGTACTATAGACTGATCACCTAGAAGTGCTCGTAAGCTATGCCGGACTTACAAGCTTCGTGCCGAGTTGTCCTTTTCAAAGAAACTATGAAATGCTCATGGTCTTGGACCAAAATTAATATTTTACTGAATATTGTTGTTGTAAAACGTTTTGAAGGAAAAGAAATGTTATTCTAAATTAATGATAATACTTCGTAACTATTGTCCAGTTATTGAATATATAATATTCCTATGTTTTAAGCATGTTGTTTAAAAGAAATTGTTGTACTTGTTGAGCTTGTTATGCTCACTCTTGCTTGAACCATATGAATGCAGCTAAAGACGAGCGAACCGAGGTTTCCAGTAGAGATAAAGGCAAGGCGAAGATGAATGATTAGTTTATCTTGTAATATACTAGTAAGTATATGTATTATATTATGATGAGCAAAGAATGTAATGGTTTAAGAACCTGGGAACGAGATTTATTATTATTATTAATGTAATAAGAATGTCGTTGGAACACACATTTTAATGTCGTTTCAATAGAATGAATGTACAATAATGAGTACCTTGTAGCACCATTTGTCGGGTTAGAAGAGACCCGAATTTGGGGGCGTCACAAGTTGGTATCAAAGCATTAGGTTATAAAACATAAGGGGGGAAGAACCTTAGGCTAATAACCTCGTTAAGGAAGAGAAGTCCGTAGAAAGTAAACTTGAGCTACTTAAGTCGAATGAATTAATAAGGTATTGAGGAAACTCAGTACCGAAAGATTTAAAAGATGGAAAGTAACCCTAAATAAATTAAATGTGATTTGTGTTTATACTATTAAGTGTTATGTACTAATCAATATGTTATGTGTTATTGTAGGATGTCGATCGATAGCTTGATGTATAGAGATATACACACGGTGAGCGAAGAAATTGTGAACAGAGTAGAGCATGTACCCATGACAGTGGCGGAGGTACCATTAGTGACTTTAGAGGAGTCGGAGACAGAGGAGTACTTTTCTGAGGAGAACTACTCCGAGGGAGATATGGATATAGCGTCATACCTTAGTATGATGAACGATGTGGAGGAAGTAATGGAGGTAACATCGGTTGATACAGTGGTACCTACATAAGAGTCATCACCTCTAGATGCAATGAGAGCATTGTATCTGGCAGCGCGTGACAGGAATGTGCAACTAAGTGCAGTTGTGCAGAAACATAATGAAGAGATTAGTGCTCTTTATATAGCGAAGGAGTCTGCAGAAGCAGATTTTGAGTCAGAGCATGATGAGAAGGTGCTCATGATAAATAAGGCTAGGGATTTTAAGAAGGAGGTCGATGAGCTTCGTAAAGAACTGGGGGAGAAGGATCGAAAGATAGCACGGATGTCTTACATCCATAGGAGTGCTCAAATGGATTTCAAGCTGAAAGTTGCTTGTTATTCCGTTGAGTCAGGACAAACCCGCCATACTATTAGTCGGGATATTGTAACAATAATTGTGAATGAGAAACACGAGGACGCTGTTATGCATTATTAGAAGTCTAGAGTTATAAATATGCGTGTAGTGACGTAAAACCCTCTTTTGTATAAAAGGGTAGTTTTTTTGTAAATCCCAACTTTTGTGAAGTTCAATTGCGGGATAGAAATGTAATAGCTTTTCGCTATGAAAACAAATTGTAAATAGTTTCAAACTATGAAGAAGCATATGAATATAATGAAGTTTTCATTTAATATGCTTTGTTATGTATGAGTTGTTATGTGACAAATAATTACGAAGTATGTAAATATGTAATAATGAAATTTTATCAGAAAATGCCTCCAAGGAGAAGAAAACATAATCAGGAAGCGAAATCACATAAAGATAATCAAGGGGGTTAAAACAACCCTATGCAAGAGTTCATTAATTTATTAACGGCTACATTTAACCAAACCGGGAGTAGAGTACTCGCGGGACCTAGGGTAGACAGAACGACTATCTCTAAAAAGTTTAAAAGCGTAGGTTCGTCGGGGTTCCAAGGAACGACGGACCCAATAGAGGCCCAGACATAGGAAAAAGAAATAGAGAAGGCGTTTATTATTACAAGCATAGGTGAGGCGCAAAAGACTTCTTTTGAGACTTACATGGCGAAAGGGGAAGCCAACTTTTGGTGGGAGGCTCACTAGGGTGGGGCTAGAACAGATGTGGTAACATGGGAACAATTTAAGAAGGTTTTCTTCGTGGATTAATTCCCTACAAGTATGCAAGGGAGGATGGAGATTAAGTTCTTAGAACTTAAACTAGGGGACATGACGGTTCCCCAGTGCACGAAAAAATTCTATGAATTGGTAAGGTTTGCTCCACATCCAGTGGACACTTAGAAGAAGAAGGCTCGTAGGTTTGAGCAGGGCCTGAAACCCTGGCTCTATTATAGGATTTCGGTGTTCTAGAGTGTTTCCTATGGGACCATTCTGGAGAAGGTGATTATAGCAAAGGGTGGTAGTGAGGCATTAACCCAATACCACAAAGAGAGAAAGAGTGAGAGTAAAGGAGAGGGAGGGACCAAGACAGAGAATGCCAGTGGTCATATGCCAAAAAGAAAGAATTTTAACTCTGGGAATACTGGAGTGGGACAAGGGGATCCTAAGCGTAGGATCGGAGCGTGTAAGACATGTGGAAAGACTCATCTAGGAGTCTGTCTGAAAGGGAGTATAAGTACCTTTAAACATTAAGGTAGAAGAGAAGGGAATAACTTTCGTTGATTATATTCGTGGAAATGGTTTCATGAATAATAAAGGTAAACAAGTATCGGTAGATAAGCACTAATAATGTTGAGAGGATTTAAAGTAATTCTCGGTAGGAATGGGTTGATTAATCATAGAACTTTAATAAATTGTTAGAATAAAAGTAGTAATTTACGGTTTTCTAAGAAAATCCAAGGTAGTAATTTACGGTAATAAATACCGCGACGCTCTTGTTGTCTAACCTTGACGCAAGTTAGGAGGATGTTAAGGAAGAAAATGAGTTGTTACGTTTGTATATCGACTATCATAATAGGAGTAAGTTAATGATTAAGAGTAAATACCCATGGCCCAGGATCGATGATCTATTTGATCAGTTAAAAAGGGGCAAAGAATTTTTCTTAGATAAATTTGTGTACGGGGTATCGTCGGTAGAAAATAAAGAAGAAGGTGGCAAATTGATAAGTACTCTTGTGAGGTGCTATGGTTGAAAATACCATTAGCGTCACAGAGTGTTTAAATAATATTTGTACGAGGGTGTCGTAATGATCATTGGTGATATTCTAGTCTAATTCAAGACGCCAGAAGATCACGCTGAACATTTGAAGGTAGTGTGAGAAACACTACGGAGGGAGAAGTTGGATACGGAATTCACTAAGTGTGAATTTTAGCTTAAAAGATAGACAGAAGTGTTAATGATAAGTATGTTAGGAATGAGGAGTGAGAAAATAGTTTTCAGTAACTAAAAAGGAAAGTTAGGTGAAGCACCTATATTGTCTTTATCAGATAATATGGGGAATTTTGTAGTGTATCTTGATGTTTCACATAGATGATATGATTGTGTGCTCTTATAGCATGGCAATGTCTTTGTGTATGCATCATGCCAGTTAAGGATTTTGAGAAGGTCTATCCTACATATGATCTATAATTGGCAGCTGTAGTTTTTGAATTAAAAATCTGAAGATAGTATTTATACGGGGAGAAGTGTGAGATATACACGAACTCTAAGAGTCTGAAATATATCTTCACATAGAAGGAGTGGAATATGCAGTATAGAGAAGGACTGTGATATGTTATATCATTCAGGGAAGGTAAACATAGTAGCCGACGCGTTAAGTAGGAAGGGTAGGGGAAGCTATCGATCTTAACGACTCTGAATGAGTTAATAACGGAGATGGCAAGATCAGAGTTAGAAGTTAAATTATGGAATAAAGGGGTAGAAATGTTATTCACAATATAGACTCAATCCACATAAATGGAACGAGTTAATTAAGTACAACTAGGTAATGAGGAATGAAAACGAATGAAGAAGAGGATGGATGATGAAGAGAAGATCAAGTATAATCTTATTTTGAAGGAGGAATTTGAGTTTCATATAATTACGAGTTAAAAGAAGGACTAATAAAAGAAAGATAGTGTAATATGTTAATAAGTATTTAACTTCCAACTCAAATTATTACTAGGAAGTGATGAGTCATGTGAATTAAGATAATACCTTCGGAGAAGGTGAAATGAAAGAACCACAATGTCGAAGAAGCATTGTGGGAACTCGAGATTTAAAATAAAGGAAAAATTTTCCTCAATGCTGTAAGTATTAGTAGCGAGATTCTGGGGAAAGAATCCTTATAAGGAGGGAAGAGTGTAACGCCCCAGAAAATTGGATTTTTAGGAGAATGAAAAATTTATTTTATTATGTGGATTAAATAAATTTAATTGATTATTTATGAGAGCAAGCTAATTGGAGGTCGTTCTATGACCTAAACATATCAGAATGTCGTAGTATTTTGGCTACGTTGTAGAATTAAAGTGTTTGAATTTCCAAGATGAAAATAAAAGCTTTCCGAGAAATTTTTTGAAAAATACTATTCACGCATTTCTGCTCGGGAATTATTTTTGAACTTCCGAGAAATACGTAACGATATAATATCAAGGTGAGATGGAATATCCAATAATATTTCAGTTATGGAAAACGTAATATTTCGCCTGTGGACTTAATTTGAGAACGTTGGGAAAATCAAGCGTTAAGAAGTTAGGATAATGATTGTATGATACGTAGGTATTATGAGAGGTAGAGAATATGAGTATGATACGAAGTATTATACGAGTGTGTATGAAAGATGGTATGTCGTATATGTTGAATAAGTATACGAGTTAGAATATGAGAATTATACGTAGAGTATGTGTTATAAGGCTTTAAGCCATCTATGAATAGACTTGTGGATTATGTGGATGTACAAGTCCAATATGATTTAATATGAAAGCCCAATAGAATTAATATGCAAGCCCAAGTGTTTGTAATGTGAAGCCCAAAGTAATTTAATGCAAGGCCAAATGATTAAGCTTAGTTAATTATGCTAGAAGCTCAAAGTATGAACCTATGGGTTATAGGATGGTTTAAACCCATGGGGCAACCCATGGATGACACAAAGTTGTGAGCAAGTAAAGTAACTTAATGGCTAAGTGTTGTGGTGGCCAAGTAAAGTGACTTAAGGGCTAAGTGTTGTGATGGCCAAGTAATTTATTTGAAGAGCAAGTTTACTTGATGGCTAAGATATAAATAGTAAGGAGGTGAAATGCCTTGTTGACCATTATGCCCTCATCTAGGATTTCCTATAAATAGCAAGCTTATGATTTCATTTGTTGGTTGTTTCATTTCATCCAACTTATAAGGTGCTTAGTGGCTTGAGAGAAAAAGCTAGAAAAGCTATAGTTCATATTTTAAGAAACAAGAAGGGTTAGCAAGAGAACATCAAGGGTAAGCAATCCTAAGCCATGAATCTCTTTCTCTTCCATTGTTAGAAAAGTGGTTAGTGGTAGAACTTGTATGCTAAGGAATGATAAGAATGATATATCAATGGACTTAAGCCGTGTAAGTCATGAATAAGTAATTCCAACCTAAATAAGTTATGAACTCATGAGAAACCTATATGAATTTCTCATAAGTTTTCCTTAATAAGATGTTATGATAATAAGAAACAAGATTAATGGTTAGAAGTCATAAACTATCCTAAGTCATGAGAAATGGAAACATAAGTAGTTTGTACTTTTATAAGTTATAAACTCATAAAGAACAAGTAATAACTTATCATGATTATAAGTAATAAAGTATTTATATTAAGAAGTTAGTATGATGGAATGAATCCATTTGAAACGGTTTAAAAATCTTAAGTAACGAAGTTTTGCCGGAATGCACACGATTGGACGATAATCGTCGAATTCATGAAATTTTCGGAATGGAAGTCAGATTTTATGTTTGAACTCGGAAACGTTGGTTTTCAATGGAGACAGGTCTTATTTTGCATTATAGAGTTGCAGACTCGAAAATGGCCGGATTCCGACTTAGAACGCAGAAACGAGCATTGAACGTTCACGAACGTTTATCGTTTTCGCTAAAAATGGACTAATAGGTGAATTTTTAGTTAACGAAGTTAATTAGATAAAATTCTTTCATGAACACGTAGATTATGTAATTTGTGAACCGTAGGCTCTTGAACGAGCCAATTCGGACTTATAACGAAGAATTTACGAGCCCGAGAATCTCACACAATGAAAAATATGTCAAAATTATCTGATGCATAGAGTCCACGCCGCGGCACGACTTAAGGCAGAATGGCTGCGCTTACAACAATGCAAGATGGACCTTAGCCCTATTAGCTGGAAATTGCAAATAAATACCGATTACACTAGGTATGGCGTCGCAACGCCGTGACCGAATTCTAGGAACCAGAATGCCATGCATTGCAGTTGTGAGGTGCAGAAGTAAAATCAGTGTAGCGCTAAACGCCAAAGACTAGGAAGTAGATAGAGAAGAAAAGTTTTGAATGTAAAGTGAAGGAGAAGCGTATGAAGGGTGAATTAATTTTTTAATTAATGTAATGTAACCTCATTAAGGATATTATAAACCTTAAGTATAACACTAAAGGTAGGAGGTAAGCCAATTGAATGTGAACGTGAACGGTGTGCAATAAGTGTACTAAACCAATGACGATCGAGTTTCGATTAATAATAAAGTTAGTAAGCCGCGATGAAAGACAATTAACTCGAACCGAGTTATAATAATGGAATAATTTCAATTAAGTTATAGAAAGGAAAGAAGTTGATAAAGATGATGTAAAAGAACGACGAAAAGCTGGAACCAATAAATAACAAATCTAATACGTAATTAGATTAAGAAGAAGGGTAAGATTCTTTAGGAACTATGTATGTTCATTCATAACCTAATGTGGTATGTTATGTGGTTATGTGTTGTAAAGACCGTAAAGACTCAAAGGAAATGTAATTATACTGTAGCAGGCGTTGAAGGCTTGTTTTTCTTAAACGCTTGTCTAACCTTCATGTTAGTCAAGTTTTCAAATGATTCAAGTTATGAGATGCATGAATGGTTTTACGAAAGAGTTGATTGATTTCTTTACAAGTTTTCCATATAGAATTGATAACGCTATCCTACGCCAATTGTTTGGTACGGATTCAAGGTAAGCCTGAAAATGAATAAACAAATGTATTTTTCATAGAGTATTCGATGGGCACGTGAGGTTGCCACAACTTAAACATACACACGTTTAATGAATGTAGTGTTGATCAACATAGAATACTATAGGCTAATCACCTAGAAGTGCTCGTAAGCTATGCCAGACTTACAGACTTCGTGTCGGGTTGTCCTTTTCAAAGAAACTATGAAATGCTCATGGTCTTGGACCAGAATTAATGTTTTACTGAATATTGTTTTTGTAAAATGTTTTGAAGGAAAATAAATGTTATTCTAAATTAATGATAGTACTTCATAACTATTATCCAATTATTGAAGATATATTATTCCTACGTTTCAAGTATCTTGTTTAAAAGAAATTGTTGTTCTTGCTGAGCTTGTTATGCTCACTCTTGCTTAAACCATATGAATGCAGCTAAAGGCGAGCGAATCGAGGTTTCCAGTAGAGATAAAGGCAAGGAGAAGATGAATGATTATTTTATCTTGTAATAGACTAGTAAGTATATTTATTATATTATGATGAACAAAGAATGTAATAGTTTAAGAACCTGGGAACGGGATTTATTATTATTAATGTAATAAAAATGTTGTTGGAACACATATTTTAATGTCGTTTCAGTAGAATCAATGTACAATTATGAGTACCGTGTAGCACCATTTGTCAGGTTGGAAGAGACCCGGATTTGGGGGCGTCACAACTTATCCCTTAAGTTTACTTAGCCCTTAAGTTTACTTACTCCTTAAGTTTACTTTGTCCTTACTCCACCTCCTTACTATTCATGAACCTTCCCTTGGAACCTTCATGCTTCCGTCTTGCGAAATTCGTCCGACAGTTCGAAAACTGCTATCCTCGGAATCCAAATATTTTTGGATATTTCATCTTTTTTTTACCGATTAACTTTTACATATTCTTCGAATTTTCGAAAAACTGAAAAAAACTTTTTGGTGTCAAGCGTTTTCCTTCACGTGTTCCCTAATGTAGCTAAACGAATGAAAAGTACATAACAATACTTTTGTTGTTTTTATTTCGTCCGATTTTTGCACATTTTTCGAGGAAAACTTTTATCGGCTTACTTAACTTTTCACGATATATTATTGTCAAATCTTTCGACGGAATGTCATTTCGACATACCGAACTCTCAAAAAGGCTTAGGTTATTCAAACCCTATCCATTAGGGTTTCGTCGGGTGAATAGTGCATATTTCGTCTTTTTCCCGAGAAATTTTTATTTTCGTCTTGAAAATTCTTACTCGTTTAGTCTAGCTCGTAGCCATAATCCTCTCGACTTATAATCATCCTAGGTTATAGAACGATTAATAAACACATAACACATAATAGTATTAATAAAAATTCACTTTATTAATAACTGATCCTTTAAATCTTAAATTTTGGACAATCCGATTTTTTGGGTTATCACATTCTTCCCTCCTTATAAAAAATCCGTCCTCGGAATTTCTAAAACCACACCCATACCCGGGTCCTCACATTCTCCCCTTCTTCACCAAATTTCATCCTCAAAATTTTAGCTTACTCTTCTTCTCAACTTCTCTTCAAAGAAGTTCTTATCATTCAAACATTCCCACACCTCCATAACTTATCGAGAATTACAAAGTAGAATGAATAACGAGGAACATAAGAATTCCTTTAAAACATTTCATATTTTTGCTGAGGGGTCACATCGACCATGAACTCTTACTAGATTTAACAGCATTTCGTCGTAAACCCTTCTACCTCGGTCAGTTTACAATCACCAATAAGGTAAAAAACCTCTTTCATATGTAGGTGATCAACCCCATTTCGGGATATGTTCACCTCAGACTTATTCATTAGATTCCGCACCAAAATAATTTGATTTGGAACAAGTTCTCAAAGAAAGCTCGATTTTCTTATAACATGATATACCATTTGTCTAGCCAAATCAAGTAGCTTAGACCATACCAATAAATTGGACATCAACTTGAAACATTCGTCTAGTCAAATCAATTGACATCGACTACTTATTTAAATTCGTTTGCAATACATCAAAACGTTTTATGACGTCATGATACCGTACTTTTCACAGTACGTTGAGGACTTCGTTAGTATGTGACTTCGTCATTATACATCATACCATAGCGAGTTGTTGATCCTAAGATCACATCCAACACCAGGTTCAATTGCATTAATAACTCCATCCTTTTACCATCCTTGCATCAAATGCACAGATTATATAAAATTCATTTTGATATTTTAAATCAATTTTTGTCTAGCCGAAGCAATTAGCATAGACATACAAAGAACAACTCTTTTAAAATCCATTGGTTCCAAAGTTGAACCAATTCTTTCCTTTTTAAAATGCACACATAAGCACGATTTCAATAAACTTTAAAATCTAGCATAGATAGATGATTTGGAATATCTTATTCTCCATCTTCCTTCATTGTCTTACTGCGACAATACTTAATCTCCTCTACCACCTTTAATGCTAAGTCTACTGAAAATACTTACTTTCGGTCTAAACATTCCTATACCTTAGTACAGTCCATCAACTTACCACACATTATGAGTTCATGAACTTTCCACAATAATATGAGTTTAAGAACTATCTAGACAGACCATAGGCATCCATTCTCTGAGAAGGTTCAAAAACATACCATATTATTATGAGTCATGAACTTACCATAAGTATGAGTTTCAAGAACTTGCACCTATCTTATCGTTCTCTACCTATCAAGTATATACATGAGAAAAGATTCAACTTCTCGTCATATACATCTTGATAGTGCGACCAACTCCAATGATTATCACTGTAATGAGCTAAGCAGTTGTTACACTAAGCACAAACCTCTGCCCATAACAAAGGTTCATACAACTCAGCTATCACATGAGTCCTCAATTGAAATTTTACAACTTCTAAATTTCTCTTTACTTAATACGAATTTTCTTTAATTCGTATACAACCCTTTATAACTCATCTGAGTTCTTCTTCCCGTACCACTTCGTAGTACCATTCATTCATAGCATTAGCTATAAATCATTCATCGTTTAATAGCTCATCTGTTACTACGATTTACAATGATCACGTGGTGATCTTCTTATCATTCTCTCTACGATTATAGTCTTAGGTACTCATACCTAAGATTTATAACCTATCAGCATTGATACCAATCTGTAACGCCCCGAAATTCGGTCTATCTTTACACTCGGATTCTGTACGTCACGGTCCCATTTCTTACCAAACATACATCATTATATAGTTAAATATAATAACCTATATTTTCAAATTTTAGGTTCTGGAAACCTTATAACCTCTTTCATTACAAATAATGATAATGACATTATTCTTTACATCGTACAAGAGTGACTTTTATCCACCACCTAGGATACATATCAGTTCATTAAACTAATTTATAGTTCAATTAAACTATTCTACATTACAAGTCTTCGCTTGATCTTCATGCACATTCACATACTGAATGGCACTTCGTCTGGATACCGATCAGCTTGATCTTTACAGGATCCTTAAGTTCTTTATAACATTGTTCGCTGAAAATGTTTTTATTTAAAGCAAGTGTGAGCATTCAATTGCCCAACAAGTCATAACAGTTGAACAAACAACTTCAAAAATTTAAACATTCTTTTAAGACTTCCATAACCGAACAAAGGTTATAAAGCAGCTTGAATAATAAGAATAGTCTCGATTCCTATCATCTTAAAACATCAGTCACTTTCACTTTGAAATACTTTCATTCTTCTACCTCTTTCATACACATCTTCTCTGGCTAGAATCATTAGCACAGACTTAACAATAACTGTTCATGTATAAACAGAACATACTTGTATTAAACAGCTCAATCACAGAACAGTTCATCTCATAAAAACACCAAAGTGTTCAAATTTTGGCACAAGGCCTCATACGTTCTACCACCTTGTACAAATATCACACATTCGCACATAGACAGAACTTCTCAAGTTCAACATCTGAGAAGTTTAAGAAACTAACATTAATTTAGAATATGAATGAAGTTAGGAAACTTTTTTACATACACTCTGACTTAGAGTTTACTGTTGAGCATTTCTAGAAATCCCTATATAACACATAAGGAAGTAACACATACCCCCAATTAGTCATATACTTGACTTACACATTGGTTTACTTAACTTTACTTCTTAGGGTTCGCGTTCTTTCAACCTAAGTTTACGCGACTAACTTTCATTACCGGTTTGCGGCTGTAACAATCCAAAATTTCCAGAATTTTAATAGTATAATTTTTATATTTATTGAATTATATAAATATTTAATGGATGTGTTTATCGTTGGATAAATATTTGTTTAATTGATTTGATTTGATTTGGTTAATTATTTGTTTAATAAATAATTAATGAGTTAAGGAAATTAATTATTATGAGATAATATTCTAATTTAAGTTAAGAATTAAGTTAGAGAGTTTATAATGATTAAATGAATTATTATATTGATATTTCATTTTGATGGGTAATTATTTGTATTGACTTTTGTGATTAAATGATTTAATTGATAAATTGTTATTAGAATTAATTAATTAAGTATGAAAACTTAATTAAATAGAAGTGTGACAAATAATTATATTATAAGTGGTTATTAAAATATATTAAAGTGATTTTAATTTAGTTTGCCAAACAAGGCTTAAGTTTATTAAGTCTCTAAGTTTTAAATTGTTTTGCCAAACAAAGCCCTATGGCTTTTGGTTTTTAAATTTTGAATTAATAATAAAACAAATTAAATAAATAATATATAAATAAAATATATTTATAATGGATATACGTTTATTATTTTGGTAACTGATAATAGTTATGGCGATTATTAAGGCCATATCAGTTTTTTTTAGTTTACACATAATTGTTATCAGTTTAATTTTACGTATAGTGTGTTTTGGCTTAAGCCTAAGAAAGAAAAAAAAAGAAAAAGAAAAGTGAGAGACCAAAGAGTTTTGAGAGAAATTGTTAGAGGTCTAAGGGAGAGAAACAAGAGGAACTTTTGTATTCTTCAAGCTATTATCAATGATTAAGCAAAGATTGTCTGAGCAACAAAAAAAAAAGGTACGTTTATACTCTTAACAAATATGTTTTATGGTATAAATTACTTAGTCTCTGTGGTCTTGAAATCCGTTCACTGTGTATAAGGTTTTTTTATAAAAAATTGTATGTGAACCATGTTTTAGAGTTGGTTATGATGTTACATGTATTTGTAATGATAATTGTTATAACTAGCACATATATATATATATGTGTGTATATATATGACTGTATGCTAATTACATTTTTGAAAGAAAGAAATTGGTTTTCACAGTGAATATATGCATGAGCGTGGTTTGTAAGACTATTAGCAATTAGTATGTTATTGTATGTTAATTATGAAATTGACCTCTGATTATGTTAATTGGGGAAGAATTTTAAAAAATATAGTTAGAATAAATCAATTTGGTTTATAACCGTGGAGTTTCAGTTCACTGTGTTAAGAGATGTCAACAATGGAGTTTTGATGTTAAAATATGATATTCCAGGAATTAAGTTTTCTTAAATTATTGTTTAAGTTGTGCCAAATTTGTATATTTATGCTTGGTAACGTGTATGTGTAAATTTGTAAGTAATAAGCATGTTAATTTAGATGTTAGCAGTGTTAAATAGACAGAAATTAGTTGTTCTGTTCTCCGATGGTTGGGATCTGCAAGTTTATTGGCCCTTAAAATGGAGCCGCAATTGTAAATTCAAGCCACACAACGCCGAAATTATGCCTGACGCCAATTTCAAGGCCTAATACCATCTGGTTAGTTTAGTCCTCGCGCTCAAATTGGGAATTGTAGTCTGAGTCGGACAGTTTTGACCTCCTGTAGTAAAATGGCCATCACATTTTCATACGAACTCTGATTGAGGTGATTCAAGATGATCCGGAACGAGGACGAATAGACCTACAACTTTTGTTCTTTAGATTTTTCAATTTTAGGTCTGTAACAGTAGTCCAAATGGTCATCATTAAAGTTGTTGTGTTTTCGGGGGTAATCGGAGGGTGTCGGGCATGTACATATGCTAGTATTGTGCTTCTGACGATAAAAGTGTTAGGTTTGTAATATTCGTGAACGCAATCAAATTGCACAAAATAAGCGGAAACGTGTAAAAATTAGAGTTTAAAATTTTACAAACCATATACCCGGATCATCCTTTATGCGCAATTAAACAAAAAGATAAAGAATGAGAATCATACCATTGAAGATTCGAGCTTCCTCAGGTACAAGTTCACCTCCAAATCCTTTTCGTGTTCAACTTGAATCCACCGGGTTGGGTTCCTTCCTTCGATCAACGTTAGCCACCCAAGCGTTTGGCCTCTAGAGGTGATCCACCAAGGAAGAAGAAATATTCAAGAAGAAGGGTGGTTGGCTAAACCCTAGTTTTCTATCTCTATAGAAAAAGAACGTACTCTCCAATAATTGGAATCACGTCTGTTGTGAAAAAGTCAACAACAACTCTACACCCATAATAAGACTCCTCTTATTTATAGATGTTGGCAACCCTCCTTAACAATTAAGGATTTGATTTTTATTTTAATTAATTAAATTCCTTTAATTAATTATGCTCCCAATCTTATTAGGAATAATTAATTAAAATCTTTTAATTAATTTACCTCCTAATCTTATTAGGAATATATGAGAGTACTTTTATTAATTAATTTCCAAACTCCTTTAGGAATTAAATAATAATAATAATATTAATAATAATAATAAGACTCCTCTTATTAATTTATATTTAATATTTCCAAAATATTAAATAATAAATATTAAGCTATTTAATTTATTCTATCACCATAGATTAAATTAAATATACTTAACTTATTATTACGATTATGTCATTAACTTCTTAAATAATTATGCTTCCTTTTATGGTGTGACCCTTTAGATTCTCCATATTAAACCGGTTGTGAATAAATCAATTAGAACTGTGACATCCCAGATTTTTAGAATTTATAAATGAGAATTTTATAAATAAAAGTATTATTTATGAGATATGTTGGGTGTGAGTATGTGTATGTCTTATATTGTAGAATATGTGAATTAATGTGAAGAGAATGTTATATATTAATTTTAATATATATAAATATTTAATTGAATTATTTATTGAGTTAAATAAATAAATTTGGTTTTGATTATAGAGTAATATAATTAAGTGTAGTAGATTAATTAAATAAATATTTAGTATTTAATTTAATTAATATAATAATTTTATGTTATAGTTCTAATTTAATTGAGATAATTAAATTAGATGAGCTATGTGATGATTGTTTACGAAATTATAATTAACAAGTAAATATAATTATGTGACAATTTGATGAGATTGATTGATGTTAAACCATTGATTAATTAAAATAATGAGTATTTGTCAAACATGGTCTTTAGGCTTTTTCAAGTTCAAGTTGGTGTAACATATGTATTAACTAATAATTAGTATATATAATAATTACTAGGAGTTACATATATTATATATTACTAGTATTGTATATTATATGTATATACTACAAGTTAGTACGTTAGTTTTAGAAAACAAACCAAAGAAAGAAGAAGATGAAGAAAAAGAAGAAGAATGGAAAGCTTTGAGAAGACAAAACAAGCTTCGTCATCATTATCTCCATCTCTCTCTTAAATTCATACTAATAAGGTTATAATCTAAATTCCTCGTTTTAATTATATTTTTATGTTCTTCATAATGTAGGAGAAATTGAGAGAGATAGAGAGAAATAGAGGAATTGAGATGAGCTAGAAGAAGAAGAAGAAAAAGCTAGAAGAAGGTAACTTCTGAACTCTTATTTAATCTTTGATTTTTTGGGTAGATTTATGTTCTAGGGTAGTAGATCATGCTTAATCTTGTTTGTATAGGTTTAATCTGGGATTATCAAGAATCAAACAAGAGGATTCAAGAAAGAAAATGAAATGGAAAGAGAATTTGAAGAACAAAATTCGTAGGTTTTGAGTAATTGTGGACAAATCTTGTGAAATTCATACCTCTTTGGGTATAATGAGTTAGAAAGAGAGCCTTATATCAAATCAAAGATATGGAAGTAAGCTATATTCTAAAAGTAGAATCACATGAAAACTCTTTGTAGATTTCTTGCAATGTCTGTTTTAGTAAGGCTACTCCGAAGGGAAAATAATCTGCCCAAAAAATTAAAAGTGTTACGGTTTCTGACTTTGAACAGTTCATATAAATTCGTGTGTTTTGAATTTGAAGAAACCTTAAACTGCAAAGTTGTAGATATGGAAGTTTACTAGCTAGATTCGCGAGATTGAGCCATTTTATGGACCGGATCATGTCCGAAATAAATTGTTTAGTAAGGATGTCCAGAAAATGAAATTTTCTAGACTATTTGATGAATTACAAAATCTGGTTTAGATGGATAAGGGTCTGACTTTAAGGCCTAGATGATGTTGTAGTACATTGAGTAAGGGTTAATTCTATATAAGAAGGAACAAAAACGGACATGTAACGAAGGAGTTATGTTAAAAACAAAAACAACGTTTTGTTAAAAAAATTGTGAAGATGAGTTTTATAATTCTGTTTGAATTAAGATTTTGGGTGATGGTATATTTTGATGATTAAAAATATGTTTTGACATATGTAATGAGTATAGATATGTGTTATCATATTCTATGCATAATTAACCATTTAAGATCAAGAGTTAAGATAAGTTAATGTGTGCACATAACGTGCTCGATAAAATGCCTAAGAGTAATAGTGTTTCTAAACTTTGGTATACAAAGTGTCTATCTAATGACTAATATTGGATGTTATGTGCATCTGAGTATGAAAAGATGATAATACAAGAATAATAATGGAAATAAATTGAAAAGGGCTATTTTTGATTTTTGAAGGAAAATTAAACTTGTAAACAATGTGTTGAATATGTATTTTTGAAACCAAAGTGGTATAATAAAATGGTGTGATATACGCACATTAAACTACAAGTGCGATAGTCTAGCATGTGTGGTGATGAAAATGAAAATAAAACCGAGTTACATATAAAATAGTTAGATGTCTATAAAGACATTATAAAGGATAATAAGATAAAGTAAGGTCTTAGAATAAATTTGACCATGAGATCAAGTATTGATTTTATTTATTATCAATCTCACATACAGTGTAGGTTGTGCAAGGACGCGAAGTATTAGCGTGTTGGTAAAAGCTTATTTGGTAAAGGCAAGTCTTTTCGGTTCTTTTTTGCTATGTGAACTTGATGATGATCTCGCTTTAAAATTTTAGTGTATGATGTATTATATATGTCAAAAGTATGAAATGTGAAAGTCAATCTATGACTATGATGATTGAACTATAAATGTTGATTGAGTAAGGAACTCAATCTTTATAGTTGTTATGTGAACTATAACATGTATGGTATGTTTGTTTATGATTATTCTTGTATGTTGAGCATGTTATTATGTGCTACGTGATGCATGAAAACTGTTAGATTTTTCTTTGAAATTGTCGAGCTCATTCTTGCAAATAACCATTTTTGCAGATTCAAGAATTGAAGGTAATGCTATGTGATACTTGATTGTTATGGATCAAAAGTGATATATGAAGATTTAATATCCTAGCTAAGTTGTTATTCTTGTAAACTATGTCTAATGTTTCGAATAATGTATTAATGTTGAATTGTAATATTGTTTTGCGAATGTAAACTATTGTAGTATTAAAATGATTCTGAGATATTTAAATGTAAAGGTTGAAGGTTTTGGGAATGAGGATATTTTGTAATAGAAAATTTTAATTATTTTACAAATTTCAATGGTTGTATTATCGTTTAATGATGTAAAATTAGAGGTTGAATATATTATTAACGATCATCAAGTCGAGAATTAAATTGTATGAATTTTGGGGTGTCGTTATAAGAACAATTCTAATCTTATTTAAATAAATAAATAAATTTATTAATTTATTTAAATAAATAATATTTATTCTACAATAGGATAAGCCTCCCCCTATCGATTAACGACTTTCTAGATAATATAGATTTCAACATTAATCATAAAAAACCTTTAAGTAAATAGTTCTTGAATATAATTCAATCCTTCCACCGTCTAATGTCCCAATTAAATATAAGACATGGAATTCTTGTCAAGTCCTATTTTATTTAATTATATATATTTCGACTCTTAAATGCACAACTCCAAATAATGCAAATTAGAAACTCCTTTCTAATTTCATTCTGCCTTGGCCAAGGACTACTGGGTTGTCATTTATCGAATCACATAGGACATTTCTCTTCTTTTACTAGAAGCGGTAGATTCTTTATTGATCATACATTATCTCTATGTACAACTTATTATACCCAAGCATACTCTTTGATATACCCTAAGGGTCTTAAGGAATAAGTCAAAGTATAACTCATCATACACAAGATACTATGATGATCTCAAGTCCAAGGATCACTTGTACTACTATCACTCTGAGAATTCCTATGACAAGCAAGTAAAACTCCATTAGGTATTCCTTAATGAGCCATGTTCGATGAACTTATTCTCTAATAAGCACCTACATACTTGCTTTAGTGTCTCCACACAAATGATCATGAGATCAATCATCCTCATCCAATAAGCAAGCAACGTATGTACCAATCTATCTAGATTCACTAATCCCCAATTTAGTAATCCAACGATAGGGAACTATTTTAGTTTTAAGCTTTCTAAGAATTTAGATCTCATTAGAATGATCATCATCATGATTCTAAAAGCATTGCTTAAAACTATGGGTTTATCACATATTATAAAACAGCATCATGTAGATAATTAAAAGCCTTTAATAAATTAATACTTTTTATTAATAAATGAATAAGATTGTTACAAAGTATATGCTTTATCATCAAACATGATTGGCTTGTGTGCATACCACTTTCAAAAGATGTTATTCTAAGTTATAAAACATGAATATTAGTAAATATAATGATTCTTAACATTAATAAATGATGTATTAGATAAGTTGTATAAGCATACTAAGCACACACAAGAGAGACGAATCCAAGCGTGTGATGAATGAGCCGAAAAAATATTTATGACGAAGTGTTAATGAACTTAAAAAGTGTTTCCATTCAATTGAAATGAATATTATAAGATATGGAATGGATTTAATATAAAACCAATAAATAGTCCTAGCAAGACTTAAGCACTTGATTGAACTTCGAGTTTGACTAAGAAGAAATATAGTGAGTTATAAGTCTAAAGTTAACACAATCAAATTGAACATTGTGTATTGATTAATAGGAAAGATTATGAGATGTGGAGTAGAGTTTACATTACAATTACTATGTGTTGTTATGTGACTAATAGTGATGGTATGATTATATAATTGTGTAGGGCACGTGAAGTGCAGATAAGTGTAAGCTGTTAAACTGTTATTGGTAAACAACGATCAAGGCAAGTCTTTCAGTTCCAATTTTCTACGTGGACTTGATGAACTGTTTTAAATTGTATGATATGTTATACATGTTGAAATCATGAAATGTTAAAGTCAATTTATGACTGCATTGTTTTGGTTAAATAAGGAGGATTGAATAAGGAACTCAATCTTTATATTTGCTATGTGAATTAAAAGCATGTATGCCATGTTACCTTAATTATTATGATATGCATGTTTAGCATATTTGTGACGCCCCCAAAATTAGGTATACGTCACCCATCTTGGGTCGCCACTTACATGGTACATAAATTCAAATACAACTTACTAACCTAACTGTCGTGTACAATACGACATAAACTGTGAGTTTGAATACAAATATTGTCTACTAGATATTATACAAACTCAAAAGGAGTCCTCATTACAACTATTATCACACTATTTCACGTAATAGTGAGGACTACTAATGCTATCCTCTCGACCATTACTTCGTTCCCGACTCGTCCCAACTAGGTTCTCATTTCTCAAGAGAAAACGGTGAAAGAAAGAAAGGTGAGCTCAACTAGCCCAAGAAGAAATATTAGGACTAAGATAATGCAGAATAAATTATCATTAGCCTTCAACAAAGATGTTAAACCGATAAAATACAATAGACAACCGGTTTAAGCTGCAATGGAATAAGCAATCCATTAAAAAGTCAAGTAGAGAATAAAGTCTACTATCTTTTAGGTTTTAAAAGGTTTTCATCAATTTTATCATTTGAGACTCAAATTTTAATAAATAAACCACCACATCTAATCATCCCCGTATTACACGGCCAAGGATTTTCATCAAATTATCAATGGTCATGACTATACCGAATTACCCCGGTCATAATCATACCAAAAACTATCCATCAACTGCATTAAAGCCACCGAGGACTTTTGTCACATCATTTATATCAAGTCATGATTATACCGAATGATCCCGGTCATAATCATACTAAGTTCATCTATGCACGTAAGCCAAAGATAACATAATATAACATGAGGATGATGACAATGACATAGTAATTCAATAAAACAAGTTCAAGAATTATTTAATCCATGAATTATTAACGCCCAAATTGTCAACATAATCTTTGTTTTCAGAGAGTAAAATTCAAGAATGATCGGAAGAATATTTCCATGAGAAGATCTTCGATGAAACGTAAATATCAAGGATATTCTACTAATTTCATGGAGTATAGAAGTCAAAGTTTTAACCAACTGGGTATAATAAAGAATGGAATAACAAAAGAAATCACCATGCATGCGGTGCTTGCAGACAGACAAAGTTATTCCAACAGAATAATAATAATGGAACCGGTCGTCGGTGAAATTCACACCGACAGGATGTTCCAATGTAATAATAAAGATGGAACCGGATCGGTGTAAAACACATGAGATAGGATATTCCAACAGAATGATAAAGACGGAACCAGTCCGGTGTAAAACACATGCATGCAGGATGTTCCAATGTAATAATAAAAGCAGAAACTGT
Organism: Panax quinquefolius; assembly: GCA_020205615.1. Lineage (NCBI taxonomy): Eukaryota > Viridiplantae > Streptophyta > Magnoliopsida > Apiales > Araliaceae > Panax > Panax quinquefolius. The sequence continues at coordinate 32,427,032 of CM035166.1, forward strand.
GTCCTGTAAAACACATGCAGGCAGGATGTTCCAATGTAATAATAGAAGAATATCACCAAGTATAGGGTAAATGCGTATACAAAAGTTATTCCAATGAGAATAATAAGCAATGGAATAACATAAGGATTTCACCAAGTATAGGGTATGGCGTACAAAAGTTATGTATAGGGTATGCCACTTTTAAAAGTTATTCCAAATGTAATAATAATGAATGGAATAATGAAGTTCTCTTCAAGAAGAAAGAATAACACCCCTTACCGTAAAAAAGAACCTGAATATAGAAGTAGTGAAGTAGCGAAGTAATACTCTTCTTCTTTCTATAATTTTCTCTCTATAGCTTCTCTCTATAATTTTCTCTCTAGAGTTTCAATGAATTCGTAAAGAAAATAATGAAGGAATGAGCTTCTATTTATAGGAAAATGAAATGCATAAGAATTAATCCATGAACGGTCCAGATTGATTTACTTTAATCGACGGTCCATATTTAAAGAAAAATCTTTTAAATAAAATATAATATATTCTATTTATATAAAAACATTTTACTATGCAAATACTATGCAATACTATGCAAAACACTATGCAAAACACTATGCATAATAAAATATAATATATTCTATTTATAGAATAACTTTAATAAAGTATTCTATTTTATATAAAAGATGTTTCGTTTTATTACGTTAATAATACGAATAAAACAAAACGTCATTATCATTATAATAATTCATATTATTAATCGACAATAATGGAATCAAACCGAGTGACTTCTCACATAAGCATTAATAATCAATACGGTGTGCTATTATGCAACCACACGACATCTTGTATTTTACTACTAATGAGTAGTTCAACAAGAACCACGGTAAAACTTCCGCCGTTATTTCAATAAAATATTTTTGTCGCTTTCAATCCGACAATAATTATTATGGGGTCCACCAATGATTGAGTAGTTGTACGAATATTCCCCGCTAACAAGAATATTCCCCACCAATCGAATATAATATATAACCGCTTGCATACTTTGCAAAATTTATAAATACTACCCACAACTATAATATTATCTTAAATTCACACCATAATATTAAAAAAATTATTTCAACAAAATTTAAATCTTTATTGATAAAATCTGGGGTCTCACAATCTCCCCTCCTTATGGAATTTCGCCCTCGAAATTAGGGTACGTACCTGGTATGATAAAGAGATGAGAATACCTTGAATACCTTTATCATTGAAAACATTAAATTCATCTTTGCAATCCGGCCAAAGATATTCATTAACAATTCATCTTTGCACTACAGGCCAAAGATATTTATTAACAATTCATCTTTGCACTACAGGCCAAAGATATATAACTGTAAAACCAATAATACTGAGACTTAGCTTAATAGTATCACGACCATGAATTATCCATGCACCACTGGCTAAGGATATTCGTGTTTTCAATTACGGTCATGATTATACCGAATAATCCGTGGTCATAATCATACCAAGTCTATCAATGCACTACGGCCAAAGATGACTTTTACCACATCCATGAATTAATATTTCATTGCTGAGACTCAGCTCAATAATTAATCCATATCATCGAATCATCCCCGCACTCTGTGCCAATCATATTCATTAGATCACGACCACGAATTATCCATGCACTACGCACCACGAGATAATCGTGTATTCATTTAATATCACAACCACGAATTATCCATGCACTACTACCAAAGATAATCGTGTATTCATTAGTATCACGACCACAAATTATCCATGCACTACTACCAAAGATAATTGTGTATTCATTAGTATCACGACCACAAATTATCCATGCACTACTACCAAAGATAATTGTGTATTCATTAGATATCACGACCACGAATTATCCATGCACTACTACCAAAGATAATCGTGTATTCATTAGTATCACGACCACAAATTATCTATGCACTACTACCAAAGATAATTGTGTATTCATTAGTATCACGACCACAAATTATCCATGCACTACTACCAAAGATAATTGTGTATTCATTAATATCACGACCACAAATTATCCATGCACTACGGCCAAAGATAATTGTGTTTTCAATTACTGATTATGATTATACTTAGAACAATCCTCGGTCATAATCATACCAAGTCCATCTATGCACTACTGTGCCACGAGATGACTTTCAACATAATATAAACATGAGGATAATGATATAAAGAATCAATCAAATGAGATAAAGGATAAATATTAAACATTTATAATATAATTTATCCAGATTCAAGAATATACCCATGTTATCAATCACTTAATAATCTCATAATCTAATAACATTAATATTATAACAATATTTTAATCACTTCTTAAATTTATAAACAATTTATCTCAATTGTTTATGCTTTACCATATAATGCATTTAATCATTCAAAAATGTCATACTCATAAAATATCATCACCAATTATCAAATCCCTCATCAAAAAAATATGCATATACTCTATATAGGATTCTCTAGCCATAAAATCCTATTTTCAACTTTGTTACTTCACATAACATATTTAACTCATATGTTCGTAACTAAACTATTTTCATGAAAAATACCAAATCAGTCCCAAAAATATTTCTTTTCTGGGATTTAGCATAATATAGTCCCATAATGAAAATATATTTTTCTCGTAATTTTAAAATTCATTTACTATTTTTTAAAATCAATTTCTAATTAATTCCTTAAGAAATTAGCTACCTCAAGTTTAACTCCAAAAATTCCCAAATCTTGGCAGGACCTTACACATGTTAACGTGAGCTTCTAGTTTAAATTTCATGGTCATCGGAGTTATAGAACTTTGGTTATAGCGTTTTTCGTCGGAAAAACCTAAATATTGAAATAGTCATAACTTGCTCATTTTAAGTCAGAATGAGCTCATTTTTGGACAGGAGGTACTTTATACCAAATACTTTCATGTCCCAAAAGGCCAGAATTTTTCTCATAATTTAAGTGGCCGAAACAGTCCCTTAAAGTTTCTGGGCAGTAGCATTTTCGAAATTTACAGCTTTGGCCTCATTTGCTAAAATCAGTCCACACAAAAATCTACAACACCTTTTCCAGTAATTCCACTTGGATTAGTTAGGTAACTCATAGATCTAAATCTAGAACTTGACCATACTCAAAAATTCAAAATATAATAGGAGATATGGTCAATTGAATTTCATGTTACGCTTTTCACCAAAATCTGATTTTCAACTCTTTGTGATTTCTAAGAAACTTTCATGTTTTCACATACCAACCAACATAACTCATCATAAAACTTACTAATACTTCATATACCCATGATTTTCATTATTCCAATGCTTTTATTATGACTTTCATCATAAACCACGTAAACTATTCATTTAGTTGAAGAAATATTTGAGGGTTTAAGAAATGGGTTTTGTCTTTTGGGGTCAATACAAAATTCGATTTCACGCTCTAGGTAGGCTAGAAAATCTTCAAGAATACGTCAAGAAATTTATTAATGATAGAAATATCATTCAAAATCACATTACTCGTCCAAGACTTGGATAGTACGTCACATTAATATCAATCGTGACTTCTATCCCTTAACCTGGATAGCACCTCACAATGATACCTATCAACTTGCCATCTTGATCACGACACGCCGCCTCTGTAAAGTCCGGCCGGTGCATTCCACACAAGGAAGTCAACAACGAAAGGATCGGGGCTCTTTACTTATGGCTTGATATAATAGTGATTAACTTTAGGGTTTGGTTACTTTGAATTCGTATAACAGGTTGGTTAGGAATATGAAAGCTAACAACCTTACAAAAAGAATGATGAGTAGTTAACCAATTGATTCCTAAAATCCCATCAAAGGCAAATATTTTCAAAAGATAAGATCGACAGGTAACGTGAAAATGTTTATTTGAACCAAACAAGATTAATAAACAGTAGAGGTAACAAAGGTTTCTCCCAACGAAGTTTCAATAGATAAATCAAAGTCTAATTTCTCCGGAGTCAAATTTAAACGTTGAACGCAAGCAAGAGAGATAAAAGAATGGGTAGAACCAGTATCTAATAAGGTATAGACTTCGCAAGAATTTATAATTAACTAACCCGTGCTAACTTCGTTCGGGTTACCCACTTTTTGAGAAGTCACGAAAAACGCTCTTCCTGAAACCACCGACTTTGTTTTGTCCGTATCCGCCTTTGGTGCCACTATCCCAGCTGGACTTGACTTCACTATACGACAAAATTGAGCTAAATGACCTTCTCTTCTTGAAATTTCCACTTCTATTATCTTTGCCATGATTACCACCGAAGTGGTTACCATTCTTAGCATGATAATTTCCCCCACGATGGTTATCATTGTTCTGATAGCCGTTGCCACCAGTATGATTATTATCGTATTCTTGGTCGTTACCTTTTGTTTGAAATGAATCAACACTCTCATGTGCTTCATTGCTTATCTCGGCATTTTTCGATGTCATTCTCAAACACTGTCACAAAACAAGGGTTAATTAACATATCACATATTATCCCTATACTCACGACCGACCAAATAAATACCACATAAACTTAGGTAGGTCATACTAGCGAAGGAATTTCGCTCTCCCTCCTAGTACTATTCTCACATCTTAGCCGTGGATCATATCCTAAGCTCGATACCAACCGTGGACGCCCCCAAAATTAGGTATATCGTCACCCATCTTGGGTCGCCACTTACATGGTACATAAATTCAAATACAACTTACTAACCTAACTGCCGTGGTACAATACGACATAAAGCGTGAGTTTGAATACAAATATTGTCTACTAGATATTATACAAACTCAAAAGGAGTCCTCATTACAACTATTATCACACTATTTCACGAATAGTGAGGACTACTAATGCTATCCTCCGGACCATTACTGCGTTCCCGACTCGCGTCCCACTAGGTTCTCATTTCGAAGAGAACGGTGAAAGAAAGGGTGAGCTCAACTAGCCCAAGAAGAAATATTAGGACTAAGATAATGCGAGAATAAATTATCATTAGCCTTCAAACAGTTGTTAAACCGATAAAATACAATAGACAACCGGTTTAATCTGCAATGGAATAAGCAATCCATTAAAAAGTCAAGTAGAGAATAAAGTCTACTATCTTTTAGGTTTTAAAAGGTTTTCATCAATTTTTATCACGAGACTCAAACAATAAATAAACCACCACATCTAATCATCCTCGTACTACGGTCAAGGATTTTCATCAAATTATCAATGGTCATGACTATACCGAATTACCTGGTCATAATCATACCAAAACTATCCATCATCGCATTATGTGCCATCGAGGACTTTTGTCACATCATTTATATCAAGTCATGATTATACCGAATGATCCTCGGTCATAATCATACTAAGTTCATCTATGCACGTAAGCCAAAGATAACATAATATAACATGAGGATGATGACAATGACATAGTAATTCAATAAAACAAGTTCAAGAATTATTTAATCCATGAATTATTAACGTCCAAATTGTCAACATAATATCTTGTTTCAGTAGAGAGTAAAATTCAAGAATGATCGGAAGAATATTTCCATGAGAAGATATCTTTGGATGAAACGTAAATATCAAGGATATTCTACTAATTTCATGGAGTATATAAGTCAAAGTTTTAACCAACTGGGTATAATAAAGAATGGAATAACAAAAGAAATCACCATGCATGCGGTACTTGCATGAGCAAAGTTATTCCAACAGAATAATAATAACGGAACCGGTCGGTGAAATTCACACCGAACAGGATGTTCCAATGTAATAATAAAGATGGAACCGGATCCGGTGTAAACACATGATAGGATATTCCAGAATGATGATAAAGACGGAAACCGTGTCCTGTAAAACACATGCACAGGATGTTCCAATGTAATAATAAAAATAAACCAGTCAGGTGTAAAACACATGCATGTGATGTTCCAATGTAATAATAGAAGAATATCACCAAGTATAGGGTAAACAAGCATGATACAAAGTTATTCCAAATGTAATAATAAGCAATGGAATAACATAAGGATTTCACCAAGTATTTGGTATGCTGGCGTATACAAAGTTATATATAGGGTATGCCACTTTTTACAAAGTTATTCCAATGTAATAATAATGAATGGAATAATGAAGTTCTCTTCAAGAAGAAAGAATAACACCCCTTACCGTAAAAGAACCTAATATATAGAAGTAGTGAAGTAGTAATACTCTTCTTCTTTCTATATTTTTTCTCTATAGCTTCTCTCTATAATTTCTCTCTACAGAGTTTCAATGAATTCGTAAGAAAATAATGAAGGAATGAGCTTCTATTTATAGGAAAATGAAATGCATAGTAACTAATCCATGAGCGGTCCAGATTGATTTACTTTAATCGACGGTCCATATTTAAAGAAAAATCTTTTAAATAAAATATAATATATTCTATTTATATAAAACATTTTACTATGCAAATACTATGCAATACTATGCAAAACACTATGCAACACTATGCATAATAAAATATAATATATTCTATTTATAGAATAACTTTAATAAAGTATTCTATTTTATATAAAGATGTTTACGTTTTATTACGTTAATAATACTGAATAAAACAAAACGTCATTATCGCTATAATAATTCATATTATTAATAAACAATAATGGAATCAAACTGAGTGACTTCTCACATAAGCATTAATAATCAATACTGGTGTGCTACTATGCAACCACACGTACATCGCATTTTTTACTACCGAGTAGTTCAACAAGAACCACGGTAAAACTTCCGCCGTTATTTCAATAAAATATTTTTGTCGCTTTCTCAATCCGGCAATAATTTTATAGGGTCCACCAATGATTGAGTAGTTGTATTTAATATTCCCGCTAACCGAATATTCCCCACCAATCGAATATAATATAACCGCTTGCATACTTTGCAAAATTTATAAATACTACCCACAACTATAATATTATCTTAAATTCACACCATAATATTAAAAAAAATTATTTCAACAAAATTTAAATCTTTATTGATAAAATCTGGGGTCTCACAATATTATTATGTGTCGAGCTCACTCTTGCAAATAACCATTTTTGCAGGTTAAAGATTTAAGGTAAGGATATGTGCTACGTGAATTATAGAGATCCATATTCACGAAGATTACTTATGTTTTATGGGAAATGTATTTAATATTTTGAATGTAACATATTGTTGAATTGTAAGTTGAGTTATCCGGTGTATATGGATATCTATTTATGATGTAAGACATTGTATAGTCATTTTGTTGTAAAGATTCATGATATAAATTTAAATCGAAGAGATGTAATGTAAAGGTTGCGATTTAGGGAAATGAAGAAGGAAATGTATAAAAGTTTTAAATATTCCATGTTTTTAGTGATTTTAATATTGAATAATGATGTAAAGATAGATTAAAGTTGTATTGTTAACGATCGAGAAGGAGAATATTATTGTATAAATTTTGGGGTCGTTACAACGGCTTCGTGACATACGGAGATGTCTTAAGTCAACACGATCATCATCTTTGATGATTTTCATTCTTATCTTCTTCTTATAACTTCCCTAGGACTCAGCACACACCGCTTCTCTGCTAGTAATCCATATGGTACTCTGAGTGGTTTCCCACAAACAAGTTCTCGTCTCATCTACACTGCCCATAACAGTGAGTTAGATCGGTTGCCAGTTTTGTATATACCTTCGCTCTCTGAAGGAATTGTTTAGCCCAGCTCCCATATGTCAACCATCAAAGGTTACGATTGTACCACAACCTAACTTATCTTAACTTATTCGAACCATTAAACTATAACGTCCGCTAAGTTAATTTCTTGTTCCTTATGACTTTCTAACAACTAAATGCCATACCTCAGGATTCATTCTTTATCGTCTAAGTCATACAGTTTTTTTGTATACTCAGAATGATCATTCCATGTCAATACTATGAGGTCATAGAGTTAAACATTTTATATTAACTTATTCATATCTTATAATGTCCAGTTCAATTCATCTTCATTACCTTACAGTCAAACCATACACGGAGTATAGGTTTTACCTGTTTAATATTCGCGTACACTCAACCCTCATGTCAGTTAAAGTGTTTTAACGCTTACCTTTCATTCTAACATTCTCTATTCGACTTACATTCCGCTTTCATTACTCTTATTACCGTTCGCTACGGATTTCTTGATAAATCATATCTTACTTACTACCTTCATCAATGTTTAAGTCATACAATCATTATACACTTAGAACGGTCATCCGACGCGAATACGATTCACAAGAATTGTTTACGTATTCAACATTTACGTTGCTCGTCTCTTAATCTCTCATTCAATCTTTACTCAAGGTTTCAATTGCATTCAATTGTTATCCAACTCATGAACCCTATGTTCATTATTCTTTCTTAATGTCGAAGCCATACTGTTCGTTGTGTGCTAAGACCGATCGTTCATGTGACACTCCCAAATCCGGGTACTTTAATTCCCACATGATTTGGTGTTCACTAATCAAACATCATACATCTATCTACCCGTAATAAATGAAAACTTAAATAGATAGAAATAAATTCTCTCCTTAAGGAGTTACAGCATCTGAAATAATTACATCAATCCCAGGTCATACTAACCTTAAATCTTAACTGCGAAAACATAACAATTTATAATCTTACACAACATCAACATAAGTCTAAAACATAAATTTAACATCACATAAAATAACAAGTCTTCATCACTTGTTAATCTTGCCCTTGCCTTTGCCTGTAGAAGGCTCATCGAACCTTTCGTTCTTAACTGCAATATTATTATTACGCAAGAGTGAGCACGATTGCCCACAAGTATAATAATGAAATAACAATATAATAACATGCGAGTGAATCAAAGACTTCTCGAAATAAAACTCAACTTTTGAATCAAGAATGAATAACAAGAATCAAAAGATTTCTGAGGGTCATAAGACCTTCAACTATGTCATAGGTTATCAAGGGTTATACTTGAAACCTTTAACAGTCATAAGACTATGGACTCTTCTACTCGTACTTAGCGGGATTAGCCCTTAGTACCATACTGTGCACAATATCTTAACGCTAACGCATAAGTAATCCCTATCTGTGGTTGTTCATCTCGGTTTGACATTAGAGTCTCGCTTTTCAAAGGAAGTTTGGTTTTGATAAATCAATAAGGGTTCTGAAATTTAGAACGTTCATCAACTATGGACTAGTCGAATCAATAAGGGTTCACTAGACTAACAAGGTTCAATAATAAATGATATTTAAATCGAATAACATTCTCAAAAGGTATACAATAAAACAAGTATTGTATAACGGAATCATACTTTGAAAAGATAAATAATCTTTAATATAATAAATTGAACTTGATTAATAATAACGAGAATTTACTCGACGTAATTTATAAACTTGAATAATGATACAAGTAGGGTTAGAAAACTTGCCTCGTGCGTAGGTTACACGTTAATTATACACGTTCCTTGATATAATCCTACATATCATTTTCATTTACAATACCAGTCAATTATAACATAACTAGTCATCATAAGTTCATTCTTTTTGTCTAACTCTGATTATGACTTTACTTAGTCAAATTATCACACTTATGGTCACATAATATTACACTACATGAACAATAAGCTAACTATGCGTTCAATAATTCAATCTATACTTAAATGCGTTATTGACATATTAAGAATCTATTTTAACATCTCATTATACATCTAACATATTTTTATGTACATTAGATTAGGTTATTATCACATTCTTAGACTTGAATAATAAGAAAATTTTCATTTCTGGACATTCTACAGAGTGGAGCCATGGCCGCCCATTAATTTTTGTTTTTGTTTTTTATATTGGCATAAGGTATGCCGCTTACGCGGGCCTTAAGGCATGGAACTGCATCATTGCTGGTGAACGAAGACGATACCGATTACTGTAATTCGCGAAAAATTGCAGAACATGGCCAAAACCTCTAATTAAATTATTTCTACACGAATTTAAACATACCCAAACATTGTAATACACATATAACTACTACTTAACCCTTCTAGCATGATTTTAACATGTTAAAACACATAATTCGCAGAATCAACACATGTAATTTACTGTTCTTGATGTTTTTGAAAGTTTTGAACACAGAACATGAAAATCAACAGTACGGGTTCGTTATAACACCGAATCTATTCATTTGAAGTTTGTTTTCTTCGTTTTAACATGCATAATTATATACAAGTGTAGAATTTATGATACAACATATGATTAACGTATTAAAATTGCATGCAAGGCCCATATGGCCATATTTCATACTCTGTATTTTGAAGAAAGTATATACATGTTTATATGAAACTGATGCTATGGAATTATACAATATATATAGTAAAATATGATATGATGACATCTTATCACATATATAACACATAATCTTTACTCATTTTTCAATTACATAGCTTTTACAGAAGTTGAAAGCCATTTTCTTAAAAAAACTTAAACAACGTAAAATAGAATTTGGGTTAAAGGAATTACCCAGAGTATAAAGTGTAGATTAGAAGGGATGATCCTTTCTCAATTACTTGTTCAATCACACACTCCCAATTTCCCTCAAAACTATCAATTTCTCTCTGAATAGTTTGTCAGACTTAGAAAATAACATAAAAGACAATACGTATATAATAATTAGGAATTGACGCAGTTGTGGTCAGTTAAGCCGATCATGGGTTAACTGCCCTCAACCTCCACTAATGCCTTGTTTGGCTAACCTTAAAAGAATTATAACCATTTAATTTAATAGATCTTTTATACTATAGTTTAATAGTGTCACACCCCTTTATAAAATAAATCAAATATCTTATTTACTTTAATTTAAAAAAATATGATAATTTCTCATTAATTCACATAGTCACATAATTAATTTTCTCATTTATTAACTATTTCAAATTATTAAATCTCTAATTAATTATTAAATTAATTAAAATAACATTATGCTTATTAAATATTTCATTTAATTTAGTAAGCTCACATAATTACATAATTTGAATAATAAAAATTCTCCATATTAATTTAATAAATATAACACATATAATTAAATTAATCTACCACAACTTCATCAATTAATTATTTAAATCTAATAATTAAATCATCGAAAATATTTATTTAATTCAATAAATATTAAAATTACATTACAAAATCTCGTTTGTCATAGTTCATCGCAACAGCGTTGCGTTCACAGCATATATACGCTTAACATTTATCTCTCATTACTACAACATAACATCGAAATGTTATTCATTACCTTCGTCACTCAATGTTTAAGGAATCACAATCATAGCAATCCCTCACGTTCGTTCATCGCGACTACGGTCCTCAGACATCGGTTCCGTAACTCGCGTTTACATTCTTTATCTTTTAATCTCGTTTAATCTTTCCGTTCAACCTTTACTTAAAGATATAAAACACTTGATTAAGTGTTACATTAGGTTAACTACATGTTCATATTTCTTTCTTGCACATCCCCTAGTAATTGAGCAATAAAAATCTCATTTCTGGGCATTGCCCAGCACCGACGCTGCGGCGCCATTCTCTTCTTTCTCTCTCGCGTTGCGGCGCGAGCCTATGTCACCCTTTTCCTTGGTTTGGCGCTGCAGCGCCAAACTCTTCGTTACCTCTCATACTGCGGCACCACTCGCCAGTAGCTGATGGCCGAGCTCGTACTATGGCGTCGCCTCCCAAAGGCTCCACTGGCGCTGCGGCGCCAAGCACAAAACCTAGAAAATTTTTCTAAGTCTTTTACAAGCTTGAATCACTTACTTCGAAATTTCATAACTTATTCGTTATAACTCGGAACGAGGTCGTTCCAAAGCCATTCTCTTCCTTATCTTATGTACTTCAATACCCCTCGGACAAAACTTTGTTATGAAACCGTTAACATGCCATTCGATTGGCTTAATCTTCACCCTTCGTTCATTTTTACGCTTTTAACGTTCTTCATTCGTTCGTCCATAATTCGGCCATCCGAATTCAGAACTAATTCGTTCTTGAGTCCATGACTCACATTTTCTACGTTCTCTTACTTTCTTATGAAACCCTACACGTTCGGGTTCATTTGCTAATTTTCTAATTCTTGTTCGTCCTTTACAAAATTTTTGCCATAACTTCGTTATAGCTAAGTTTAATCCGTTCTTCATGAATGTTTCTACTGTTCCTAACCAAAAAATAAGCAACTAACTTGTACGTGATGGTTTTAAACTTGACCATCAACAACAATTATGCTATGATGGTTTAAAATTTGTCCATCAACAACGTTCTTCGTGTTCTTCGCGTTCTTTGTTTGTTCTTCATTTTTAATCGATATTTTGGATTACGATTTCACTTTTAGTTGGATTTTGATGTTATAGAACACCATTCCTTACTTATTTCATCTACTCATTCATATAAACCACTCGAATCGTTCTAATTCGTTACGAAACGTACACTTCCTTAAGAAATATATAAACTAAACTTCTAATTCTTATTTCTCTATTTCTTCATGATTTCAACCATATGAAATCGTTCTTATCATCTTTTACTTCCTATTCTCGTTAAGCTATGTTTTTAACATATAAAACTTAAAGAAAATTTATTAGAAGCTAGGTTTCGGATTACCTTTCTTATTTAATCTTCCTCCATTGGACAAAGCGTGCACTCGGGCAAGCTTTTCCTCTTCCTCTTCCTCTTCTTTACCCCATTCGAACTCTCTCTCCCTCTCTCTCAAAGTGTTGGATTTTCAAAATCCCATAATAATGAACTTAAGCTTCCTATTTATAAAAAATCAAGGCTAAGGGCAAAATAGTCATTTCGCCCCCAAAACCTCCTTACTATTCATTACTTAAGCACTAAGTTAACTTACTCACCACTTAACTTAGCCCTTAATTTTGCTTAGCCCTTAAGTTTACTTAGCCCTTAAGTTTACTTAGTCCTTACTCCACCTCCTTACTATTCACGAAGCTTCCCTTGGAAGCTTCATGCTTCCGTCTTGCGAAATTCGTCCTACAGTTCGAAAATTGTTATCCTCGAAATCCAAATATTTTTGGATATTTCGTCTTTCTTTTACCGATTAACTTTTACGTATTCTTTGGATTTCCGAAAAACTAAAAAACACTTTTTGGTGTTAAGCGTTTTCCTTCACGTTTTCCCCTAACGTAGATAAACGAATGAAAAGTACATAACAATACTTTTTGTCATTTTTATTTCATCTGATTTCTGCACATTTTTTGAGAAAAACTTTTATCAGCTTACTTAACTTTTCACAATATATTATCGTCAAATCTTTCGACGGAATGTCATTTCGACATACCGAACTCTCGAAAAGGCTTAGGTTATTCAAACCCTAACCCTTAGGATTTCGTTGGGTGAATAGTGCCTATTTCGTCTTTTTCCCCAGAAATATTTTTGTTCCCGGAACATTTTTATTTTCATCTTGAAAATTCTTACTCGTTCAGTCTAGCTTGTAGCCAGAATCCTCCCGAATTATAATCATCCTAGGTTATAGAACGATTAATAAACACATAGCACATAATAGTATTAATAAAAATTCACTTTATTAATAACTAATCCTTTAAATCTTAAATTCTGTACAATCTGATTTTTTGGGTTGTCACATTGGAGATCATGTGTTGTTACGTGTTGCTCAATGGAAGGGAGTTATGAGATTTGGAAAGAGAGGAAAACTCAATCCTCGATTCATTGGCCCATTTGAAATCCTCAATCGAGTAGGAACTGTGGCCTATAGACTCGCCTTACCATCAAGTATGTCTCGTGTTCATAACGTTTTTCACATATCTATGTTACGTAAATATGTGGAAGACCCGAACCACATTATTGAATTAGAACCAGACGAGATAGCGGAAGATTTAACGTATGAAGAGGTACCTGTTAAAATCTTGGATAATAAGGAACATATTATACGCTCAAAGGTTATATCTTAAGTCAAAGTTTTGTGGAGAAACCACGATATTGAGGAAATGACCTGGGAGTTAGAATTTGAAATGAAATCAAGATATCCTCACCTCTTCAACATACTAGGTACATATACTAATTTCGAGGAAAAAATTTCATAAGAAGGGAAGGTTGTAAGACCCCAACTTTTATGAATAAAGATTTAATTTTCTTCAAATATTATTTTGAATATTATGGTGTGGATTTGATATGATGTTATTGTTATGGTGTGGCGCCCCCAAAATAGGTATACATCACCTATTCTGAGTCACCAAATACATGGTATAGAATACAAATACAATCTTTAATATACAACAAGAGAGCTGTGAGTTTTAATACAAATATTATCTTCTAGACAATATCCACTCTCAGAATAAGTTCTCATTATATTTATTTTCACGCTATTTAACAGAATAGTGAGGACTACTAATACTATCATCTGGTCCATCACTCCGTTCCCCGACTCGTCCCAGCTATATTCTCATTTTCTGAAGAGAACAGTGAAAGAAAGGGTGAGCTCAACTAGCCCAGTAAGAAATATTATGACTAAGATAAAGCAGAATAAATTATCCTTAGTCTTCAATAGTGTTAAACTGATACAATATAACAACCATCTAGTTTAACTACAACAGAATAAGCAATCCATTAAAAGAGTCAAGTAGAAAATAAAATTTACTATCTTTTATGATTTAAAAGTTTTTTCATCACTGTTATCGCTGGGACTCAAATTAATAAATAATCCACATCATCGAATCACCCTTGCACTACGGCCAAGGATATTCTTTAGTATCACGACCACAATTATCCATGCACTAGGGGCCAGGAATATTTGTGTATTCATCAATGGTTATGATCATGCCAACAACTGTCCATCAATGCACTACGGGCCAATGAGGACTTTTACCACATCATTTGTAACATTACGGTCATAATTATACCGAATAATCCCTGGTCATAATCATACCAAGTCCATCTATGCACTACAGGCCACAGAAGACTTTCAAAAAAATATAAACATGAGGATGATGACAATGATATAAGAATTCAATAAAACAAGTTCAATAATTAATTTATTCAGGAACTAATAACGTCCAAGTTGTCAACGATACTACTTTGTGCAGTAAAATTCAAGAATGCTCAGAAGAATATTTCCATGAAAAGATACTGGATGAAGCGCAAATATCAAGAATATTCCACTAATTTCATGGAGTATAGAAGTCAAAACTTTAACCAACTGAGTATAATAAGGAATGGAATATAAAAAGAAATCACCAGGCATGCGATAGACCGCACAGGCAGGCTATTCCAACAGAATAATAATTAACGGAATAAGGTCCCGGCAGAAACGCATGCATGTGATATTACAATGAGAATAATAAAGGCGGAATCAGTCCGCATAAACGCACAGACAGGATATTCTAACAGAATAATAAAGACGGAATCAGGTCCGGCGTAAAATGCACAGACAGGATATTCCAACAGAATAATAACGAATGGAATAACAGAAGAATTTCACCAAGTATAGGGTAGCCCGCGTATACAGGTTATTCCAACACAATAATAAATAATGGAATAACAAAAGTTCACTTCATGAATACAAAAGAAATAATACCCCTTATCGTAAAAGAAACTGGATATAAGAGTAGGGAAGTAGCAGAATACTTTTCTATAGTTTCTCTATAATTTCTCTCTCTAAAGCTTCAGTGAATTCGTAAGAAATAATGAAGGAATGAGCTTCTATTTATAGAAGAATGGAAATGATACTATTTGCAAAAATCACGGATGCAACAGTAATTATTCGGACGAAGTTTATGTTTTCAACGTATCAATATCTTTTTTTCAAAGTGCTGACCAATAAAGAAAACCAACACATGTCAATTAGCAGCTTTAACCAATTAAAATGCACCCTTAATTATACGTTAACAATAATAATGCATGATTGACAGGCTTGGCCAAATAAAATGAAAGCTAGCCTTGAAAAACAACTTACATCCTGCCAAAAAATCTCATCCACTAGGACCACCACTAACACTCACTTACAATCAATTTATATAAAACAATCAACCAACATTAACTATCAACATCCCACTTTTCCACCAAAAATCATATATATAAAATAAAGATACTTCCTTCCTTCCTACGTCATTTCTCCCCCCAATTTCAATCCATGTGACATGTTTCATATATATATATATATATATATATATATATATATATATATATATATATATATATATATATATATATACACATATATATACATATAATACCTATGTATATATATATATATATATATAACAAAAATTGAGATAACTTTTCACCGATAATTTTAAAAATAGGTAAATAGGGTTCATAAAATAGGCAAAATTTACATCAAATATTGTGGCAATAATTAAACAAAACTGAGTGACTTCTCACGTAAGCATCAATAATCAATATCGTGGTATTATTCTTTGCATAACTACGGCAGTATTCTTGTACTTTTAACACCGGGAGTTTCAACAGTTAATGGTACAACTTCCGCCGTTATTTTCATAAAGTATTTTTGTCATTTTCTTAATCCGACAATAATTCCGTTGTGGGGTCCACCAATGATTGTGCCGTTGTACGAATATTCCCTGTTAAAACGAATATTCCCCGACCAATCGAATATTATAAAACAACTTGCGTAATTTGCAAAATTTATAAATATTACCCACAACTATAACATTATATCAAATTCATTCCATAATATTCAAAAATGATATTTATAGAAAATTCATCTTTATTTATAAAAGTTGGGGTCTTACAACCTCCCCTTCTTATAAAATTTTGCTCTCGAAATTAGGGTATGTACCTGGTATGTCGAAGAGGTAAGGTGTAAGACCCCGAATTTTATGAAAGAAAAGTATTCAATTTTTCTCTTCAATAAATGGTTAAATTGATAAAAGTTAAAGTTAAGGGTGATATATGAATTTTTTTTTCAAAATACATGCAAGGGGTATAAAGTATTCATTATTGTTGGGAATATTCATTTGGTCGTGGAATATTCTTTACGCTTAGGGAATATTAAATTTGACAATGCTAGCAGCCTATTTGTGGGCCCCATAATGTAAGAATAAGCATGTCGGATGAAGAAAACGACAAAATTAAGTTTTATAAATAACGACGTAATCGTTACTCAATTAACACTTTTGGAATACCCGGTTGGTAAAATAAAGTAATACTGGCGTTGTTGCACAAAAGATCTTACCAGATATACTGATATTTTGAATTATTTATTCTTACGTAAGAAGGCACTTTACTCAATAATTATTACAGTGAATTCTTTGTTCAATATTTTATTTTATTGATTCGAGAATTGATGCGTTGATATTTTATATTATTGTTGTTCAATAATTGTCATCGCACACGATATCTCCATTATCGGATCAATAATTCATATTATTTGAATAATATTATTAGATAACATTATTGGCAATGTCTAGAAAGTTCTGTCTAAGGAGAGGTTTGGTCACCTAATTGCGCGTCAGTAAGGAGAGATCCTTATTGGAAAGCCCCCTCTTTCCTGGGAACTTCCTGGTTGTCATTATTGTGATTCTATAATATTATTTATGAATAATTAATTATTGATTTATATGACAATGAAATATTTATTTGATATGGATATAAATGATGGATTTATTTATTATATGTGGTTATAAATGAAGGAATTAATGTTGAGGTATTTTATCAGTATTTTGTCGGATTGGAGGTATTAAAAGATCAAATCAGTGTTCTTACAGCTTTATTATGTGAGTTATAATTTTTAATCTGACCGTTGGATCGTTGGGATTTTTGGATATGTTATACATATATAAGTTGAGTATATGTTCACAAATTTTGAACCGTTAAAAATGAGCGTATAATTTGTTATGAATTTTAAGAGGTGACTGATTCAGAAATTAGGTTATAAATGATTTTGGTGGAAAATTCTAGAATTGGTGGGCCCCACTTTTGGTTGGTGAGAAATGTGCTCAATTGAATTTTCAAATGTGGTGGGTGGGAATAGTAGCGAGTAAAGCCATTGAGTTGCAAAAGTTAAGTCCGCTTTCTGTGCTAACATTTTCCTATAAATAGAGGCTAAGTTAGAATTGAAAATCACACGTAAACAAGTTTTCTCTCTCTCTCTCTATATTATCGGCGTATTCTTGTGAGTATTTTGAGTATACTTTGAGTATTGTTAGACGGTGCAAGTTCCCTTCAACACTATATCAAGGTGTTTCAACTAGAAATCTTGTTTTCGAGGTAAGGGATGTTATTTTCTTCTCAAATGATATTATTTCTTCAATATCATTATCTTTGAAATATTGGTTAAAACTTTTTATCAAATTTGGAACTTTTTCATGCTCTGGGTTACTTATTCATGAGTTACTATTCACGAGTTACTATTCATGAGTTACTATTCACGAGTTACTATTCACGAGTACTATTCATGAAGCGTGAAGATGTTTTTTGTGGAATTTCTATCTTTTGGTGTCGAGTTACTATTCACGATATCTGAGACTATTCACGATATCTGGACTATTCACAAACTAAGACTATTCATAGAAAAATGAAAAATTTTCTTTTCTTCTAAAATATCTATTCGGATACTAGCTTTGATTGTATCCATGTTTTGATCATTCTTGAATTTTACACCACTATGATTATTTTTGAGGTATTTTTGGACGTGGATAAAACCAAGTAAGAATCCTTAATCCTTAATCCTTGTCATTTTGTTTCTTTGGATTCGTTTCTTTAAAAATATTTTCATCATCCTCGGTCTTAAATGATGATATTATTGAATATCTTTGGCATGTAGTGCAAAGATGAATGATTTGAAGAATATCTTTGGCACAGTAGTGCAAAAGATGAGCAGTGTTTAAATGAACATGACCAACTGATAAATATCTTTGGCCAGTAGTGCAAAAGTTGAATTGTTGACTGGTATGATCATGACCATTGAATTTACAATTGAATATTTTTAGCTTAAGTGCAAAGGTGAATTGATCAACATGGTTATAATTATTGTTATATAACTTCTGAAATGATTATGTATTTCTTTGATATATGAATATCTTTGGCTCGTTGTGCAAAGATGACTTGTTGATGAATATCTTAGCCGGTAGTGCAAAGATGAATTATTGATGAATATCTTTTGCTCGTAATGCAAATATGACCTGATGTTGAATATCTTTAGCCTGTAGTGCAAAGATGAATTATTGATGAATATCTTTTGCTCGTAATGCAAAGATGACCTGTTGTTGAATATCTTTGCTTTGTAGTGCAAAGATGAATTATTGATGAATATCTTTGGCTTGTAATGCAAAGATGTCCCGTTGTTGAATATCTTTAGCTTTTGTAGTGTAAAGATGAAGCTGTTGATGAATATCTTTGGCTGTGGTGCAAAGATGAATTTATTAGTATGATTATGAAGCAGGGCTGTGATTTGGTATAACCATGATCTTTGATGTTTTGGTAAAGACAAGTGATGAAAATTATCTTTGTCTTGGATGAGGAAGGGAATTTAGAACTACAATTACGATTTATGAAAGTTATACACGTGATTGTGGACGAGGAATTGTTGATTGATGTTACTGAGGATAAAACATGGTTGGTGGATTTTTAACATGGAGAAGACAATAGACTTTATAGTCTATTTGACTCTTCTAATGGATTGCTCATTCATTGCAACTATGGTTGAAAAGTTTTATCATCTACCATATGTTCTAAATCTCGATTTATTCATTGATGAAGACTATTGATAATTTATTTATCTTTAGTCATAATATTCTTTCTTCGAGCTAGTTGTGCTCACCCTTTTGTTTCACAATTCCTTTTAGGTAATAAAAGTGTATTTGAGTCGGCGGGGATAGCGAGGAATAGAGTGGTGGTCTATAGATGTTGAGGGTGAGGTGAATTTAACTTGGAATGGTGTTTTGTCACTATCATACAAGATGTCTAATGACATACAACCTCGTGTTATCATAAGACATGGTTGTGCTCATCCACTTCTTTGAGTATATTTACAAGCACTACCTATATAATCTTGGTGTTTGTTTGGGTATAATACCCAATTAGAGACAGTGGAGATAATGATATGTCGAGAGAAGACTCACCATTGGGAAGAATATGATAGTAATCTTCTCGTTTTTCTTTGGGGTCTATTAATTCAACCGAGGATAATTATGTGGCCATATGATATCTACCATAACCTAAAAGCATGGCCTCCCATGTACGAAGGTTTCTTGAGCACTTCCCAAAGATTCTAATTTCTAAAAGCAGTTTTTGACTATACCTTTATGTAAGGTGTCATTGTGACGTCTTCTGATTGGTATATATTTGTATCCAAACTCACAAAGATATGTGTTGTTGTATTTTGCACGACAATTGTTGTAATAAAGTTGTAGTTGTTTTCTGTACCATATATTTGGCGACTCGAATGGGTTGGATGGAATGGACCTATTTTGGGGTTGTTACATTTGGTATCGAGCTTAGGGATATGATCTCTGGCGGAGATGGGGAATAGGACTAAGAGGGAAAGATAAGTAAATCATTATTTAGTGTATCCTACCTAAGCTTATTTTTTGGTTAGTCATAATATCGGGATATTATGTGATATATTAATTTGTTAAATTAACCCTTGTTTTGAAAGTCGTATTCTAGAATGATATCTGAAATACAGGAGATGAGCAATGGAGAAATCATGATGACAGGGGAGATAGAATCTGAAATGAAAACAAGGTACTCTCAACTCTTTGAAATACCAGGTACGTAAATTTCGGGGACGAAATTTCATAAGGAGGGGAGATTGTAAGACCCCGAATTTTATGAAATAAAAGTATTCAATTTTTCTCTTCAGTAAATGGTTAAATTGATAAAAGTTAAAGTTAAGGGTGATATATGAAAAAAAATTTCAAAATACGCAAGGGGGTATAAAGTATTCATTATTGTCGGGGAATATTCGTTTGGTCGTGGAATATTCTTTCACGTGGGGATATATTAAATACAATGGCCTTGACTATTTGTGGGCCCCATAATGAGAATAAGCATCGGATGAAGAAAATGACAAAATTAAGTTTTTATAAATAACGACGTAATCGTTCACAATTAACATTGTTGGAATACCCGGTTGGTAAAATAAAATGTCTACGCGTTGTTGCATAAAGATGATACACGGTATTACAAGATATTTTTGAATTATTGATTCTTACGTGAAAGGCACTACTCAATAATTATTACTGATAATTATTGTTCAATATTTTATTTTATTGATTCGAAGAATTGATGCGTTGATATTTTATATTATTGTTGTTCAATAATTGTGTCGCACAAAGATATCTCCATTATCGGATCAATAATTCATATTATTTGAATAATATTATTAGATAACATTATTGGCAATGTCTAGAAAGTTACATCTAAGGAGAGGTTTGGTCACCTAATTGCACGAGAAGGAGAGATCCTTATTGGAAAGCCCCTCTTCTCTGAACCGCACTGGTTGTCATTATTGTGATTCTATAATATTATTTATGAATAATTAATTATTGATTTATATGACCATGAAATATTTATTTGATATGGATATAAATGATGGATTTATTTATTATATGTGGTTATAAATGAAGGAATTAATGTTGAGGTATTTTATCGGTATTTTGCCGGATTGGAGGTATTAAAAGATCAAATCGATTGTTCTTTGACTTTATTATGTGAGTTATAATTTTTAATCGTAGTTGGATCGTTGGGATTTTTGGATATGTTATACATATATAAGTTGAGTATATGTTCACAAATTTTGAACGAATTAAAAATGAGCGTATAATTTGTTATGAATTTTAAGAGGTGGTGATTGAAATTAGGTTATAAATGATTTTGGTGGAAAATTCTAGAATTGGTGGGCCCCACTTTTGGTTGGTGAGAAATGTGCTCAATTGAATTTTCAAATGTGGTGGGTGGGAATAGTAAAGTAAAGCCATCGGAGTTGCGAGTTAAGTCTGCCTTGACGTGCTAACATTTTCCTATAAATAGAGGCTAAGTTAGAATTGAAAATCACACCAAAAACAAGTTTTCTCTTTTCTCTCTATATTATCGAGCGTATTCTTGTGAGTATTTTGAGTATACTTTGAGTATTGTTAGGCGATTGCAAGTTCCTTCAAAGACTATATATCAGGTGTTTCAATTAGTAAAATCTTGTCTTTCGAGGTAAGGGATGTTATTTTCTTCTCAAATGATATTATTTCTTCAATATCATTATCTTTGAAATATTGGTTGAAACTTTTATCAAATTTGGAACTTTTTCATGTCAAGGGAGGTTACTATTCATGAGTTACTATTCACGAGTTACTATTCATGAGTTACTATTCACGAGTTACTATTCACGAGTACTATTCATGAAGCGTGAAGATGTTCCTTCTTATCCAAGATTTGAATAGGAACCTCTTCATACGTCAAATCTTCCGCTATTTCGTCCGGTTCTAACTCAATAATGTGGTGCGGGTCTTTCACATATTTACGTAACATAGATATGTGAAAAACGTTATGAACACGAGACATACTTGGCGGTAAAGCGAGTCTATAGGCCACGGTTCCTACTCGATCGAGGATTAAAAATGGTAGATGAATCGAGGATTGAGCTTTTCTCCTTTCCAAATCTCGTAACTCCTCTCCATGGAGCAACACGTAACAAACACATGATCTCCTATATCGAATTCCATGTCCTTTCGATGAAGATCAAGATAACTCTTTTTTGTCGATCTTGTGAGGTTTTTATACGTTGTCGGATCGTTTGAATCTTTTTCGTAGTCATACGTATCAACTCCCGGCCCCAACAACGTTTGCTTCACCCACCTCATCCCAAAGATATCGGAGAAGCGACACTTTCTTCCATACAACGCTTCAAATGGAGCCATGCCGATACTTGTTTGATAGCTATTGTTGTCGGAAAACTCCACCAATCCAGAAGAACTTGTCCCAACTTCCTTTGAAGTCAAGGGACAGAGTCTTAATAAATCTTCAAGAGTTTGAATAGTCCTCTCTAATTGTCCTACCGTCGAGGATGATATCTTAGAACTAAATCGTAAGTCTGTGCCCATAGCTTTTTGCAAACTAACCCAAAATTGTGAAGTGAATCTTGGGTCTCAATCAAAAACTATAGATACTGGCATACCATGCAGTCTTACAATCTCATTTATGTACATACGAGCAAGACGTTCAAGTGTATAAGTTTCTCGTATTGGTAAGAAATGAGCAGACTTGGTCAATCTATCAACAATGACCCAAATTGCATCTATGCCTTGAGAAACCTTGGGAAGACCAGTAACGAAATCCATGGTAATGTGCTCCCACTTCCATTCTGGAATTTCAAGTGGTTGCAATGGACCTTTTGGTACTTCATGCTCTGTCTTGACTCGTTGACAAGTTAGACACCTTGAGATAAACAATGCTATCTCTCTCTTCATATTGCTCCACCAAAATGTATGACGAAGATCACGATACATTTTGGTACTCCCAAGATGGATTGCAAACGGTGTGTTATGCGCCTCCATCATGATTTTATACTTTAAATCAGGATCGTTAGGAACAAAAAGTCTGGAGTTGACTCAAAGTATTCCTTCTTCATCGATTCTTGCTTCTGGCATAGCACCTTCTTGTACTTTCTTCCTCATACGCATCAGCTCCAGGTCTGTAGTTTGAGCAGCTTTAACTTTATCAATTAAAGTCGGTTCTACTCATATGTTTGCCATCATCACATGGGTCCCTGGAGTCTTTAACTCTATCTCCATCCTTTGCAACTCACACAAAATGGGCCTTTGCGTTAACAATACCACACTCGTACTTGCATATGATCTTCTACTCAATGCATCAGCTACCACGTTCGCTTTTGCAGGATGGTATTGGATGGTATGATCATAATCTTTTAACAGTTCAAGCCAATGTCGTTGTCGCATGTTGAGTTCCTTTTGAGTGAAGAAATATTTGAGGCTTTTATGATCTGTAAAGATCTCCACTTTCTCTCCATACAAGTAATGCCTCCAAATTTTTAGTGCGAAGACAATAGCTGCCAACTCTAGATCATGAGTAGGATAATTTCTCTCATATTCTTTGAGTTGTCTTGAGGCATAGGCTATGAATTTCCCATATTGCATGAGAACACATCCTAACCCTTTGCCCGAAGCATCATCATGAGATGACAAATCCTCCGAGCGGATGGTATTGTCAGAACATGTGCTAAAATGAGTCTCCTCTAGAGTTCTTGAAAACTCTTCTCACATTCCTCGCTCATAGCAAATTTTGTATCTTTCGAAAGTTAATTTGAGTTAATGGAGTAGCGATTCGAGAAAATCCTTCCACGAATCTCCGATAATAACCATTTAAACCAAGAAAGCTACGACTTGATCATCGATTCAGGTTGCTCCCGACTTTGAATAGCTTCAATCTTTGTGGTCAACAGATATTCCATGACTTGATACTACACGTGCCCAAGGAATGCTACTTCCTCAAGCCGAACTCTCATTTCTTCAACTTGGCATAAAGCTTGTATTCACGAAGCTTTTGGAGTATCAGCCTCAAGTGTTGCACATGATCTTCACGGCTTTTGGAATAAATAAGGATGTCATCAATAAAGACGACCACAAAGTGATCCAAATATTCCTTGAATACTCGGTTCATCATTTCCATAAAGGCAGCAGGAGCATTAGTCAATCCAAAGGACATGACTAAGAATTCATAATGCCCATACCGATTTCTGAAAGCCATCTTTGGAATATCATCGGTTCTAATCTTCAATTGGTGATATCCGAAACGAAGATCAATCTTTGAAAAGAATTTGGCTCCTTGCAACTGGTCAAACAGGTCATCAATACGTGGCAATGGGTACCTATTTTTGATGGTGACATGATTCAACTCCCGATAATCAATACAAAGTCGCATACTCCCATCTTTCTTCTTTCTGAATAGAATATGAGCACCCCAAGGAGAAGTACTAGGGACGAATAAAGCCGATGTCTAACAATTCCTGCGCATTGGGTCTTTAACTCTCGAAGTTCAATAGAGCCATTCGATATGGGGCTTTGGAAATGGGTTTTGTACCGGGTTCAAGGTCGATACAAAATTAAATTTCACGCTCTGGGGGTAGGCCAGGAACTTCTTCAAGGAATACGTCAAGAAATTCATTAACAATAGAAATATCATTCAAAACTGACGTATTTTTGTTTAGATCCATGACATGAGCTAAGAAAGCTTGACATCCATTTTTCAATAAACGAATAGCTTTATGGCTTGAGATGACAGTGATTGATTTTAATGGTTTGGTTTCTTGAATTCGCATAATAGGTTGGTTAGGAATATGAAAGCTAACAACATTACGAAAATAATTAATTTTTGCATGATGAGTAGTTAACCAATCAATCCCTAGAATCACATCAAATGCAAGTATTTTCAAAGAAATAAGATCGACAGGTAACATGCGGGTGCCGATTTGAACTAACAAGACTTATAAACAGTGGATGTAATGAAGGTTTCTCCCAACGGAGTTTCAACAGATAAGTCAAAGTCTAATTTCTCCGGAGTCAAATTTAATCGTTGAGCGCAAGTAGGAAAAATAAAAGAATGGGTAGAATCGGTATCAAATAAGGTATAGACTTCACTAGAGTTTATGATAAGCTTACCCGTGATGACCTCGTTCGGGTTCCTTGCTTTCTAGGAGGTCACGACAAATGCTCTCCCTTGCACCACCGGCTTTGACTTTTCTGGGACGGCCTTTGGTGCCTCCATCCTAGCTGAACTTGTCTTTGATGAACGACAAAATCGGGCTAGGTGACCTTCTCTTCCACAATTATAACACGCTTTAGATGGCATCGCGCAGTTTGGACTGATATGTCCCTCCCCTCCGCATTTGAAGCATATGATAGGTGGTCATTCTCCTTCCTTAACCACGGTTGCTGGTGCTGACGTCTTTTCATCATTATTGAATCTACTTTTCTTGAAATGTCCATTTTTACTATCTTGGCCATGATTACCACCGAAGTGGTTACCATTTCTGGCATGTTGATTCCTTCCACGTTTGTTGTCACCGTTTCGATGACTGATACCACTGTATTTTCATGTTGCCGGCTGTTTTCTCTTGGTTGCATTGACTCGTTACCGCGCTCCAATAACTGTGCCCTATTTACAACATATGAGTACAAACACAGTTTATGAGAAGTAAGATATTGGCGTATCTCCGGTTTCAAACCTCTTAAAAACATTCGCGTCATTCGCTCCTCATTATCGACAAAATGGGATGCAAACCGGGATAACTCCGTAAATTTAGCCTCGTATTGCGACACGGTCATATTGTTTTGTTCCAACTTGATAAACTCCACCTCTTTCGTGTGACGAATACTCTCGGGAAAGTACTTGTCATTGAATAGCTCTTGGAACTTCTCCCAAGACATCTTGAAAAGTCGTCGGGTGGATGCGTTTCTGATTCCCACCAGTAATTTGCCTCTTCACGCAACATGAAGGTGGCGAAGGGAACCTTTTGCTCCTCAGAGCATCCCAAGACATCAAATATCTTGGTGATCTGCTTTATCCATGTTTTCGCCTTAAGTGGTTTTGGCTCTCCAATAAACTCCGGTGGTCCCAGCTCCTTGAACTATTTAGCGGTGACCATCCGAGAGTTTCCAGTGTTTCCACCTATATTTTGGACAGGAGCCGCTCTCGCCTGATGTTGCATGAATTGCATAAAGCCTCTGAACAATCCATCATTCATCATTTGGTCAGTGTTGTTGTTTTCATGAGGATTGTCGCCTTCCTGATGCACATTCTCCTGATTATTGATATTTGGAGACTCAATGGTCTTCTGTGCTCCATTGTTATTCTCAACATTCTCAGATGTCATTATCAGATACTGCCACAAAACAAGGGTTAGTTGACATGTAACATATTATCTCTAAACTCTGACCAACCAATTAAATACCAAATAAATTTAAGTAGGTCATACTAGCAAAGGAATTCCCCGTCTCTCCCCTACTAGTTCTAGTCTCACATCTTAGCCAGGGATCTTATATAAAACCCCAACTTTTTGAATAAAGATGAATTTTCTATAAATATTATTTTTGAATATTATGGAGTGAAATTGATATAATGTTATAGTTGTGGGTAATATTTATAAATTTTGCAAAATCATGCAAGTTGTTATATAATATTCGATTGGTGAGGAATATTCATTTTAACGGGGAATATTAAATACAATAGAACAATCATTGGTGGACCCCCTAACGGAATTATTTGTCGGATTGAGAAAGCGACAAAAAATACTTTATGAAAATAATGGCGGAAGTTTTACTGTTAAGCTGTTGAAAACACGGTGTTAAAAAGAAATGCGATGTCTGGCGTGGTTGCATAGTAGCTTTACAGTATTAATTATTGATGCTTACGTGATAAGTCACTCAGTTTTGTTGGTATTATTAATGTAATAATCTGAGAAAATCTTTTATATAAAAGCAGAATACTTTTATAAAGTTATTCTATAAATAGACTATATTATATTCTATTATGCATAGTGTCAGATATAGTGTCTGCATAGTGTTTTGCATAGTAAAATCTTTTTATATAAAATAGAATACTTTTATAAAGTTATCTATTTTATTAGACAATAATTAGAATATATTATATTTTATTATGCATAGTGCATGTATAGTGTTTGCATAATAAAATCTTTTATAGAGATATTCATTTTATTAGATTATAAATAGAATATATTATATTTTATTTAAAAGATTTTGCTTTAAATATGGATTTGTCAGATTAAAGTAAATCAATACGGACCGATTCATGAGTTAAGTTACTTATGTGATCCATTTTTCTATAAATAGAAGCTCATTCCTTCATTATTTTCTTACGAATTCTTTGAACTCTAGAGAGATAAACTATAGAGAGAAAGAAGAAAGTATTATGCTACTTCACTACTTATATATCCATTACTCTTCTTCTTAAGGTAGGGAATATTATTTGTTGTACTCGTAAAGGGTGTTATTCTTTTGTATTCATGAAGAGAACTTACATTATTCCATTCTTTATTATTACATTGGAATAACTTTGTATACGTGAGCTACCCTATACTTGGTGACATTCTTCTATTATTAGTCTTTATTATTACATTGGAATATTCTGCATGCATGCATTTTGTGGGACTGATTCCTTCTTTATTACTCTGTTGGAAAATCTTGTCTTGGCGTTTTTCTGACTTGGGTGAATACATCTTTATTATTATTTTGTTGGAATATCTTGTCTAAAATGCGTTTTCTGCTGGACCGATTAAAATCCTTATTAGTATTACGTTGGAATAACTCGCATACATCAATACCGCATGTATGGTGATTTCATTGTTATTCCATTCTTTATTATTCATTTGGAACATCCATCGGTGCGAATTTATTTACTGAATCGGTTTCGTTATTTAGTATTTCATTGGAATAACTTTGTCATGTGAAGTACCGCATGCATGGTGATTCCTTTTGTTATTCCATTCTTTATTATACTCGGTTGGTTAAAGTTTTGACTTCTATACTCCATGAAATTAGTAGAATATCCTTGATATTTGCGCTTCATCCAGTATCTTTTCATGGAATTATTCTTCTGAGCATTCTTGAATTTTACTCTACAAAGCAGTATCATGTTGACAATTTGGACATTATTAGTTCTTGGATAAATTAATTCTTGAACTTGTTTTATTGAATTCTTATTTCATTGTCATCATCCTCATGTTTATATTTTTGAAAGTCATCTACATGGCTGTGGTGCATAGATGGACTTGGTATGATTATGACTGGGGATTATTGATTGTAATCATGACCGTAATGTTACAAATGATGTGGTAAAAGTCCTCATTGGCCCATAGTGCATTGATGGACAGTTGTTGGCATGATCATGACCATTAATGAATACACAAATATTCTTGGCCCGTAGTGCATGGATAATTGTGGTCGTGATACTAAAGAATATCCGTGCCCGTAGTGCAGGGGTGATTCGATGATGTGGATTATTTATTAAGTTGAGTCCCAGCGATAAAAGTGATGAAAAACCTTTTAAATCATAAAAGATAGTAGATTTTATTTTCTACTTGACTCTTTAAATGGATTGCTTGTTCCACTGCAGTTAAACTTGATGTTTGTTATATTGTACGTTTAACACTATTGAAGACTAAAGATAATTTATTACGCTTTTCTTAGTCATAATATTTCTTCTTTTGGGCTAGTTGAGCTCACCCTTTCTTTCACTTTTTTCTCTTGAAATGAGAATATATTTGGGACGAGTCGGGAAGCGGAGTGATGGTCTAGATGGTGCATTAGTAGTCCTCACTATTTTGTGAAATAGTGTGATAATAATTGTAATGAGGACTCCTTTTGAGTTTGTATACTCTCTAGTAGACAATATTTGTATTCAAACTCACGGTTTATGTTTTTGTCGTATTGTACCATACGGTTGTATTATTAAGTTGTATTTGAATTTTGTACCATGTATCTGGCGACTCAAGATGGGTGATGTATACCTAATTTTGGGATAGTCACAGTTGGTATCAAAGCTTAAGGATATGATCCCTGGCTAAGATATGAGACTAGTGCTAGGAGGGGAGAGACGGGGAATTCCTTCGCTAGTATGACCTACCTAAGTTTATTTGGTATTTGTGACAACCCGAGAATATTGAATATTTTTAAAATTTTTATTAATTGATTTAAGGTTCAAAATTAGAACCTAAACTAAAAATTAGTGTATACGTTTCATATTTTTAAGATGGAATTTTGAGGATTTCAAAATTCTGTGAAGGATTTAGGTGAATTATTCAGGATTAAGGAATATGTGAATACGTTCTGTGTATATGTGTACAGTATGTGGTTAAGGGTAAAGGGTTGACTAGATAAACGATAACTGTAACAAACCCTAATTATATATTAAGAACGTCATCGTTCGGTTAGAAAACCCTAACATCTAACAAGATACCCTGAAACCAGTTCTGGAAACCCTAATTTCAGTTCCGGAAATCCGAAACACTAATTCGGGAGTTAAAACCCTAAATTGAGAACTTAATGGCGTAAGTGTAAATAATTATAGGATTAATTAGGGTTAATCTTAACAAATTGGTTGCAAAACCGCAATTCCAAATTTAAAACCCTAATTACGGATTTGAAACCCTAATTTGTAAATAGAGAAAAATCTAAGTGTTAATTTAATACTTTTAATGTTAATTAGGATATATTAATTCTAATTTTCAAGTTAAGTAATTAGAAAACCCTAATCTAATTATGAAAATCTAATTTCTATTTTAGAAAAATTAATTTTCTATTAGAAACCCTAATTTAGAGATTATAAACCCTAATCCGTGATTTTGACCCTAATTACTTAATTAGCGGTTTTAATTAGGAAATACTAATCCTAATTAGCAATATTTAAATTATGATTAAGAAATTGTAATATAATTAGAGAATTCTAATTATAATTTAGAAATATTAATTTTCTATTTTTGAAAACCTAAATTGGAGATTTTAGAAAAATAAATTGCAAACCTAAAATTTTTCAAACCTTAAACCCTAAATTTGTCCAAACCCTAAACCCTAAGGGTTTGGCTAATTAACAAGAATACCATTAATTTTATATGCAAAAAGACTAAAATGCCCTTAGTGCATTATTTGATTTAACTTGCCAATCTAGACAAAATGGGAGTGGGTGGCCAACTTTAACAACTCCTTATGACTTATATTCAGCCATCCCAGCCGAAAATCAGTAGATCATACATTGTATATATCCAAATATATTATTTTAAAGAGAGAGAAAGCCACTTGACATTTCATTTTTCCCCAAGACCCTCTCTCTCTAGAAATTCGGGAGTTAGAGTGAGAAAGAATGAGAAACTAAAGCCATGATCATTTCATAGCAAGCTTAGATCAAATCACAAGGTCAGAATCAAGATCAAGCCTTAAAAGTGGTATAAATCCTAAATTTTAGAAATTATATGATCTGATGTTATATGTAGTAATTTATTGTTTAAAGTTGAGTAATAAAGTGTCTTTAAGTGATCTGGGTTGATAGATCATGGATCTATAACATCTAGATGCACGAATTTAATGTTTTCTAAAATCTGGAAAAACTTGAAAAAAAGTAGCCTGACAACGAATGTTAGTGGCCTTAGATTCGTATCTATTTTTACTTTGTGTTGTCACTACAAAAAAATGGGGCTTCAGCAACAATCGATTTTCGTTGCTAAAGGTCCCAAATTTTGTTGCTAAAGGGTTTTGGCAACAACTTTACTGTCGTTGCGTCTTTCGTTGCGCAATGAGCGTTGCTAATTATTCTACAACGAACGTATTTTTTCGTTGCCAAAAGTACTACATTTTGCAACGAAATTTGACTTTCGTACAGAAACATCGATCCTTTAGCAACAAAATGTATTGTTGCAGAATAATAAAAATTTTGTTTCTAAAAACCCCATTTCGTTGCAAAAGCCTGCTAATTGGCAACGAAATGAACTATTTTTTTTTTGCAACGACCATGCATTTTCGTTGCAATTAACACCATTTTGCAACGAAATTTTTCGTTGCAGTAAATTATGAAAATTGTTGCCTAAGCTTGCTTTCATTGCAAAATGTAAACTTTTTAGCAACGATTTTCGTTGCTGATTATATTATTTGGCAACGACATTATGCTAAATCAGCAACGAAAATGTTTGTTGCTGGTTATATTTCAATAGCAACGAAATTCGTCGATTATCAACGACATTATATGTTGTTGTTGCTTTTTTATATGTCTAAAACGAAAGTTGATATAATTTGCAATGATAAAAAATATTGCCTTTTATTTTAGTATTAGCAACAATATCCTCTCCGTTGTTATTAGGTTAATTTTTCGTTGCCAAATATTATATTTTTAATGCCATTAGCAACGAAAATTTGTTGCTAAATGTATAAAAAATTGTTACTATATTAAAACTTGTTCAATGCTTTGGTAACGAATTATATTGTTACCAAATCAAAATTTGACTTTCTTTTTGTGTACCTGACTGGCTCAATGTCCCCACAACAAATAATGGCGAAAATACAAAAAAAACTAAAATATTATTAACTTAATAAAATCATCCACTACATAATCATTCATTATATTTACAATTGACCATCTAAAGCTACCACCGTTATCTACATATATAGAGAGAGTACACTTCATAATTTAGTCCCTTGTCTTCCGTAAACGTAGCACGAAAATTTGATACCCAGTATTGTAAAGCAGGTCGTAGAAGCAGTCTTCCTGTACATATTTAAAAATAATAGCAAGTCAAAAAAATGAAGCAAATAGGTCATGTTCTGACCTCATGAAATCATAATATCAGTACAATAACTAAAATGCACTAATTAGTATCATGTTCTAACCTCATTAATGCAAAACCTTGACACATAATCCCATATCTCTAATAAAGCTAAAATAGTTTGATACTTTGTTTAAATAAAGTGTCCGGTAATCTAAATAAACAGATAGGGCAGTCTCAACTGCACCTCCACCTGCAACCACCTGTTTTGTCACAATTTTGTACAACTAATCAGTCAGTAAGATTTATATTATTATTTCCTTTCAAATGATTTTCCTATTTCCTTTTGCCAAAAAATTGTACAATGTAATCCTTCTACAATCAGGAATCATAAAACAGAATATTTTACTACTACGTTACCTACTCAAAATATTTTGTAAATCTATTCTGCTACTTAATTTGACTTGATTTTAAAATTTTGGTATTAGTAGATTTAATTGTCCACAAAACTTTACAACATGAAGACATGGGAGATTACATATACCAGTTTAAGAGAGTAAACTGATGGCCAGTTTCATGGACATATCATGTACTTGGAAAGACTAAAGAAGCATGTACCTACAAGATTACCAGCCCATAATCCAACTTCATCGCCACCAGTACCAGCCCTCACTGCGATATAAAAATAAATCTGTATACCATTTTATACCCTTCATGGAATATTTGAAAAAAAGAAGTTTGTAAATATCTTATTTCTTTATGAATTTCTAGATCTAGCTTGAAAAAATTCCGAAGAGAGTCAAGTAGTGCATCAAGTATCACATGCTGTATTTTATCCCTCTACCAAATTGAATAAATCACTGTATGTCTTGGGCACCTTGATAAAGCCACAACAAGCAGCTACATGACGTTACTAACTTACTGTATCAGATAGCTCTGGGACAACATTTAGTGTATACAAGTACCAGACAATACAAATATGATTTTCTCTTCATTATTTCACAAAAACTGCTGTCTGAAATTTGATAAAAATTTTAGAGCACCAGATGTGTGAAAAATATAACAATAAATGCAACAAAGTAGGTCATAATTGAGTTTAAAAGTTATACAATAATATTAATGTTGTAGCCCTAGAATGCTTAGAGAAGGCACATCTACTTCGAAAACCTAAAACAAGAACTATGACCCCAGATTACGAAAGCCTTTTAGGCCCAAGGGAAAGTGTCCAACATGAATATTATGTGACAAACTTCCCAATACTTGTTAACTGACATAAGTTGGATCTGAATTTAGCACAAGGTCTTTTATAGTCATTTAAGCTTCATATGCATTCATGCTATCATCTCAAAGGTCTAGTATATCCTTATGTTCTTATAGTAACTTATTGAAAATTAGTGAAGTAGAAAAAACTAACT
The DNA here is from genome assembly GCA_020205615.1 of Panax quinquefolius. Taxonomy (NCBI): domain Eukaryota; kingdom Viridiplantae; phylum Streptophyta; class Magnoliopsida; order Apiales; family Araliaceae; genus Panax; species Panax quinquefolius. Next base: position 32,460,696 of record CM035166.1, read on the forward strand.
ATCCATCAACATATTTCATATATGATATGTTCGACATATACACTTGAAACATTTAGCAGGAGAAGTGACCCAGTAATGAAAATGTTCTATCAAAAAAAGGAAGAAAATGTATACCTTCGAGTAAGATATTTCTTGAATCAAGAGGATCCGTGGGAATCAACAATTGCTAAACTAATATAGCAGGGAGGTACTAAAGAGAAGACAAAATTAGACAAAGAAAGCCAAGATAAGAGAAGTTATTATTATTTCATAACTGAAGTTTAATAATGAAACCTTCAGGTTCTCCTCAAGCTTTTTCAATTGATTGGACAAGGATTCGATTTCGGAAGCAATCATCTCAGCCATATCTGTGTCACTACCTTCCTCCTTCGCCAAAGCTGACATAGAAAGAAGAAGCTGGTGTGAAATACACAGAACATAATGTCTTTCGGTTCTAGCAATGCAAGAGAGGAGCAGATATGTGGAAGAAAACCTTTGTCTTCTTCTAGTTGCATCTGACAATTCTTGAATCTCTTGTATGTTAATACAACCTACTAGTCAAACAATACACAATGAATTTATTACTAAATCCTATAACATGCTGTAAGATTCACATACCATATATGCCTAGAAGGGGTATAATGAACATAAAGATTGTCATACCTCATCGAGCTCTGCCATGGACTGTACCAACTTTTGGTATTCACTTGGATTTGTGACTATATCTGGTTCAACCAACTTAGCCTACAGTTGAGATTGTCAATCTACAGATATCATATAAACAAGTCCATAAATCATCCATCTAATACCGTAACAAGCCACCTAAATCTGAATTATATGGTCTGAATGGTGAAAAAGCATGTTAGTCCCATGTTTATCCTAGAAATAATTTGTAACACCATCATTCATTATTAACGACACAATACACGTTTTGTTCTTAGATGTGGTCACAAAAATGATGACTAATAGTGTGCAATATTGATGGTAGTTTTGCGTATATGGAAAAATCCAGTAACCGTATAAGCCCCGGATCGAGGATATTTCATCTATCGGTGGTCACTTAATGATGCGTGGAACCTAAGCAAGTCATCACGTTTACCCCTCAGAAGTTACGCACGATAAGATTTTTTTTATAAAAAAAATAGTGAAGTTAGAACTATGATGCAGGGGAAAAGTTCACTATTTTGAAGTTCCCCTTTTTTCTAGAAACTAGGCTAGCACCCATTTGTAGTAAGGGGAAAAGTTACGCCAGCTGAAGTATAAATGAAGTTCTCAAGTCACTCTATATATCATACAGTGCATAAAATCTTTGAGCTTTCCAGCATGACATACCAGTCTGCTCAGTAGGCTCTTCCATGCTGAATCTCTTGAGATCTTCCAAAAAAGTGGTCTGATTGGCCATTCCATCCTCCAGCCTTCATAGGTGGAGGCATCAGTTGCCTTGTTGGCTGTTTGCCAGAACAAATTTTCATGTTTCCCAACTTCTCAGCTGCATCAGAGACTCCAAATGATTTCCCAGTGTAAGTTGTTGTTGCCACCAAATTGAGTTATCTTATTAGGGAGACAAGACTACATGCTACCAGCAAGAAAAAACTTTAAATTTATAAAAGCAGACATTAAAATGTTTTAGGCAAGACATCAAGGAAAAATCAAAAAATGATATAACAAGTGTCAAGTGTCCAAAATATATACCAAGTGTATTCAATGTCCAAATTGTCACCTAGATAAACAGCAACACGACCATAAAACAATGAAACTATCTTAATTCACACATTCCAAGAGAATATAACACATGATCCTCGACCGATAACCAAAAAGAGAGGGGGATAGAATAACAGGAGTTGTGGAAACATAGAACAGTGCACAACATCATCACCATCATAACTCTTTGTCTTAAAGCATGGATTCTAAAAATTTCAGTGCTATGGAGGGATATCATTTGGGAAAGAAAGAAGCGGGAAGACAAGTCATTATAGTACTAGGAAAACTTAAATGTCAAGAGAATACAAAGAAAAGATGCAAGTAAAAAATGGAAACCAGTCTAGTACCTGATTACTCATTTCCAACTTCCGTTGCACACCTGTAACAAGTGTTTAGATCAGATTAGAAACTAAAAAGTGCATCGGGATCACACCAACATAAGTTGAGCACAAAAATAAAATTGTTTGGTGACAAGGGGGAGACATCACAAGGGACGTGTCCCCTCTTGGGGGGGTAACTTTAAATAGCGTAACAAAGGGAAATACATGGCTCATTTTTTTATAGTAATTTTACTATTATGACCATATATGTATCTTTCCATAAAATGTAATAATGAAAGTATTTATTTATATCTAGGTAGATTTGTCAACTGATATTTAAAATCACATTGGCTATATCTCCTTTACTCTTTTCGCCCATTTTCAGGCCAAAAGAAATTTGTGGCCCTAGAGAGCAAAAAACTATTTCCCCACCCAAAAGTAGTGGTAACATTACTCAGACATTATGAAAATTACAACTCCAGACACATCACCTGCATTTAAAGATGAATGCACGTTGACTGAAGAAAGAATGCCTGGTGGCCTAGAATTAGGCAAAGTCCCTGAATACCTCCTCACACATTTCTGCTCCAAAGATCCTCTAGTTCCAGCTGGAGCAACTTCACAAAATTAGGGTCCACCTTATCTATTTGTGGTAAGAAATTAAATGAGATGTGCGATAGAAACAAACCAAATGGAGGAGTCCTCACAACAGCTGGTTTAGAGCGAAGAGACGGCGGGACATAATAGCAACTCTGCCAGAATAAAGAAACAAAATATGTGCAAGTGACCTCCAAGATATAAATAATCAAAACACAAATGAAGATTCTGCACACCAATTTCCTGACAAGCAAGAAAATAACGTTTTACCTTGAAGAAAGGATGCTGAAGAGCCTTCAACGCTGTTGGCCTCTTGCAAGGATCCCATGAACAAAGTGACTGACATTTTTAGAGGGAGGATGAAATGCAATTACATAAGTAGCAAAAACATAAGACTTTAGCTAAATCAAGCTAAGAAAGGGACCAAAATTGTACCAAAATTCAAACATATGCATAAAAATATTTCAGAAAAGAGAGATGGAGAAGGAGAAATGATAGCTCTAGCAGAAGAAAACTTATAAAAAAAACTTACTGTAATAAGGCTAATTGCAGCCTTGCTAGCAGATGGTATCAATACAGAAAGAGGAACAGCTGCAAGCTGCCACACCAAATTGGAAGCAGTATACATAGTTAAGTTTTTTTCCAAATGATACTCATACAATAATTTATGCAAATTAGAACTGTGCTATGACACAAGGAAGGAAAGATCATCTCACATGTGGAAACTGATAGTTGATTGCACTTGCTAGTTCAAGCCCTTCAACCCATTCAATCTTCGTTGGACTGCCTATTGCACTGCATATTCTGTAGATTTCACCTGCTTCGCTGCCGAAGTGAAAGGGAAAAGGAAAAAAAACTCATATAGTCACATTTGCTAAGAAGAAAATAAAAACGTTAGGGAAATGGAATCCACATATCACTACTTATAAACTCTCTGTTACTCTTTGCAGACACAAACACAAAATAATAAAATCAGCCACTAAGTTTTAGCTTGTTCCAGTTTAGTCAAGGAAGAAGGATAACATCCTTCAAGAACACAAAACTTCATGGGAGACCAAATAAGTACTCATTCATGTTAGAATCTGAACTAGACAACATGAAATTCCAATGAACATTTAATTACAGGAGTAGCAAGAGAAGAACTGAAATGTAAAGGACATAAGAAATATACCTTGAACCTGGAGAAAGGGGATAATCACATACAATATGCAAATATGGCAACCAAATGAACATGAAGACAAATCAAGATGAGCTAACGCCACATACTATGTATTCAAACACAAAGTACAAGATGTCATTTTCCCTAATTACTTCCTTGAGCTTCACAATATTAGGATGGTTCATTTTCCGCAATGACTGCCAATAAACAAGCTAAATTTTTAGGATAATTATGTTTTCAGATCCTTGGGATCAATAAGATAAAAAAACACCAACAAGGCGCTCACACTATCTCAGAAATTAAAAACAATAAGTTAAGCAAGAAAAATAGGAACCAATAAATTTGAGAAGAGGGATCAAGAAAGTATTGAATTTTCTATAAGAATATAGTCCAGGGATAAGTATAATCTCTTCATCACATGATTGAGTGATATATCTGTATTAGTGAAGTGACTCACAATGCTTATTAAGGGACTAGTTTAACTAGATAATCAAATTTGTAATGCCAAAAACATAATCAAGTTCTTATCTACTATGTTCAAGTAGCTGGTATACAATAAGTATATGGCTAGAAACTTACATTAGGGAGGTCAAAAGAACCCATTTCTTCACACTTGAGAGCAAAATCCATTTCCTCAAATAACGCTTCCATTTCAAGCTCATGTTCCGATTTTTCTACTGGTGCAGGGTCCTCATCCTCAAATCTGAACTTGTAATTAAGTGTATTCTCAACTGAACATAACTGCTTAACTTGGTGTTCACAAGGCTCACCTTCAAGTGATACTTTACCCAAAATAGAATCAACAAGAATTCTAAAAATATCATACTCTCCCCGCCTCCTCTTAGTCGGTTCTTCTCTAGTATCATCATCTTTCTCATAGAGCAGTCCCAAAAACACGAGGAATAGAAGGAGGGGAATCGGGTATACTCACAGAGATGGGTTTTTTACCCTTTGAAGATCGTCATTTTATCACAGAGATGGGATCCAGATGATTTCTCCCAAAGATTTCTCTCAAAGCCCTAAACAAGTAAACAATAAACACCCATATAAATCGACATAAATAGAGATAAATCAATTGACTAAATCTCAAAATAAACTCAAAATTACCTAAGAAATTTTTTGATTCTGGAGTTGCAGACTTGGAGTCGGCGACTTACGAATGGATTACGAATGGAGATCGATGACTTACGAAGGGAGATTGAGAGACAAAGCTTTGAGATGGATGGAGACAAAGGTTCAAGATGGAGAGATCGGCGACTTACTGAGTCACAAAGGTTCGAGATGGAGAGATTTCAGTCAGATTTGGGAATAGAGAGAAGGCTGAAGCGTGAAGCCTAAAGCAAAAGGGTAAAGCAAAGATAAAGACTTAAAAAGTAAAGATCAAAAGTAATATATCTATCTAATAAAATACAAATGATTTTGAATTTTCCGCTCACTCAATAAATCATTTCATCTGGGCCGTTCAAAGTTTGAGATAAATCACGCGTCTCATAAATACAGGGTCTTGGGATACAGGATCCAACTAGTTAATAATATTATTAAATAAACCGGTACACTCGGTTCGGTTCAATTCGGTTTATACCGACCGACCAAATCTCCTACCGAAATTGGTACCGAAAATTCGGTATGTACCGGTTCCGCAGAACCGGTACCGAACCGTTTGCTTTTTATACCAAACCGACCGGTCCGAACCAGCTCAATTTCCCTAAAAATTGAAAATACCGTTTAAATAACTTTTCATCATTTTTGATCATTTTTGAAATTCAAATAACTTTTCATCATTTTTAAAATTCTAAATTTTAATTTTAAAATAAATGCTCTAATTTATTTGTACATAGTCTGCCAAAACTATGTCGTTTTGGCAGATTTTTTTTTATTTATTAAAAAAATAGCTTATTTTCTCCCAAATCAGAAATCAAAAACAAATATGCCAAAATGACGCATTTTAAAAGACTGCACACAAATAGAATATACACGGCTATATATATATATATATGGGCCCCCATTCTTGGCAATCGGTTGTCACGGGTACTATTTCAACAACCATAATCTATACCGTTGATCGCAACATTGGATGACACGGATTGAAATGGATTTCCCCTTGCCGCTACAGGCTGTAGCGACACGAGAAATTACTCGTTTCCCCTCATTTGCTCATGTGCTACACTGTCTACCGCTACAAGTTATGACGGTAGAATAAATTTAAAAATATTGGAGACTACAAGCTATGGCGTTAGTTTAGTTAACTAATAAATTAGAATGTCTCGGTGTTAGCTTAATGGCCCAATAACCCATAGGTCTTAGGTTCAAAACTTAGTTGTGATATTTTTGCTACTTATGTTATATTTTTTTGTGTATTAGATAAATTCTATTACCATCTATATATATAGATACCTATCTTAAATCTCCACATTAAACTAAATATATATAAAGTAACTATGAATATTTATATAACGTAACTATGAATATTTTAATATATATATATATATATATAAAATTTATCTCTAAATATTCATATAAATATTTATAAACAAATATTCATATAAATTTATCTTTAAAATTTATAAACAAATATTTATTTATAAATTTATAAATATTTCATCTAAACTTTAGATTTGAATATTTTTATAAATATTTATATGAATATTTAGAGATAAATTTATAAATATTTATATGAATATTTGTTTATATATATATATATATATTTAATTTGATTTTTTTAGTATTTTAGTATATTTTTTTAATTAGTATTTTTAGTATTTGATGTAAATATGTAATTAGTATTTTAATTATAGGGTAGGTGACTTTTTAGTATTTTTGATATGTTATACAACTATGATAAAATTTTAGTATTTTGATATGTTATACAACTATGGTAAAATTTTAGTGTTTGAGTAAAATTTTAGTATTTTAGTATTTTGATTAAATGATGTAAATATGTTATGATGTGAATATAGCGTAAATGATGTAAATATGTAAATGTGATAATATGTTATGTTATGATGTAAATGATGTAAATATGTTATGATTTTAGTATTTTAATGATGTAATTTGAATTTTTGTTCTTTTGATTAATTAACAAATAATTTAGATTTTAGTTTTTTTTAATTTGATTTTTTTAGTATTTTTTAATTATTATTTTTAGTATTTGATGTAAATATGTAATTATTATTTTAGTGTAAAGATGAAAGTGACTTTTAGTATTTTGATATGTTATACAACTATGGTAAAATTTTAGTATGTTGATATGTTATACAACTATAGTAAAATTTTAGTATTTGAGTAAAATTTTAGTATTTGTATTTTAGTATTTTGATTAAATGATGTAAATATGTTATGATGTAAATATGATGTAAATGATGTAAATATGTAAATATGTAAATATGATAATATGTTATGTTACTGATGTAAATGATGTAAATATGTTATGATTTTAGTATTTTAATGATATGATTTGAATTTTTGTTCTTTTGATTAATTAACAAAATAATTTGAATTTTAGTATTTTAGTATTTTTTTTAATTAGTATTTTTAGTATTTGATGTAAATATGTAATTAGTATTTTAGTATTTTAGTGTCGTGCAACTAACTAACTTTATAATAAAAAATCCTTATAAAGCATAGTTGGTTTGAGCATTTGTTTAAGGAGAGTGGGAGGTCTAGAGTTCAATTCTCAAGGAGAGTATTATTTTATTTTATTTTTTAAAAAGCCCACTGGGTCCAAAAGAGCTTTTTTATTATTAGTACTATTATAATTATTGTAATAATTAGAATAATAATAATAATAATAATAATAATAATAGTAGTAATTATAATAATGATTAATATTATTAATAATAATAATAATAGTAGTAGTTATAATAATAGTAATAGTAATAGTAATAATAATTATAATTAATACTAACAATTATAATTATAATTATACTTATAATTATAATAATAATTATTATTATAGTAATAATAATAACAACAACAATAATAACAATAATAATAGTAACAATAATAATTATTATAATAATAGTAACAATAATAATAATAATAACAATAATAATAATAATAATAATAATAATAATAATAATAATAGAAATTATAATAATAGTAATATTTATAATTATTATAATAATAAAAATAATAATTATAAGATTAGTAATAATTATTCTAATAATAATAGTAATAATAATAATAGTAAATATAATAATAATTATAATAATAGTAATAGTAATAGTAATAATAAAAAAAAAATATAGCAAATGAAGCATTAAAAAATTTTAATAATGACTTATAAGTAAAAAAAAGTTAAAATTTAAGTTATTGTCAAACACTAAATAATAACAAATGACTTATAACTTAGTTTAACCAACTTATATGTCATTTGCCAAACACCCTCTAATACAAGATATAAAGAGAAATTAATATTTGATTATAAAAAAAAATACAAGTCAAGAAAAGGAGAATTTAAAAATGGGAGTTAAAAAAACTTACACACCATTGGTGCAACTTTATTATTATTATTATTATTATTATTATTATTATTATTATTATTATTATTATTATTATTATTATTATTATTATTATTATTATTATTAGTAGTAGTAGTAGTAGTAGTAGTAGTAGTAGTAGTAGTAGTAGTAGTAGTAGTAGTAGTAGTAGTAATATAACTTCTTGAGATTATATTAATGGTATGTAGTGAAGGAGAAGAAAGAAATATATGGGGGAAATCTCATGTTTTGATATAAAATATTGATCCTTGCAAGATATTAACATATAACTTGTGTTGCTCCAGCGGTCAAATGACCAAAGTTCCAAATGATAGGTCACATGTTCGAATATGTTTTGCATTTGGATATAATTTTTAATACTAAATATGAATATTTTTTCATAATTCTCCGAATACCGAATATGGTCTTACAAAAATATGCTTATTGGGATTATCTTAATTTAAGGCAACATTTTAATAGTCGTTGCAAAAAGTTGTATAAGATATCAACGAAAATAAAAATTGTTGATAATGAATGTGGTCCATATTAAATGACGAAATATAGCAACAAAAATTTTTTCGTTGCCCACGATGAGGAGAAATCAAGTGGTTAGAAATTTTGCAACGAATTTCTAACGAATTTTGTTTCCAAATTTTACAACGAGTTATGAATTTCGTTGCAAAAAGTGAAAGCCTGACACAATCTGCAACGAAGAACAAGATTCGTTGCTAAACATACACTTTTAGCTTCGACTTATAAAGTTGTTGCTTGAAAAATCTTTGCTAAAGCCCCATTTTTAGCAACAAAAAAACTTTCGTTGTCCACGATGACGGGAAATCAAGTGGCCTAAAATTTTGCAACGAATTTCTAACGAAATTTTTTCCCGCCAATGAATTAGCAACAAAATTTTGCAACGACTTATGAATTTCATTGCAAAAAGTGAAAGCCTGACACAATCTGCAACGAATGACAAATTTCGTTGCTAAACATATACTTTTAGCAACGACTTATAAAGTCGTTGCCCGAAAAATCGTTGCTAAAGGCCCATTTTTTTGTAGTGTGTTTTATGTTATAACTGTGTTCTATGTCATGAGGACTATGATCTGGAACTTGAATCAAGTCTAGATCATGTGTAGATCGAGAGATATAAGCAGTCAAACTACGTTGACCGTTTAGTTCCTGGCGGGTTACAGGCGCCCGAGAAACCCGTAACCCCGGCCCGACAAGCTTTTGCGCAATTTAGATCTTTCTATGTTTAAGTAGTTATGTGATTTTGTTGGTTTTATCTTGTGCAGATCGACATGCAAGCTATACATACAAACCATTATATTAACCGGATCTTGCATAGACACAAAGTAATGAGCAAATAAACCATCGTTGACCACTGTTCTTGATGAAATCTGGAAAACCCATTTCTTTAGAAACGTCATTCGTCGATGTTTGGCCAGGCTTGGATCTCTTATATGTTTTGATGTTAGACTGATTTAAGATCTTATAAATGTACCCTAACATCTATACTTCCGGATAGAATCAAGAAAACCCACTAAACAAGTCGGGAACGTAGAGATTCAAGGCTGCAAAGTAAGACACCTAACACTGTTTGAGTTTGTGGGCAGCACAGAAACTCAAGAACACCTTTAACAAGGTTTTCTATAGATCCGATCTTTCTGTGATGTTGTGTAATGAACTTGAACCTTGATTCTAAATGCAGTACTACATAAACACTACAACACTAACTCATTTACAACACCCGAATACATTAGGAACTAAGGGAAAATCACGGTCAAACTAGCTAGCTTGTTAACTGACATGAAGGTCTGAAGAACATGAAGAACAAGCCCAAGAACACCTATAGCGGCAGATGACGGTGCTGTCAGCTATAGAATACTTTAATGACAGTTTGTTATTATTATTTTCTGGAAATTAATTAAAAATAGATAAAAATGGTTTTTAATTATTAAAAATACATAATAAATTCTGAAAAAATATTTTAAATTCTGAAAAATAGTTTTTAATTATTTTAAGTATATTTCATAAATATTTAATATTTTTGGAATATAAATGGTATTTAATTTATTTAATTATAATATTAAATAAATTATTTAAAAATGATTTTAATTCATGAAAAATAATATTATGGTATAATAAAATATTTTAAGTTATTTTTAGTGACTTTTAATATTTTATGATGAAATTCATTAATTAATCAATATTAATGATAATTAGTTTATTTAATCAATATATTAAATAAATTATGGAAAAATAGAATTAATGCTTTATAAATCATATAAAAATGATTTAAGTGTTATAAAAATATTTTAGTTATAAAATATAACTTTTGATATTTTGTCATGAAAATATTAATATTTTAATATTAAAAGAAATTATTGGATAATGGATTTAATGGTTTAAAATCATATAAAGGTGATTTTAAAGTATTAAAAATACTTTATGATATTATAAATATATTATAATATTATGACATATATTTCATTAATATTTGATAATAAATAAATATTAATGATAAAAGAATTATGTGGTATTTATATTATTTAAATACGTGTTTAATGATTGAAAATGCATGATAAATAGTAATAATTACTTAAATAATTATTACGAACTTATGAAAATTATTTTGACAGATATTAAAATTATTTAAGATAATTGTTAAGTGTTTAGTCAGAGTTTAATTGAACTTAGACTCGATAATTATCCGACTAGACCGTCGGGATGTCAGATTTATGTCGGGTTTAACTCAGACTGCAATAGTTTGACTTGATACCGAGTCCTATGAGTGTTATAGACTGATAGGGTTATGTGTTATGTGTTATGTGTTTAGGTTATTCCATGTATATCTATATATATAATAGTATTATAGTGTGATGATATTATTCTAATATTAGAGATCTATATTACTAATATTAGGTCTTCGGATAAAGCGTTATAAATTGCGTTGCAGTGTCAGCCAGTTCGAGCAAGTTTTTTTTACTTAACTCTATTAAGAGTGTTTCATTCAGATAAGCTTATGGTTAATCATTGCTAGTTGCCATGAATTGTACTCTGTATATATTGCATGTATAAGTCAGGTATAAAAGGCTGATCATCTTCATTACTAGTTGGTTTCAGATATATTTGTTCATGTATAATACTTGTTCAGTCATAAATTTGTTCCTGCTAGTTCATAATTATATTGTTGAATTATAGCCAGCCAATTATTCAAATCATTTCAATCATGATATATCGTTATAATGTTGAATTTAAACTTGCTAGGCAACTTTCATGCTCACCCTTGCTATATCATGATAAAACATTGCAGATTAAGGATAATACGTCGGATACAAGGAAAGGTCCAAGACAGTTCCAATTTTAGTAAACGCGTGCAGTTAGATTTGTATTGTTTGATATTAATGTTGTTATATGTTAGAAAAGATCTGAATTATGTATAAGTTAAGGTTACTCGATCTTGGGGAATAGTGTGTAATGTAATGTATAAACAATTTATGTTTATATCTTTCGCAAATAGTAATAGTTATATAGAATGATCGAACCGGATCTAAGGTGATTTAGGACCGGATTGGAGGTAGCCATGATTAATTAATGTAGTCATGTAGTTTATGAACCTAGGGTAGTGATACCTTAGACTAATAACCACAGTGATTAGGATAAGTTCTAACTCCCATAGAGTTAGTTGGTCGGTAAGATTCAAAGATGAATCTCGGTAAGTAAAAAGATACGGAGTTCCCTAACTCTGATAATAAAGTTGAACAGTAGTGAGAAATAGATAGAGTCTAAAAGACTAAAAGTGCAGTGATAGAAGATCGTAAAACAAAACGATCACGATATAGAAATGAATAGTAATATATACGATAAGATCACCCCGTGATCTGATAAAGTGATAGAATGGAAAGAATCAATCTAATGATTAAAAAGTTTACAGCAAGATTGCTGTATGGCAGTTGTACTATGAAATTATACTATGAAAACTCATGAAAGAGTTATGGATTATGAATATGGATTAAATGAAATTCGTATTAAGAAGGGTGTTAGTGGTAGGTGGGGATTCAATTGAGGACTCGTGTCAGCCGCTGAGTTGTATGATTCTTCGTATGGGAGCTGAATTGTACATGGTGTAAAAACCACTTAGTTTTTGGAAATGATAATCATTGAAATGTTTGCGTCGAGCTATTTGCTATATGGGTATTAAGAGGGTGATTCCTTTCTCATATGTATAACAGATAGATAGGTCATAGGTATAGGATATAAGGTTAAGTACGAGTTCTTAAAATTCATACTTATGTGACATACTTGATTCATAGTTATATGAAATGTTTATGAACCCCTCAGTGAATGGACGCCAAAGGTCTGTCTAGGAAAGTTCTTAAACTCATATGATTGTGGAAATTTATGGACTCATAAATGTGGTTTTACGAACTGGGTATAGTTGTGTGTAAATGGAATATTGAGGATAATAGGAACAGATAGATTGTTAAGCAAATGATTGTTAGTGGAGACATAAGTTTTCCAAAAATCCTAGCTATGCTAGACTTCAAAATGATTGACATCAAGCTAAATACGCACTATGTACCTTTTAAAAAAATGTAGACTCGTAATCATTTTTGAAACGGTTTAAAGTATAGTTTATGCTACTTATTTCAGCTAGACGCAAATGATTTGAAATATCAAAATTTGTTTTATTTATCACTTTCATGTACCATGTAACTCAAAAGTGCGAGAGATGATAAAAATTTGATGGAGTTGTAAATCTGAGGAATACTTAGTGTGAATTTGATCTAAAATCGTTGTTCCACTATTGTATGATGTGTTATAACAAAGTCATACAATGATGGCATCCTCAAAGCGAATTTAATGTCTGATGCGGCATCATAACGTCATTCTCAAAAATATTTTCAAAATTTTAATTTGCCAGCGGGGTTTGGCTACACTTTAATAATTCGATTGAATTGAATTATTGATATGAGTTTATGCTATTCGATTCAGCTAGACTAATGTTATGAAAACTCTAAAGTGTTCATTGAAAGAAATTTCTCGAACCAAATTGTTTTGGTACGGAATCCTATGATAAGACTGAGGTGAACAATGTTGTTTGGATAAATAATTCAATCAAGTAGCGTAAATATTCGCTATACATAATTAATCGTTATCGTGGCGTAAGAGTACGATAAGTGATCACCTAAAAAGTACTAACAACGGTAGTTTACCTTCTTTGAGATTGTAAACATACCAAGTAATGTATTGTTTTGCGGTATGATCAATACCATTAAAACTATGTGTTCATGGTCTATATGACCCCTCAGCACAATTTGAAAACTTTTACTCTGGTGAGTGGTGTATTGGGTAGCATGTGATGTTGTATATGTATGGTGTATGGTGTAAGCAGAATGGTGTAAAGTGTAAGGTAAATTTCGGGGACGAAATTTTTAGAAGAAGGGGTGAATATGACAACCTGAGAATATAGAATATTTTTAAAAATTTTATTAATTGATTTAAGGTTCAAAATTAGAACCTAGACTGAAAATTAGTGTATGCGTTTGATATTTTTAAGATGGAATTTTGAGGATTTCAAAATTCTGTGAAGGATTTAGGTGAATTATTCAAGATTAAGGAATATGTGAATATGTTCTGTGTATATGTGTACAGTATGTGGTTAAGGGTAAAGGGTTGACCAGATAAACGATATTTGTAACAAACCCTAATTATATATTAAGAACGTCATCGTTCGGTTAGAAAACCCTAGCGTTTAACAAGAAACCCTAAAACTGGTTCTGAAAACCCTAAGTTTAGTTCCGGGAATCCGAAACCCTAATTCTGGAGTTGAAACCCTAAATCGGGAACTTAATGGCGTAAGTGTAAATAATTATAGGATTAATTAGGGTTAATCTTAACAAATTGGTTACAAAACCCTAATTCCAAATTTGAAACCCTAATTTGTAAATAGGGAAAAACCTAAGTGTTAATTTAATACTTTTAATGTTAATTAGGATATATTAATTCTAATTTTCAAGTTAAGTAATTAGAAAACCCTAATCTAATTACGAAAATCTAATTTCTATTTTAGAAAAATTAATTTTCTATTAGAAACCCTAATTTAGGGATTATAAACCCTAATCCGTGATTTTGACCCTAATTGCTTAATTAGCGGTTTTAATTAGGAAATACTGTAAGACTCCGAATTTTATGAAATAAAAGTATTCAATTTTTCTATTTAATAAATGGTTAAATTGATAAAAAGTTAAAGTTAAGGGTGATATATAAAATTTTTTCAAAATATGCAAGTGGTTATAAAATATTCTTTCTGTCGGGGAATATTCGTTTCTTCGTGGAATATTCTTTTCGCTTGGGAATATTAAATACGACCACGTTAAACCATTGGTGGGCCCCATAAATGTAATAACCGTCGGATGAAGAAAAGCGATAAAAGGGAATTTTTATAAATAACTACGTAGTTATTGTTAATTAACTTTGTTGGAATACACGGTGGTTAAAATGATGAATGGCGTTGTTGCACAAGATGCTATTACGGTATTGCACCAATTATTGATTCTTACGTAAGAAGACACTACTCAATAATTGTTACGATAATTCTTCGCTCGATATTTTATTGATTGATAATTGTTGCGTTGATATTTTATATTATTGTTGTTTTAATTGTCACTACACAATTATTTTCCATTATCGAAGCAATAATTCATATTATCTCGAATAATATTATTAGATAACATTATTGACAATATCTAGAAAGTTACATTTAAGAGAGGTTTGGTCACCGCAATTAAGGCCAAGAAGGAGAAATTCTTATTAGAAAGCCCCCTCTTTCCTGGGAACTGCTTGGTTGTCATTATTGTGATTCTGTAATATTATTTGTGAATAATTAATTATTGATTTATATGATGAGGAAAATATTCATTTTATGTGGATATAGATGGAGAAAATTTTTAAAGTGACAATTGTTGAAAATTGATATTTTATCTTTTCTGATAAAATAATATTTTATTATATTATTATAATATAATAATGATGATATTTTACAATGAATGTGGGATATATGAATATATGAGGAGGAAGAGTATTTTTGTTGTAAAAGTTGTTTAAAACATGTTAAACATGTCTGTGGGCCCATTTCTTGACTGAAATTTGATTATAGCCTGTAAAATCGCCTGTTTGTGGATTTCGGTCAATTTTTGTTTGGAATTTGGAAAAACTTTCTTCTGCAAAGTTATAGATAATGGAATTTCCTATAAAAATACGCGAGATTCGAATTTTCGGACAAAAGGGCTATTTATTATGAATTATTGAAGTTTCGAAGTTCCGAAATAATTGATTTTTGGAAGTTTTAATTATTTTTTTCAAAGAAAACGTTTTTGGTGAGTTAAGTGGGTCTAGCATGTGACATTAATGGCTGAATTCAGATCTACAAAGGTTGGCGTAGGAAACTTAATAATATATATTAATATTATATTAAATTTTCTACTTTGGTGTTCTAAGTATTTTCCTATAAATAGGGTGCTTAGGTTAGAATTGAAAATCACACCAGAAACTGAAGTTTTCTCTCTATTTCTCTCTCTATATTATCGAGTGTATTCTTGTGAGTATTTTGATATCTTGAGTGTTGCTATACGGTGTAAGTTCGTTCAGCGTTATTCCAGTCAGAAGTATTGCTCTTTTGAGGTAGGGGATGGTAAGTGATTTTAAGGGATTGTAAGGGATATTATTTTTTTTAAAAATGATATTATTTCTTCAATATCATTATGTCAAAATATTGGTTGGAACTTTTTATCAAATTTGGAACTTTTTCATGTTGGAGTTTCTTATTCATGAGTTTCTTATTCATGAGATTCTGATTCACGAGTACTATTCACGAAGCATGATGATGTTTTTTGTAAAATTTCTATCTTTTGGTGTCGGAATTACTATTCACGTATACGGCACTATTCACGAATACGACATTATTCACAGAAAAATTAAATTTTCTTTTCTATGTCCAAGATTATCTGTTTTAGTTCCTATCTTTGATTGGATCTATGTTTTGATCATTCTTGAATTTTACTCCACTCTGGTTATTTATGAAGTATTTTTGAACTTGGGTTATTTAAAGTACGAATCCCTAATATTTGTTCTTTTGTTTCACTGGATTCGTTTTCTTTAAAATATTTTTCATCATCCTCAGTCCTAAATGATGATATAACTAAATATCTTTGGCCCGTAGTGCAAAGATGAATGATTTTATGATGAATATCTTTGGCCCGTAATGTAAAGATGAATGATTTCTGATGAATATCTTTGGCCAGTAGTGCGAAGATGAATAGGTGTTTAGATGAACATGACCAACTAATGAATATCTTTGGCCTGTAGTGCAAAGATGACATGTTGTTAAATGTCTTTGGCTCGTAATGCAATGATGACCTGTTGTTGAATATCTTTGGCATGTAGTGCAAAGATGACTTGTTGATGAATATCTTTGGCCTGTAGTACAAAGATGACTTGTTGATGAATATCTTTGGCCTGTAGTGCAAAGATGACTTATTGATGAATATCTTTGGCCCGTAGTGCAAAGATGAATTTATTAGTAGGATTATGAATATGAACTGTGATTTGGTATAACCATGATCTTTGATGTTTCAGGTGATGAAAATTAACTTTGTCCTAGATGAGGAAAGGAATTTAGAACTACAATTACGATTATGAGTTATACACGTGATTGTGGTCAGGAATTGTTGATTAATGTTACAGGGATAAAACATTGTTGATGGACTTTTAACATGGAGAAGATAATAGATTTTATGGTCTATTTGACTCTTCTAATGGATTGCTCGTTCCGCTGCAACTATGGTTGAAAAGTTTTATCATCTACCATATGTTCTAAATCTCTAATTTATTACTGATGAAGACTATTGATATTTTATTTATCTTTAGTCATAATATTCTTTACTGAACTAGTTGTGTTCACCCTTTTCCTTCATAATTCTTTTCAGGTAACAAAAGTGTAGCTGGGACAAGCGGGGAATAACAGGGGAATAAAATGGTGGTCTATAGATGTTGAGGGTGAGGTGAATTTAACTTGGAAGGGTGTTTTGCCACTATCATACAAGATGTCTAATGACATACAACCTCGTGTCATCATAAGATAAGGTTGTGCTCATCCACTTGCTGAGTATATATACGAGCACTACCTATATAATCTTGGAGTTTGGTTGAAGTATAATTCTCAATTAGAGATGGTGGAGATAATGATATGTCAAGAGAAGACACACCATTAGGAAGAATATGATAGTAATCTTCTCGTTTTTCTTTGGGGTCTATTGGGTCAACCAAGGATAATTTTGTGGGCAAATGATATCTATAATAACCTGTACGCATGGCCTCCCATGTCAAAGGTTTTCTTGAGCACTTCCCAAAGGTTTTAATTTCTAAAAGCAGGTTTTTGATTTGTACCTTTATATAAGGTGTCATGGTGACGTCTTATCCAAGTTTGTGTCCAGTCACGGTTGGTATATTTTAGTATCAAAACTCACAACATATGTGTTGTTGTATTTTACACGACAATTGTTGTAATAAAGTTGTAGTTGTTTTTACGTACCATGTATTTGGCGACTCGAGAATGGGTGGGATGGAATGGACTGTTTGGGGTCGTCACATTTGGTATCGAGCTTAGGGATATGATCTCTGGCGGAGATCGGGGAATAGAACTAGGAGGGAGAGATGAGTAAATCCTTCGCTAGTGTGTCCTACCTAAGCTATTATTTGTTGGTCGGTCATAATATGGGGATATTATGTGATATGTTAATTTGTTCAATTAACCCTGGTTTTGAAGCTGTATTCTAGAAAGATATCTGAAATACAAGGAGATGAGCAATGGAGAAATCATGAGGACGGGGAAGATGGATCTGAAATGAAAGCAAGGTATTCTCAACTCTTGAAATATTGTGTACGTAAATTTTGGGACGAAATTTCATAAGGAGGGGAGATTGTAAGACTCTGAATTTTATGAAATAAAAGTATTCAATTTTTCTATTTAATAAATGGTTAAATTGATAAAAAGTTAAAGTTAAGGGTGATATATATAATTTTTTCAAAGTATGCAAGTGGTTATAAAATATTCTTTACGTAGGGAATATTCGTTTGGTCGTGGAATATTCTTTCCGTTTGGGAATATTAAATATGCGCAAGTATGACCATTAGTGGGTCCCATAATGAGAATAAGCGCCGGATGAAGAAAAGCGATAAAGGGAGTTTTATAAATAATAAACAGTAGTTATTCACAATTAACATTGTTGGAATACACGGTGGTTAAAATACGATAATACGCATTGTTGCACAAGAAGATGGCTGCAGTATTGCACCAATTATTGATTCTTACGTAAGAAGGCACTACTTCAATAATTGTTACGGTAATTCTTTATTCAAATATTTTATTGATTGATAATTGTTGCGTTGATATTTTATATTACTGTTGTTTTAATTGTCACTACACAGTATTTTCCATTATCGAAGCAATAATTCATATTATTTGAATAATATTATTAGATAACATTATTGACAATGTCTAGAAAGTTCTGTCTAAGGAGAGGTTTGGTCACCTAATTGCGCACTACTAAAGAGAAATTCTTATTGAAAAGCCCCCTCTTTCCTGGGAACTGCCTGGTTGTCATTATTGTGATTCTGTAATATTATTTGTGAATAATTAATTATTAATTTATATGATGAGGAAATTATTCATTTTATGTGGATATAGATGGAGAAAATTTTTAAAGTGACAATTGTTGAAAATTGATATTTTATCTTTTCTGATAAAATAATATTTATTATATTATTATAATATAATAATGATGATATTTTTACAATGAATGTCGAATATATGAGTATATGAGGAGGAAGAGTATTTTTGTTGCAAAAGTTATTTAAAACATGTTAAACATGTATGTGGGCCCATTTTTTGACTAAAATTTGATTATAGCCTGTAAAATCGCCCGTTTGTGGATTTCGGTCAATTTCTGTTTGTAATTTGGAAAAGCTTTCTTCTTCAAAGTTGTAGATAATGTAATTTCCTATGAAAACGTGTGAGATTCGAATTTTCTGACAAAAGGGCTATTTATTATAAATTATTGAAGTTCTGAAGTTCTGAAATAATTGATTTTTGGAAGTTTTAATTATTTTTTCAAAGAAAACGTTTTTGGTGAGTTAAGTGGATCTAGCATGTGACATTAATGGCTGAATTCAGATCTACAAAGGTTGGCGTAGGAAACTTAATAATATATATTAATATTATATTAAATTTTTTGCTTTGGTGTTCTAAGCATTTTTCTATAAATAGGGTGCTTAGGTTAGAATTCAAAATCACACCAGAAATTAAAGTTTTCTCTCTATTTCTCTCTCTATATTATCGAGTGTATTCTTGTGAGTATTTTGATATCTTGAGTGTTGCTGCTATCTACAAGTTCGTTCAAAGATTATTCAGTTAAATCTTTGCGCTCTTTTGAGGTAAGGGATGGTAAGTGATTTTAAAGGATTGTAAGGGATATTATTTTTTTAAAAAATGATATTATTTCTTCAATATCATTATGCCGAAATATTGGTTGGAACTTTTATCAAATTTGGAACTTTTTTTCATATATGGGGTTACTATTCATAAGTTACTATTCACAAGTTACTATTTGACGAGTTACTATTCACGAGTTACTATTCACGAGTACTATTCACGAAGCATGATGATGTTTTTGTAAAATTTCTATCTTTTGTGTGTAGAGTTACTATTCACGATATCAAGACTATTCACGAATCGACATTATTCACGAAAAATTAAATTTTCTTTTCTATGTCCAAGATTGTCTGTTTTAGTTCATATCTTTGATTGGATCTATGTTTTGATCATTCTTGAATTTTACTCCACTCTGGTTATTAATGAAGTATTTTAGAACTTGGGTTATTTAAAGTACGAATCCCTAATATTTGTTCTTTTGTTTCACTGGATTCGTTTTCTTTAAAATATTTTTCATCATCATCAGTCCTAAATAATGATATAACTGAATATCTTTGGCCCGTAGTGCAAAGATGAATGATTTTATGAAGAATATCTTTGGCCCGTAGTGCAAAGATGAATGATTTTTGATGAATATCTTTGGCCAGTAGTGCGAAGATGAACAGGTGTTTAGATGAACATGACCAACTAATGAATATCTTTGGCCTGTAATGCAATGATGACATGTTGTTGAATGTCTTTGGCTCGTAATGCAAAGATGACCTGTTGTTGAATATCTTTGGAATGTGGTGCAAAGATGACTTGTTGATGAATATCTTTGGCCGGTAGTGCAAAGATGACTTGTTGATAAATATCTTTGGCCCGTAGTGCAAAGATGAATTTATTAGTAGGATTATGAATATGAACTGTGATTTGGTATAACCATGATCTTTGATGTTTCAGGTGATGAAAATTAACTTTGTCCTAGATGAGGAAAGGAATTTAGAACTACAATTACGATTATGAAGTTATACACGTGATTGTGGTCGAGGAATTGTTGATTAATGTTACGGGGATAAACATTGTTGATGGACTTTTAATGGAGAAGATAATAGATTTTATGGTCTATTTGAATCTTCTAATGGATCGCTTCGTTACCGCAACTATGGTTGAAAAGTTTTATCATCTACCATATGTTCTAAATCTACGATTTATTCTTGATGAAGACTATTGATAATTTATTTATCTTTAGTCATAATATTCTTTCTTGAGCTAGTTGTGCTCACCCTTTTCCTTCACAATTCCTTTCGTGTAACAAAAGTGTAGGTTTGGGACAAGCGGGGAATAACGAGAGGGAATAAGCGATTGGTCTATAGATGTTGAGGTGAGGTGAATTTAACTTGGAAGGGTGTTTTGCCACTATCATACAAGATGTTTAATGACATACAACCTCGTGTCATCATAAAGACGAGGTTGTGCTCATCCACTTGCCGAGTATATATCTGAGCACTACCTATATAATCTTGGAGTTTGGTTGAAGTATAATTCTCAATTAGAGGCGGTGGAGATAATGATATGTCAAGAGAAGACACACCATTAGGAAGAATATGATAGTAATCTTCTCGTTTTTTTTTTTGGGGTCTATTAGATTCAACCAAGGATAATTTTGTGGGCATATGATATCTATAATAACCTGTAGGCGCATGGCCTCCCATGTATACGAAGGTTTCTTGAGCACTTCCCAAAGGTTTTAATTTCTAAAGCAGTTTTGACTGTACCTTTATATAAGGTGTCATGGTGACGTCTTTATCCAAGTTAGTGTCCGTGAGTCACGCTTGGTATATTTTAATATCAAAACTCACAACATATGTGTTGTTGTATTTTTACTGCGACAATTGTTGTAATAAAGTTGTAGTTGTTTTTTACGTACCATGTATTTGGCGACTCGAGAATGGGTTGGATGGAATGGACCTGTTTTGGGGTCGTCACAAATACTAATCCTAATTAGCAATATTTAAATTATGATTAAGAAATTGTAATATAATTAGAGAATTCTAATTATAATTTAGAAATATTAATTTTCTATTTTTGAAGACCTAAATTGGAGATTTTAGAAAAATAAATTGCAAACCCTAAAATTTTTCAAACCCTATACCCTAAATTTGTCCAAACCCCAAACCCTAAGGGTTTGGCTAATTAACAAGAATACCATTAATTTTGTATACAAAAAGACTAAAATGCCCTTAGTGCATTATTTGATTTAACTTGCCAATCTAGACAAAATGGGAGTGGGTGGCCAACTTTAACAGCTCCTTATGACTTATATTCATCCATCCCAGCCGAAAATCAGCAGATCATACATTGTATATATCTAAATATATTATTTTAAAGAGAGAGAAAGCCACTTGACATTTCATTTTGCTCCAAGACCCTCTCTCTCTAGAAATTTGGGAGTTAGAGTGAGAAAGAGTGAGAAACTAAAGCCATGATCATTTCATAGCAAGCTTAGATCAGATCACTAGGTCAGAATCAAGATCAAGCCTTAAAAGTGGTATAAACCCTAAATTTTAGAAATTATATGATCAGATGTTATATGTAGTAATTTATTGTTTAAAGTTGAGTAATAAGGTGTCTTTAAGTGATCTGGGTTGATAGATCATGGATATATAACATCTAGATGCACGAATTTAATGTTATCTAAAATCTGGAAAAACTAGAAAAAAAAGTGGCCTGACAACGAATGTTAGTGGCCTTAGATTCGTATCTGTTTTTACTTTGTGTTGTTTTATGTGATAATTGTGTTCTATGTCATGAGGACTATGATCTGGAACTTGAATCAAGTCCAGATCATGTGTAGATCGAGAGATATAAGCGGTCCACGCTGATTGTTGTTTTAAAATCGGGTTACGGCATTGAAAACCGTAACCCGGTCTGACAAGCTTTTGAAGTCGCTAGATCTTTCTATGTTTAAGTAGTTATGTGATTTTGTTGGTTTTATCTTGTAGAGTGACATGCAGGCTATACATACAAACCATTATATTAACCAGATCTTGCATAGACACAAAGTAATGAGCAATCAAACCATCGTTGACCACCTGTTCTTGATGAAATCTGGAAAACCCAGATTTCTTTAGAAACATGTTTACATTAGTGTTTGGTAGAACTTTGGATCTCTTATATGTTTTGATGTTAGACTGATTTAAGATCTTATAAATGTACCCTAACATCTATACTTCCGGATAGAATCAAGAAAACCCACTAAACAAGTCGGGAACCTAGAGATTCAAGGCTGCAAAGTAGGACACCTAACACTGTTTGAGTTTGTGGGCAGCCCAGAAACTCAAGAACACCTCTGACAAGGTTTTCTGTAGATCCGATCTTGCTGTGTTGTTGTGTAATGAACTTGAACCTTGATTCTAAATGCAGTACTACACGAACACTACAACACTAACTCATTTACAACACCAGAATACATTATTTCTGGAAATTAATTAAAAATAGATAAAAATGGATTTTAATTATTAAAAATACATAATAAATTCCGAAAAATTATTTTAAATTCTGAAAAATAGTTTTTAATTATTTTAAGTATATTTCATAAATATTTAATATTTTTGAAATATAAATGGTATTTAATTTATTTAATTATAATATTAAATAAATTATTTAAAAATGATTTTAGTTTATGAAAAATCATGAAAATAATATTATGGTATAATAAAATATTTTAAGTTATTTTAGTGACTTTTAATATTTTATGATGAAATTCTTTAATTAATCAATATTAATGATAATTAGTTTATTTAATAAATATATTAAATAAATTATGAAAAATAGAATTAATGCTTTATAAATCATATAAAAATGATTTAAGTGTTATAAAAATATTTTTAGTTATAAAATATAACTTTTGATATTTTGTCATGAAAATATTAATATTTTAATATTAAAAGCAATTATTGGATAATGGATTTAATGGTTTAAAAATCATATAAAGGTGATTTTAAAGTATTAAAAATACTTTATGATATTATAAATATATTATAATATTATGACATATATTTCATTAATATTTGATAATAAATAAATATTAATGATAAAGAATTATGTGGTATTTATATTATTTAAATACATGATTAATGATTGAAAATGCATGATAAATAGTAATAATTACTTAAAAATTATTACGAACTTATGAAAATTATTTTGGTCGATATTAAAATTATTTAAGATAATTGTTAAGTGTTAAGTAAGAGCTTAATTGAACTTAGACTCGATAATTGTCCATTTGTAGTCCGGGATGTCGATTTGTGTCGGGTTCAACTCGCATCGCAATAGTTTGACTTGATCACCGAGAGTCCCATATGAGTGTTATAGGTGATAGGGTTATGTGTTATGTGTTATGTGTTTAGGTTATTCCATGTATATCTATATATATAATAGTATTATAGTGTGATGATATTATTCTAATATTGGAGATCTATATTACTACTATTAGGTCTTCGGATAAAGCGTTATAAATTGCGTTGCGGTAATCAACGGTTCATGCAAATTTGTTTTTACTTAATTCTATTAAGAGTGTTTCATTCAGATAAGCTTATGGTTAATCATTGCTGGTTGCCATGAATTGTACTCTGTACATATTGCATGTATAAGTCAGGTATGACAGGCTGATCACCTTCATTACCAGTTGGTTTCAGATATATTTGTTCATGTATAATACTTGTTCACCATAAATTTGTTCCTCGCTAGTTCACAATTATATTGTTGAATTATAATGACCAATTATTCAAATCATTTCAATCATGATATATCGTTATAATGTTGAATTTAAACTTCATTGGGAAACATTCTTGCTCACCCTTGCTATATCATGATAAAACATTGCAGATTAAAGGCGAATATGTTTGGGATCTGAGGAAAGGTCGAAAGCGGTTCGGTTTTAGTAGGCGCGCGATGCGATTAGATTTGTATTGTTTGATATTAATGTTGTTATATGTTAGAAAAAGTTCGAATTATGTATAAGTTAAGGTTACTCGACCTTGGGGAATAGTGTGTAATGTAATGTATAAACAATTTATGTTTATATCTTATGAAATAGTAATAGTTGTATAGAATGATCGAAGCCGGATCCGAGGTGATTTAGGACCTAGATTGAGGGTCAATCATGATTGGTATCGTCATGTAGGTTATGAACCTAGGGTAGTGATACCTTAGACTAATAACCACAGCGA
The DNA here is from genome assembly GCA_020205615.1 of Panax quinquefolius. Classification (NCBI taxonomy): domain Eukaryota; kingdom Viridiplantae; phylum Streptophyta; class Magnoliopsida; order Apiales; family Araliaceae; genus Panax; species Panax quinquefolius. The sequence continues at coordinate 32,485,637 of CM035166.1, forward strand.
TTAGGATAAGTTCTAACTCCCATAGAGTTAGTTGGTCGGTAAGATTCAAAGATGAATCTCGGTAAGTATAAAGATACGGAGTTCCCAAACTCTGATAATAAAGTTGAACAGTAATGAGAAATAGATAGAGTCTAAAAGACTAAAAGTGCAGTGATAGAAGATCGTAAAACAAAATGATCACAATATAGAAATGAATCATAATATATATGATAAGATCACCCCGTGATCTAATAAAGTGATAGAATGGAAAAAATCAATCTAATGATTGAAAAGTTTACATTAAGATTGTTGTGTGGCAGTTGTACTATGAAAACTCATGAAAGAGTTATGGATTATGAATACGGATTAAATGAAATTCGTATTAAGAAGGGTGTTAGTGGTAGGTGGGGATTCAATTGAGGACTCGTGTCAGCCGCTGAGTTGTATGATTCTTCGTAAGGGAGCTGAATTGTACATGGTGTAAAAACCACTTAGTTTTTGGACATGATAATCATTGAACTATTTGCGTCGCGCTATTTACTATATGCGTGTTAAGAGGGTGATTCATTTCTCATGTGTATAACAGATAGATAGGTCATAGGTAGAGGATATAAGGTTAAGTATGAGTTCTTAAAACTCATACTTATATGACATACTTGATTCATAGTTATATGAAATGTTTATGAACCCCTCAGCGAATGGACGCCAAAGGTCTGTCTAGGAAAGTTCTTAAACTCATATGATTGTGGCAATTTATGGACTCATAAGTGTGGTTTTATGAACTGGGTATAGTTGTCTGTAAATGTAATATTGAGGATAATAGGAACAGATAGATTGTTAAGCAAGTGATTGTTAGTAGAGACATAAGTTTTCCATAAATCCTAGCTATGCTAGACTTCGAAATGATTGACATCAAGCTAAATACGCACTATGTGCCTTTAAAAAAAATGTAGACTCGTAATCATTTTTGAAACGGTTTAAAGTATATTCTATGTTACTTATTTCAGCTAGACACAAATGATTTGAAATATCAAAATTTGTTTTATTTATCACTCATGTACCATGTAACCTGGTGCAGATATGATAAAAATTTGATGGAGTTGTAAATACAGGAATACTTAGTGTGAATTTGATCTAAAATCATTGTTCCACTATTGTATGATGTGTTATGACAAAGTCATACAATGACGGCATCCTCAAACGGACTGTTAATACAGTACGGCATCATGACGTCATTCTCGAAAATATTTTCAAAAATTTTAATTTGCAACCGGTTTGGCTACACTTTAATAATTGATTGAATTGAATTATTGATATTAGTTTATGTTATTCGATTAAATTTAGGCTAATGTTATGAAAACACTAAAGTGTTCATTGAAGAAATTTCCGAACCAAATTGCTTTGATGCGGAAGCCTATGATGATAAGACCGAGGTGAACAATGTTGTTTGGATAAATAATTCAATCAAGTAAGCGTAAATATTCGCTATACATAATTAATATCGTTATGCATAGCGTAAAGAGTACGATAGGCTGATCACCTAAAGTACTAACAACGGTAGTTTACCTTCTTTGTGATTGTAAACATACCAAGTAATGTATTATTTTGCGGTATGATCAATACCTTTTAAACTATGTGTTCATGGTCTATACGACCCCTCAGCACAATTTGAAAACTTTTACTCTGGTGAGTGGTGTATTGGGTAGCATGTGATGTTGTGTATATATGGTGTGTGGTGTAAGCAGAATGGTGTAAGGTGTAAGGTAAATTTCGGGGACGAAATTTTTAGAAGAAGGGGTGAATGTGACAATCCGAGAATATTAAATATTTGTAAATAGGGAATCCGAAACCCTAATTCTGGAGTTGAAACCCTAAATCGGGAACTTAATGGCGTAAGTGTAAATAATTATAGGATTAATTAGGGTTAATCTTAACAAATTGGTTACAAAACCCTAATTCCAAATTTGAAACCCTAATTACTGATTTGAAACCCTCATTTGTAAATAGGTTAAAACCTAAGTGTTAATTTTATACTTTTAATGTTAATTAGGATATATTAATTCTAATTTTCAAGTTAAGTAATTAGAAAACCCTAATCTAATTACGAAAATCTAATTTCTATTTTAGAAAAATTAATTTTCTATTAGAAACCCTAATTTAGGGATTATAAACCCTAATCCGTGATTTTGACAAAAATTGCTTAATTAGCGGCTTTAATTAGGAAATATTAATCCTAATTAGCAATATTTAAATTATGATTAAGAAATTGTAATATAATTAGAGAATTCTAATTATAATTTAGAAATATTAATTTTCTATTTTTGAAAACCTAAATTGGAGATTTTAGAAAAATAAATTGCAAACCCTAAAATTTTTCAAACCCTAAACCTTAATTTTGTCCAAACCCTAAACCCTAAAGGTTTGGCTAATTGACAAGAATACCATTAATTTTGTATACGAAAAGACTAAAATGCCCTTAGTGCATTATTTGATTTAACTTGTTAATCTAGACAAAATGGGAGTGGGTGGCCAACTTTAACAACTCCTTATGACTTATATTCAGCCATCCCAGCCGAAAATCAACAGATCATACATTGTATATATCCAAATATATTGTTTTAAAGAGAGAGATAGCCACTTGACATTTCATTTTTCTCCAAGACCCTCTCTCTCTAGAAATTTGGGAGTTAGAGTGAGAAAGAGTGAGAAACTAAAGCCATGATCATTTCATAGCAAGCTTAGATCAGATCACAAGGTCAAAATCAAGATCAAGCCTTAAAAGTGGTATAAACCCTAAATTTTAGAAATTATATGATCTGATGTTATATGTAGTAATTTATTGTTTAAAGTTGAGTAAAAAGGTATCTTTAAGTGATCTGGGTTGATAGATCATGGATCTATAACATCTAGATGCACGAATTTAATGTTTTCTAAAATCTGGAAAAACTTGAAAAAAAGTGGCCTGACAACGAATGTTAGTGGCCTTAGATTCGTATATGTTTTTACTTTGTGTTGTTTTATGTTATAAATGTGTTCTATGTCATGAGGACTATGATCTGGAACTTGAATCAAGTCCAGATCATGTGTAGATCGAGAGATATAAGCAGTCAAACTACGTTGACCGCTCATTTAAAGCGGGTTCGGGCCCGTAAACCCGTAAGCCGGCCCGACAAGCTTTTTGCGATCGCTAGATCTTTCTATGTTTAAGTAGTTATGTGATTTTGTTGGTTTTATCTTGTAGACTAACATGCAGGCTATACATACAAACCATTATATTAACCAGATCTTGCATAGACACAAAGTAATGAGCAGTCAAACCATCGTTGACCACCTATTCTTGATGAAATCTGGAAAACCCAGATTTCTTTAGAACATGTTTCTGTCAGTGTTTGACCGGCTTGGATCTCTTATATGTTTTGATGTTAGACTGATTTAAGATCTTATAAATGTACCCTAACATCTATACTTCCGGATAGAATCAAGAAAACCCACTAAACAAGTCGGGAACCTAGAGATTCAAGGCTGCAAATTAGGACACTTAACACTATTTGAGTTTCTGGGCAGCCCAGAAACTCAAGAACACCTCTAACAAGGTTTTCTGTAGATCTGATCTTGCTGTGATGTTGTGTAATGAACTTGAACCTTGATTCTAAATGCAGTACTACACGAACACTACAACACTAACTCATTTACAACACCAGAATACATTAGGAACTTAGGGAAAATCACGGTCAAACTAGCTAGCTTGTTAACTGAGATGAAGGTCTGAAGAACATGAAGAACAGGCCCAAGAACACCTATAGTGACGGGTCTGTCGCTATAGGGCCCTTTAGCGACAGTTTGTTATTATTATTTTCTGGAAATTAATTAAAAATAGATAAAAATGGTTTTTAATTATTAAAAATAAATAATAAATTCCAAAAATATATTTTAAATTCTGAAAAATAGTTTTTAATTATTTTAAGTATATTTCATAAATATTTAATATTTTTAGAATATAAATGGTATTTAATTTATTTAATTATAATATTAAATAAATTATTTAAAAATGATTTTAGTTCATGAAAAATCATGAAAATTAATATTATGGTATAATAAAATATTTTTAGTTATTTTTAGTGACTTTTAATATTTTATGATGAAATCCATTAATTAATCAATATAAATGATAATTAGTTTATTTAATAAATATATTAAATAAATTATGGAAAAATAGAATTAATGCTTTATAAATCATATAAAAATGATTTAAGTGTTATAAAAATATTTTTAGTTATAAAATATAACTTTTGATATTTTGTCATGAAAATATTAATATTTTAATATTAAAAGCAATTATTGGATAATGGATTTAATGGTTTAAAAATCATATAAAGGTGATTTTAAAGTATTAAAAAATACTTTATGATATTATAAATATATTATAATATTATGACATATATTTCATTAATATTTGATAATAAATAAATATTAATGATAAAAGAATTATGTGGTATTTATATTATTTAAATACGTGTTTAATGATTGAAAATGCATGATAAATAGTAATAATTACTTAAAAAATTATTACGAACTTATGAAAATTATTTTGACTGATATTAAAATTATTTAAGATAATTGTTAAGTGTTAAGTAAGAGCTTAATTGAACTTAGACTCGATAATTGTCCGACTAGACCGTCGGGATGTCAGATTCGTGTTGGGTTCAACTCAGACTGCAATAGTTTGACTTGATACTAAGTCCTATGAGTGTTATAGACTGATAGGGTTATGTGTTATGTGTTAAGGTTATTCCATGTATATCTATATATATAATAGTATTATTGTGTTATGATATTATTCTAATATTGGAGATCTATATTACTAATATTAGGTCTTCGGATAAAGCATTATAAATTGTGTTGCGGTAATCAACGGTTCAGGCAAGTTTATTTTTACTTAACTCTATTAAGAGTGTTTCATTCAGATAAGCTTATGGTTAATCATTGCTGGTTACCATGAATTGTACTCTTTACATATTGCATGTATAAGTCAGGTATGACAGGCTGATCACCTTCATTACCAGTTGGTTTAAGATATATTTGTTCATGTATAATACTTGTTCAGTCATAAATTTGTTCCTGCTAGTTCACAATTATATTGTTGAATTATAGCCAGCCAATTATTCAAATCATTTCAATCATGATATATCGTTATAATGTTGAATTTAAACTTGCTGGGGAACTTTCATGCTCACCCTTGCTATATCATGATAAAACATTGCAGATTAAGGCGAATACGTCGGATACATGGAAAGGTCCAAGACAGTTCCAATTTTAGTAGACGCGTGCAGTTAGATTTGTATTGTTTTATATTAATGTTGTTATATGTTAGAAAAGTTCTAAATTATGTATAAGTTAAGGTTACTCAACCTTGGGGAATAGTGTGTAATATAATGTATAAACAATTTATGTTTATATCTTCCACAAATAGTAATAGTTGTATAGAATGATCGAACCGGATCAGAGGTGAATTAGGACCTGGATTCGGGACAGTCACAGTATTTAATTGGTCGATCAAAGTATAGGGATAATATGTTATATGTTAATTAACCTTTGTTTTGTGGCAGTATCTAAAAATGACATCCGAGAATGTTGAGAATAGCAATGGAGCACAAGAGACCGTTGAGTCTCCACATATCAATAATCAGGATAATGTACATCAAGAAGGCGACAATCCTCATGCAAACAACAACACGGACCAAATGATGAATGATGGATTGTTCAGAGGCTTTATGCAATTCATGCAACATCAGGCGAGAGCGGCTCCTGTCCAAAATATAGGTGGAAACACTAGAAACTCTCGGACGGTCACCGCTAAACAATTCAAGGAGCTGGGACCACCAAAGTTTATTAGAGAGCAAAAACCACTTAAGGCGGAAGCATGGATAAAGCAGATCACCAAGATATTTGATGTCTTGGGATGCTCTGAGGAGCAAAAGGTTCCCTTCGCCACCTTCATGTTGCGTGAAGAGGCGATTCTTGGTGGTAATCAGAAAGCATTCTACCGACGACTCAAGATGTCTTGGGAGAAGTTCAAGAGCTATTCAACGACAAGTACTTTCCCGAAAGTATTCGTCACATGAAAGAAATGGAGTTTATCAAATTGGAACAAAACAATATGACTGTGTCGCAATACGAGACTAAATTTGCAGAGTTATCCCGGTTTGCATCCCATTTGGTCGATAATGAGGAGCGAATGACGCGAATGTTTTTAAGAGGTTTGAAACCGGAGATACGTCAATATCTTACTTCTCAAAAGCGTGTTTGTACTCATATGTTGTAAATAGGGCTCGATTATTGGAGCGCGATAACGAAGTCAACGCAACCAAGAGAAAGCGGTAAATGACAAAGATGAAAATATCAATGGTATCAGTCATCGAAACGGTGACAACAAACGTGGAGGGAATCAACATGCCAAAAATGGTAACCACTTCGGTGGTAATCATGGCCAAGACAGTAAAAATGGATATTTCAAGAAAAAGAGATTCAACAATGATGGAAGGACATCAGCACCAGCACCCGTTGTTAAGGAAGGAGAACGACCACCTATCATATGCTTCAAATACGGAGGGGAGGGACACATCAGTCCAAACTGCGCGATGCCGTCCAAAGCATGTTATAATTATGGAAGAAAAAGTCACCTAGCCCAATTTTGTCATTCACCGAAGACAAGTTCAGCTAGGATGGAGGCACCAAAGGCCGTCCCAGAAAAGTCAAAGCCGGTGGTGCAAGGGAGAGCATTTGTCATGACCTCCCAAAAAGCAAGGAACCCGAATGAGGTCATCACGGGTAAGCTTATCATAAACTCTAGCGAAGTCTATACCTTATTTGATACCGGTTCTACCCATTCTTTTATTTCTCCTACTTGCGCTCAACGTTTAAATTTAACTCCAGAGAAATTGGACTTTAAATTATCTGTTGAAACTCTATTAGGAGAAACCTTCATTACATTCACGGTTTATAAGTCTTGTTTGGTTCAAATCAGTACCCTCACATTACTTGTTGATCTTATTTCATTGAAAATACTTGCATTTGATGTGATTCTAGGGATTGATTGGTTAACTACTCATCATGCTAAAATTGATTTTTTTTGTAAGGTTGTTAGCTTTCATATTCCTAATCAACCTATTATGCGAATTCAAGCGACCAAACCATTAAAATCAATCACGGTCATCTCAAGCCATAAAGCTATTCATTTATTGAAAAACGGATGTCAAGCTTTCTTAGCTCATGTCACGGATCTAAACAAAAATACGTCAGTTTTAAATGATATTTCTATTGTTAATGAATTTCCTGACGTATTCCCTGAAGAACTTCCTGGCCTACCCCTAGGCGTGAAATTAAATTTTGTATCGACCTCGAAACACAGTACAAAACCTATTTCCAAAGCCTCACTTAGAATGGCTCTATTGAACTTCGGGAGTTAAAGACCCAACTGCAGGAATTGTTAGACATTGGCTTTATTCGTCCTAGTACTTCTCCTTGGGGTGCTCCTGTTCTATTCATGAAAAAGAAAGATGGGAGTATGCGACTTTGTATTGATTATCGGGAGTTGAATCATGTCACCATCAAAAAATAGGTACCCATTGCCACGTATTGATGACTGTTTAACCCGATTTGCAAGGAGCCAAATTCTTTTCAAAGATTGATCTTTTTGTTAGGATATCACCAATTGAAGATTAGAACCGATGACATTCCAAAGGCGGCTTTCGAACTCCCGAGACGGGCATTATGAACTCCTAGTCATGTCCTTTGGATTGACTAATGCTCCCGCCGCCTTCATGGATATGATGAACCAAAGTATTCAAGGAATATTTGGATCACTTTGTGGTCGTCTTTATTGATGACATCCTCATATATTCCAAAACCCATGAAGATCATGAGCAACACTTGAGGTCGATACTCCAAAAGCTTCGTGAATATAAGCTTTATGCCAAGTTGAAGAAATGCGAGTTCGGCGAGGAAGTAGCATTCCTTGGGCACGTGGTATCAAGTCATGGAATATCATTGACGACAAAGATTGAAGCTATTCAAAGTGGGGAGCAACCTAAATCGATTGGATCGAAATCGTAGCTTTCTCGCTTAATTTGGTTATTATCAGAGATTCGTAGAAGGGTTTTCTCGAATCGCTACTCCAGTAACTCAGCTGACTCGGAAAGATACAAAGTTCGGTTGAAGCAAGGAATGTGAGAAGAGTTTTCAAGAACTCAAGAGGAAACTCATTTCAAAGACATCGTTACGACAATACCATCCGGTTCGGAGGATTTGTCATCTCTGATGATGCTTGGGCAAAGGGTTAGGATGTGTTCTCATGCAACATGGGAAAGTCATAGCTTTATGCCTCACGATTAACTCAAAGAATATGAGCGGAATTATCCTACTCATGATCTAGAGTTGGCGACTATTATCTTCGCACTAAAGATTTGGAGGCATTACTTGTATGGGGAGAAAGTGGAGATCTTTACGGATCATAAAAAGCCTCAAATATTTCTTCACTCAAAAGGAACTCAACATGCGACAACGACGTTGGCTTGAACATTGAAAGATTATGATCATACCATCCAATACCATCACCGAAAAAAGCGAACGTGGTAGGCGCGCATTGAGTAGAAGAAGATCATATGCGGTGCGAGTGCAATATTGTCAACGCAAAGGCCCATTTTGTATGACTTGCAAAGGATGGAGATAGAGATAAAGACTCCAGGGACCCACGTGATGATGGTGAATATACGAGTAGAACCGACTTTAATTGATAAAATTAAAGCTGCTCAAATTACAGATCCGGAGCTGATGCGTATGAGGAAGAAAGTGCAAGAAGATGCTATGTCAGAAGCAAGAATCGATGAAGAAGGAATACTTCGAGTCAACTCCAGACTTTGTGTTCCTAATGACCCTGATTTAAAGTATAAAATCATGATGGAAGAGCACAACACACCATTTGCAATCCATCCTAGGAGTACCAAAATGTATAATGATCTTCGTCATACATTTTGGTGGAGAAATATGAAGAGAGAGATAGCGTTGTTTATCTCAAGGTGTCTAACTTGTCAACGAGTCAAGGCGGAGCATCAAGTACCAAAAGGTCCATTGTAACCACATGAAATTCCAGAATGGAAGTGGGAGCACATTACCATAGATTTAAATTCTTGGTCTTCACAAGGTTTCTCGAGGATTGATCTGATTTGGGTCATTGTTGATAGATTGACCAAGTCTGCTCACTTCTTACCAATACGAGAAACTTATACACTTGAACGTCTTGCTCGTATGTACATAAACGAGGTTGTAAGATTGCATGGTATGCCAGTATCCATAGTTTCTGATCGAGACCCAAGATTCACTTCACGATTTTGGGTTCGTTTGCGAAAGCTATGGGCGCAGATTCTGATTTAGTTTTCGGCATATCATCCTCGACGGATGGACGATGGAGAGGACTATTCAAACTCTTGAAGATCTATTAAGACTCTGTGTCCTTGACTTCAAGGAAGTTGGGATAAATTCTTACCATTGGTGGAGTTTTCCTACAACAACGATTATCAAGCAAGTATTGGCATGGCTCCATTCAAGTGTTGTATGGAAGAAAGTGTCGTTCTCGGTATCTTTGGGGACGAGGTGGGTGAAGCAACGTTGTTGGGACCAGAGTTGGTACGTATGACTACGGAAAAGATTCAAATGATCCGATAATGTATAAAAACCTCACAAGATCGACAAAAGAGTTATGCTAATCTTCATCGAAAGGACGTGGAATTCGATATAGGAGATCATGTGTTGTTACGTGTTGCTCCATGGAAAGGAGTTACGAGATTTGGAAAGAGAGGAAAACTCAATCCTCGATTCATCGGCCCATTTTTAATCCTCGATCGAGTAGGAACTGTGGCCTATAGACTCGTTTTACCGCCAAGTATGTCTCGTGTTCATAACGTTTTTCACATATCCATGTTACGTAAATATATGGAAGACCCGAACCACATTATTGAGTTAGAACCGGAAGAAATAGCAGAAGATTTGACGTATGAAGAGGTTCATGTTCAAATCTTGGATAAGAAGGAACATATTCTACGCTCCAAGGTTATACCTCAAGTCAAAGTTTTGTGGAGAAACCACGATGTTGAGGAAATGACCTGGGAGTTAGAATCTGAAATGAAATCATGGTATCCTTACCTCTTCGATATACCAGGTACGTACCCTAATTTCGAGGGCAAAATTTCATAAGAAGGGGAGGTTGTAAAACCCCAACTTTTTGAATAAAGATGAATTTTCTATAAATATTATTTTTCAATATTATGGAGTGAAATTGATATATTGTTATAGTTGTAGGTAATATTTATAAATTTTGCAAAATACATGAGTTGTTATATAATATTCGATTGGCCTGGGAATATTCGTTTTAACGAGGGAATATTAAATACAATGGCACAATCATTGGTGGACCCTAAACGGAATTATTGTCGGATTGAAAAGCGACAAAAATACTTTATGAAAATAACTAACGGAAGTTTTACCGTTAAGCTGTTGAAACACCCGGTGTTAAAAGTATAATGATGTCTGGCGTGGTTGCATAGTAGCACATGGTATTAATTATTGATGCTTACGTGATAAGTCACTCAGTTTTGTTGGTATTATTAATGTAATAATCTGAGAAAATCTTTTTATAAAAAATGAATACTTTTTATATATTATATTCTATTATGCGTAGTGTTGCATAAGTATGCGCATAGTGTTTTGTATAGTAAAATCTTTTTATATAAAAGCAGAATACTTTTATAAAGTTATCATTTTATTAGACAATATAATTAGAATATATTATATTTTATTATGCATAGTGTATGTATAGTGTTTGTATAATAAAATCTTTTATAGAGTTATTCATTTTATTAGATTATAAATAGAATATATTATATTTTATTTAAAAGATTTTGCTTTAAATATAGGTAATCACGATTAAAAGTAAATCAATCTGGATAAATTAAATGAGTTAGTTCTTATGCGGATCCATTTTTTATAAATAGAAGCTCATTCCTTTATTATTTTTTTACTGAATTCAATTTGAAACTCTGAGAGATAAACTATAGAGAGAAAGAAGAAATATTCTCGCTACTTCACTACTTATATATCCGATTACTCTTCTTCTTAAGGTAGGGAATATTATTTATTGTACTCGTAGGGAGTATTATTTCTTTTGTATTCATGAAGAGAACTTATGTTATTCCATTCTTTATTATTACATTGAATAACTCAGTATCTGTGAGCTACCCTATACTTGGTGACATTCTTCTATTATTCCGCCTTTATTATTACATTTGGAATATCACATGCATGCATTTCTGTAGGACTGATTAAAAGTCTTTATTACTCTATTGGAATATCACATGCATGCGTTTTCTTTGGGACTGGTTAAAATCTTTATTATTATTACATTGGAATATCTTGTCTACATGCGTTTCTGTGGGACTGATTAAAATCCTTATTAGTGATACATTGGAATAACACATCTGTCAAATCTGCGCATGCATGGTGATTCTGTTCTTATTCCATTCTTTATTATCTTTGTTGGAACATCACATCGGTCTTAATTTCGCTTTGACTTGGTTCCGTTATTTAGTAATACTGTTAGAATAACATATACATCACAATCTGCATGCGTGGTGATTTCTTTTGTTATTCCATTCTATATTATACTCAATTGGTTAAAGTTTTGACTTTTATACTCCATGAAATTAGTAGAATATCCTTGATATTTGCGTTTCATCCATTATCTTTTCATGGAAATATTCTTCTAAGCATTCTTGAATTTTACTCTACAAAGCAGTATCATGTTGACAATTTGGACAATATTAGTTCCTGGATAAATTAATTCTTGAACTTGTTTTATTGAATTCTTATATCATTGTCATCATCCACATGTTTTATATTTTTGAAAGTCATACGTATTTTGTGGTGCATAGATGGACTTGGTATGATTATGACGAAGATTATTGATTGTAATCATGGTAGTTATATTACAAATGATGTGGTAAAAGTCCTCGTTGGCGTAGTGCATTGATGGACGAGTTGTTGGCATGATCATGACCATTAATGAATACACAAATATTCTTGGCGTAGTGCGTGGATAATTGTGGTGGTGATACTAAAGAATATCCTTGGGTAGTAGTGTGGGGTGATTCGATGTTATGGATTATTTATTAAGTTTGAGTCCGGTGATAAAAGTGATGAAAAACCTTTTAAATCATAAAAGATAATAGATTTTATTTTCTACTTGACTCTTTTAATGGATTGCTTGTTCCACTGTAGTTAAACTTGATGTTTGTTATATTGTATCAGTTTAACACTATTGAAGACTAAAGATAATTTATTTTGCTTTATGTTAGTCATAATATTTCTTACTGGGCTAGTTGAGCTCACCCTTTCTTTCCTTTATTCTCTTGAAATGAGAATATAAATTTGGAGACGAGTCGAGGAGCGGAGTGATGGTCTAGATGGTGCATTAGTAGTCCTCACTATTACGTGAAATAGTGTGATAATAATTGTAATGAGGACTCCTTTTGAGTTTGTATACTCTCTAGTAGACAATATTTGTATTCAAACTCACGATTTATGTTTTGTTGTATTGTACCTACGACAGTTGTATTATTAAGTTATATTTGAATTACGTACCATGTATCACGGTGACTCAAGATGGGTGATGTATACCTAATTTTGGGGCGTCACATCATATCCTAAGCTTTGATACCAAGCTGTGGCGTCCCAAAATAGGTATACATCACTATTTTAGTGCTTAAATCGTGATGCAGAATCAAATACAATCTTTAATATCTGACAAAACATGAGTTTTAATCAAATATTATCTTCAGACAATATCACTCTCGAAAAGTCTCATTCATTGCATTTATCTTCATGACTTTTAATGAATATTATGATTTCGATTGTCTGATATCAACTTGTGAAAAAAAGTCCTGAATTAATAACGTCAGAATGCTCGAAATTAAATTCAAGAATGAAAGATTTCAGATGAGATCTTGAATGATGAAAGAATTTTCATAATTTCATAGAAATCGAAACATTTAATGAGTATAATAAGGATGGAATAACATAAAAAAAATCACAGTAAATTAAGTATCAAGAACTAATAACGATAGTACTGAGGCGGGCTATTCGATAAAATAATAATTAGCGGAACCGGTCGGCGTAAAGCGCTTGCAGACAGGATATTCAACGAGAATAATAAAGGCGAGAATCGGTCGGCGTAAAAAAGCGCGGGCGGGGATATTCAGCGAGAATAATAAAGGCGGAATCGAATTCGGCGTAAAAGCTGTGACGAGGATATTCAAGCGAGAATAATAACGAATTGAATAACGAGAAGAATTTCACCAAGTATAGGGTGGCAGCGTATCTGAGTTATTCAACCTGATAATAAATAATGGAATATGAAGTTCTCTTCATGAATACAAAAGAAATAATATCCCTTACCATAAAAGAAATTGGATATAAGAGTAGAGAAGTAGCAGAATACTTTTCTATAGTTTCTCTATAATTTCTCTCTCTAAAGCTTCAGTGAATTCATAAGAAATAATGAAGTAATGAGCTTCTATTTATAGAAGAATGGAAAGGATACTATTTGCAAAAATAACGGATGCAATAGTAATTATTCGGACGAAGTTTATGTTTTCAACATATCAATATCTTTTTTTCAAAGTGCTGACCAATAAAGAAAACCAACACATGTCGATTAGCAGCTTTAACCAATTAAAATGCACCCTTAATTATCGTTAACAATAATAATGCATGATTGACAGGCTTGGCCAAATAAAATGAAAGCTGGCCTTAAAAAACAACTTACATCCTGCCAAAAAATCTCATCCACTAGGACCACCACTAACACCCACTTACAATCAATTTATATAAAACAATCAACCAACATTAACTATCAACATCCCACTTTTCCACCAAAAATCAACTTTTCCACCAAAATCCACTATCATCAATTATATATATATAAAATAAAGATACTTCTTTCCTTCCTACGTCATTTCTCCTCCCCCCCAATTTCAATCCATATGACATGTTTATATATATATATATATATATATATATATATATATATATATATATATATATATAACAAAAGCTGCGATAACTTTTCACCGATAATTTTAAAAATAGGTAAATGGGGTTCATAAAATAGGCAAAATTTACATCAAATCATGTGGAAATAATTAAACAAAATGGTGACTTCTCACGTAAGCATCGATAATCAATCTGGTAATATTCTTTGTCTGACTCTGGCGTATTCTTGTACTTTTAACAAGATTGTTTCAGCGATTAACAGTAAAACTTCGCCGTTATTTTCATAAAAAAGTATTTTTTGTCGTTTTCTTAATCGATAATAATTCCGTTGTGAATTCTACCGATGATTGTATGCGTTATGCGAATATTCTCTGTTAAAATGAATATTCCCCGACCAATCGAATATTATAAATCAACTTGCGGACTTTGCAAAATTTATAAATATTACCCACAACTATAACATTATATCAAATTCATTTCATAATATTCAAAAATGATATTTATAGAAAATTCATCTTTATTTATAAAAGTTGGGGTCTTACATATGGGTAATATTTACAAATTTTGTAAAGTAAGCAAGTTGTCATAAAATATTCGATTGGTCGGGGAATATTCATTTTATTAGGGAATATTCGTACGACGACACAATCATTGGTGGACCCCACAACAGAATTACTGTTGAAGTTAGAAAACGACAGAAATAACTTTTTATAAAAATAACGACAAAAGTTTTACCGTTAACTGTTGAAATACCCGGTGATAAAAGTACAGTAATATGCGTGGTTGCATAGTAGCACACTGTATTGTATAGTATCTTTGATTATTAATGCTTACGTGAGAAGTCACTCAATTTTATTCAATTATTACCACAATAATTGCTGCATAGTATCTCATATTATTGATTTAATTATTGTCACAGTATCATCTGCACAATATTTTATGTTATTAAATCAATAATTGAGATGACAAAGTTATTCATATTATTATTTTCATTATTGATAATGTCTAGAAAGTTCTATCGAGGAAAGGGGTTTGGTCACCTAATTGCGCGCCAATAAGGAGAAGTCCTTATCGAAAAGCCCCCTATTTCCTGGAAATGATCTGGTTGTTAATATTGTGAGTTATAAATGATGAATAAATGTTATTAAAAATGTGTTTTGAGAAGCTAAGTGAATTGAGATAAATAGAGGGGTATTTTATGAAGTATTTGTTGTAAGTTTGGCTTATTACATGGACCCCCACTTACCCATTTCTCAAAACTGTCGGTAGAAAGTTATCTCAATTTTTTTTTATATATATATAACCCCTTTTTTTAAATATATATATATATATATATATATATAAGTTTTGTTTTTTATATAAAATAGAATATATTATATTTTATTCTTTGTATAGTACTGCTTAGTGTTGCATAGTACTGCATAATGTGTGCATAATCTTTGCATAGTGCTTGACATAGTAAAATCAAAAAAAAAAAATTAATCGAACGCAATTTAGGTAGTAGTGAACTTTTCTCTTGTGCAGTCCATGATTTTTTTTTAAAATATTATCCTGCCATTCTCCTATAAATAGAATGCTTAGTTTAGAATTGAAAATCACACCAGAATCAGAGAATTCTTCTTCTATAATATTAAGAGTATTTCTTTAAAGTTTAAGGAAGCTTTGAGTGTAGAAAACAGTTCAAGTTTTCTTCAAAAATATCTCCGCCATACCAGTCAGAAGTACTTTTCTTTAAAGGTAAGGGATATTATTTTTGTTCAATACTTGTAAGAAATAATATTTTCTTCCATACTCTGTAGTATATAAGTAATATTATTTTGTTTCAGATTCCAAATTATACACTCATTTTGTTAAGTATTGCTTCTATACTCCTTGAAATTAGTAGAATATCCTTGAAATTTGTGATTCATCTAGTATCTTTTCACAGAAATATTATTCTGAACATTCTTGATAATTTTTAATCTTTTCATGTCGGGGTACTATTTAGAAGTACTATTCTGTGGTCTTATTCACTCGGTACTATTCAATTCGAGTCTTATTCATGATAAAAATTAATTTCTTTTCTGTCCAAATTATTTTTGATATAATATTATTCTTGAATTTTACTCCACAAAGCAGTATCATGTTGACAATTTGGACATTATTGAATTCTGAATAAATTGAATTATAAATCTTTAAAATTTATCCTTGCTCTCATTTAATTAAATTCTTATATCATTGTCATTATCCTCATGCTTATATTATGATGAAAGTCATCTTTGGCGCATAGTGGATAGATGGACTATTGATTGGTATGATTATGACTATGTATCGGTATAATCGTGACCTATAATATTACAAATGATGTGGTAAAAGTCATCATTGGCCCGTAGTGCATTGATGGACAGTTGTTGGCATGATCATGACCATTGGTGATAATAACGAATATCATTGGCCCATAGTGCATGGATAATTCGTGGATGTGATACTAATGAATATCTTTGGCCCGTAGTGCATGGATAATTCAGTGATGTGGATTATTTATTAAGTTGTGTTATAGAGATAAAATATTGATGATGAACTTTTAAATCATAGAAGATAGTAGATATTATGCTCTACTTGACTCTTCTAATGGATTGCTTGTCCCGATGCAGTTAGACTTGTTGTCTATTATATTCTATCAGTTTTACACTATTGAAGGCTAACGATAGTTTATTCAGCATTATCTTAGTCATAATATTCTTTACTTGGCTAGTTGAGCTCACTGTTTTCTTTCATTGTTCTCTTCAGGAAATGAGAACGTAGTCAGGACTAGTCGGGGAATGGAGTGACAGTCCGAGATGGTGGCTGTAGTAGTCCTCGCTATTTTATAAAATAGTGTGATAATAATTGTAATGAGGACTCCATTTGAGTTTGGATATTGTCTACAAGACAATATTCGTGTTAAAACTCTCAGCTACGTTTTGTCGTATTGCATAAATTAAGTTTGTATTTAATTTCTGTACCATATATTCGGCGACTCAGAATGGGTTGTGTATACCTATTTTGGGGGCGTCACATGTAATCATAAAGTTTACAATTCAGGGAACAAAAGAAAGAAAGAAGGATATAAAAGTTTTAAATTATTCGCGTTTGCAGTTGTAATTTCATCTAAGTATGATGTAAAGCTAAATCAAGATAGTATCGAACACGCAAAGTCGTAAATAAGTTAGTCCTAATTTTGGATTAAGATGGTCCCAATTTTGGGGTTGTTACATCTACAGATTCCCCTCTTTGTCATGTTTATTCAATGTAATGAAATGAACAGGACAAAGATACTAGACACCCGATACATGACAATGTATATCAAGTGATGCAATGCCAGGTGTAAAGTATGTAGTGATATATAAGTGTTAAAAATTTAAATGATCGATTACATCTGCTAGGGAGGATGCTTGTTGTATTTCTTTTACCGGGTATTGACTTCAGTGGATTGATTAACCACCGGAGGTTGTTGTTGATGCTTTCGCTGGGTATTGAATCCAACAGATTACACCATCGAGTATTGTCGCCCATATTTTTGTTGGGTACTGACTCCAACAGATTACACCATCGGGTATTGCTGTTGATGCCTTCGTTAGGTACTGACTCCAATAGATTACACCACCAGGTATTACTTCTGATGCCTTCATTGGGTACTGATTCCAACGAATTACACCACCGGGTATTGCTGTCGATGGGTACTAACTCCAATGAATTACACCGCCGGGTATTACTGTTGATGCCTTTGCTGGGTAGTGACTTCAACGGATTGCATCACCAAGTATTATTTCTGATGCCTTTGCTGGGTATTAACTGCAACGGATTGCACCATCAGGTATTGTTGTTGATGCCTTTGTCGGGTGTTGTCTCTAACGGATTGCAGCACCGGGTATTGTCTTTGATGCCTGCACTGGATATTGTCTCCAATAGATTGAACCACCTGGTATCGTCTCTGATGCCTTTGTTGGGTATTGACTCCAACAGATTGCACCACCGGGTATTGACTCCAACGGATCGCATCATTGATTATAAAAGGGGCGAACTTTTTACTAGTGAGCCCGCTAGATTAGATATTGGCTTAACTAATGACCCGGGTATCGTTGACATCCCTGAAGGATGTTGTGACAACCAGGATTTTTAGAAATTATTAAAATAAGAATTTAGTAAATAAAATTCTTATTATGAAATGTGTCGGATTCGAATAAGAATATGTATATATACACTATATATTTTGAAATATGTGACTTGGTGTGAAGAGAATTAAATATTTATATATAAAAGAGATTTTTATATATATATATATATATATATATATATATATCATGTGTTTGGGAAATGAGGTTTAATAGTTAATTTAACTATTAAAGAATTAAACGAAATTGTTTCAAAAAGGAATATGGTGGTGAAGGAAATTAAGCTGAATAATCTTTGGTTAATTTAAATTAAGTTGATAATTATATTATGAAATAATATAATTTGAATATTAAAACCTTGGAGGGCAAAGGTGTTATTGTGAATTAAATGAAAGGATTTATTCACTTAATTAAAATAGTGAATTAACGTAAATATAATTGTTTTAATAAAATGAGATGGGAATATATTACATAAAAAATGTAATACGGTTATGTAATGGCTTAATGCATTATATTATGCCAAGCAGCTATCAATTTGTCCATTAGATTAGGAGATCCAATATGTCTATGAATAAATATTGGTGTCAAGGTTAAAAAGTAGAGTTAATATTTAAGATGTGACTAAATGTATAGATTGAATAAATTATCTTGGAACAATTTATAGAAGGAATGAAATTGAACAATTATATATTATAATTGTATAATTTATTAAGATAATTAATAGAGTAAATACTATTTATTCTAAGGAAAGATTTTATTTTAAATAGAGGTGTTATGAGTATAATTTCATAATGTATAGTGTAATAATTATACATATTATAATTGTAAAATTATTCATTGTATCTAGCTAAATATTATAATAATACGAGTTAAAGTGTGACAAATGTATTGTGTCATATAGTAAGGGAATAATAAAAGAAAAAATTAAAATAAACTAAAGGAGTTTATTTGAGCTAAAACAAACAGAGAGAGAGCAATAGAGAGCCAAATGAAGTTACGTTCAGTTTATTTGGCAATAGAGAGCACAAAGCTCAATAGAGAGAACTCAGAGAGAGAGAGTGTGTGTGTGTTTTCTATGGATGTGGATGAAGCTTTGGAGGATCAAGGAAAAAGAAGAAGAAGATTAATCAAGTCTTCTACATCATTTATCAAAAATAAAGAAGATTCAAGAGGTAAGAAGAGGATTTCTAAAACTTCTAGTTCCTATTTCTTGAAATTCTTCACTGTTAGAATTATTTTGGTTGTAAGAATTGATGAAAAATTTAATTAAGTGTTGTTGGGTGTTAAGAGATATCCACAAGTGGAATTAAACCAAATCAAAGTAGATTTCTATCAAAAAGAGGAAGAAATGGTCATTTGGTTATTGTATATTATATGGTCTATTTTAGAGGCTAAATTGATCATGCTTTCATGTGTAAAGTTTAAAATTGATGGTTGATTGTTGTTCTCCTTTGAGAAACGAAAACAACCAAATTTGAATAAATTAAAACATAGTTAAATTGAATTCACGCTGAAGGATTTTGTAAAACATGTTAAAACATGATAACATAGTTTGAAAACCGAAATTGAGTTTTTATAATTGGTTGTTTAAGTTTCTGAGATGTTAAATTACTCTGTAGATGTTAAGCTCTGAGTTTAGTGAGTTTATGGAATCAAAAATTAATCAATTTGGAGTGTAGATCAAAAAGGATATGGTTTTTGGATGGGAAGCAGAGTGTTCATCACGTTTTGCAAAAACTGAATCTGCGTTGCAATGTGGCCGCGTTGTAACCCAAGGAAAATTGGGCGTCGCCGCGCAGGTATCAAAGGCAATATAGGTGCAGTCGCGTCGGTTGCTGAACAAACCCAGAAATAAGGTTTAAATGTATGGTTCAGGAGAAGGTTGTAGAGTTGGTTTAATAATCATATCCAACTATTTAAACATGGAATGAGTCACAATAATTAGTCTTGATTAAGGAATCTTGAATTGTAGAATGGATTAATAGAGAATATTGATTTGAGTCTAATCGAGGTAATGATATGATTCAAAATGTGACTAAACGAAAGGTCTTAAAGACTTAACTAATAGTTAACTAAATACTTTACAAAAAAGGATTTGAGAAGAATGTTATGAAGATTCTTAAGTAAGTTGAATAAACCTAATGTGATATGAAGGTAAACTTTAAAGACTTAACCAAACGTTAAGTGTTGATTAAAAGAGAGGTATAAGAGAAATGAGATGAAGGTTGATTTAGTAACTTAACTAAATGTTAAGTGTCAAACAAAGAAGAGTTAAAATCTAAAGATAGGTTATAATTTTTCAAAGAAACACAAGTTGTAAAAGGATTAGGACTAAGAGTCAATGTGGTTTCATTATATGTGTAACTTATACATGTGTATACGAACTTTTAAAGTGTCGTAGGATTAAAGCAAAGTAGTTAAGAGGTAGTTGATAATCAACAAATCAGGCAAGTCTTTCGGTTTCGATTTGCTATGTGAACTTGATAACTGTTTTACTAAAACTATACCGCTATATTATGTCCAATTACATATGATGTGTATATGAATTGCAAGAGTCAATCTGTGACTATGTGATTAAGTCAAAGAAGTTAGTCTCTATACTTGTTATGTGAGATGAGATGCAGCATGTATGACATGTTAGAATCTTTATGATGTATGAACTGAGCATAATATTATGTTATGTGTTACATGAAAACTGTTAGATTTGTTGAGCTGTCGAGCTCAATCTTGCAAAATAACCATTTTTTGCAGGTTAAAAATTCAAGGTAATGCTACGTGCTATTTGAATGATAAGAATATGAAGTAAAGCGAGAAAATAATTTACTTTGGTTGAAAGTATTGTTTAAACCATGTTTAAGGTTTTAAAGGATGTACTTAATAGTAGTTTACGATGTTTAATTCATGTTAAGTTGTAAAGTTGTATTATCCGATATATAAAGGACATCGAATTTAGATGTAAGGTTTTATATAATAACTCTGATGAAGTGAATCATGAAAATAAGTATTATTCTAGGATATATAATGATAAAGGTTGTGATTTAGGGAAAAATAAAGAAAGAAGACATAAAAGTTTAAATTGTTCCGCATTTTTATTGATTGTATCATCGAATAATGATGTAAAATTAGAAGTTCAATGTATTGTTAACAACCGTAGTCTAGAGTTGAATTATCCAAATTTTGGGGTCGTTATAGATGTGACCGTTCCTTTCACTGCCCAGATTTGAACTTTGATGTAGAGGCCTCGACTTAGGATGACTTAGCACATGTTGACATGTTTAATAATGTAGATTTCATTTGCTAGACCTTTTGTTAGTCTTTGGGCGCAGGTGCCCCTTTTCCTATATTTTTTTCTTTTCATCTTTTCACATGTATATAGATGATGTTGATATGAAAACTGATGTACTATTCGCACATATATATGACGATGCTTAGGCATTTATCGCACATGTTCTATTATTGTCCATCATGATGTATACTTTCTATATCATCATTTTGAATTTGGAAATTGTTAGTTAGAACTGACCCATGTGTGGTCTTGTCATACTGTTTTTACCGATGAGGTTTTTTGAGTTAAGGATTCTCTTGGGAATTTTTCCTTTCTTTTGTCGTAGCAGCTTATGTCGTCGTAATTTCGTTCAGGAGTCCTCTCATTTGATGAGAAGCTTGGTCCCGCCTTAGACTCCTTCTATTTTATTGAATCGCAAAAATGCCCCAGTCCTTTCGCATGTTGTTACCATGGATTCATATAAGAGACTTGCTTTGTTGACCACGTCAAGTTACAAATGGTGAGCAACATCCTGGACATCAGACGAATAACAAAATGAGCCAAAATCATGGCGGCTCAGGCCGTCAGGGATAGCTTCGATATAAGGATTAGTATGAGTTAAAGTTGATGAAATTGGATGCTCATTGGGTCTACCACTTAACTCGTATTCGCTGAGTTTTTATCTTATCGCTAAAGATCTTGAAATTGAGTATAAAAATGAATTTTTTCTAAGCAAGTTGTGAATCGCTAATTTCAAGGTTTTTTTTTCCTTTTAAGGAATTTTTCTTTTAACAAGTTATAAAATCGCAAGATAACTTTTAAGCATCCATGGTCATTGTTCATGAGTACGATCAAATTCAAAAGACTTATCTCCCTTTATCAAAGATACTTTATCCTCACTCTAGACACCATTTTTGTAACGAATGATTTGTTTGAGTTGTGATTCTGAGGACAGAATCCTTGTAAGGAGGGAATGATGTAACATTCCAGAATTTTAAAGTGTAATATTAAATATTTATTGATTTATATAAGTATTTAATGGATATGTTTATTGTTGAATAAATAATTGTTCAATTTGAGTTGATGTGGTTTAGTTAATTATTTGTTAAATATTAAATATTAAATATTTATTTGCAATATTAAATATTTATTGAATTATATAAGTATTTAATGGCAATTTGAGTTGATGTGGTTTAGTTAATTATTTGTTGAATAAATAATTAAGGAGCTAAGAAAATTAATTGTTATGAGATTATATACCAGAAGAAGGATGGAGTGACTACCAGAAGCAATGGAGGTAATAATGGAGGTACATGGGCCATTGCAGGACCTGCAGCATCAAATAAACCCACAAAGAAGAACCTTGAATGGTATGCAAGATCTTTGTGCAATCAAAAGATGTGGTGTCAGGTATTATCCTAGTCAATGATATTAATGCATATGTATTATTTGATTCAGGTGCTACTTGCTCGTTTATAACTGATGAATTTGCTAAGAGGTTAGAATTGCCTAGAGAAGAACTGAATTTTCCTTTGAACATAGAAATTGCGAATACGGAAGTAATCCTTGTTAGATTCGTATACAAGAACTGTAGGGTGAACATTAAGGAGAATATCTTTATGGTATATTTGATTCCGATTAGACTTGGAGAGTTTGATGTTATTTTGGGAATGGATTGGCTGTTCAAATATGGAGCGGTAATTGATTGCCAAAAGAAGTGTGTAAACCTTATGACTCCGTTAAAGGTAGTATTCTATGGTAGAAAATCGCCTGAAACGGATGAAATGTAAAGCGATTATGCGAGCAAGAAATTGTTGAGTCAAGGTAGGTGTGGGCTATTTAGCTTACATAGTCGATACTCAGAAGAAGAATGTAAAACTTGAAGAAATACCAGTAGTGAGGGAGTTCGAAGATGTTTTTCCAAAGGATTTGCCAGGACTTCCGCCTGACAGAGAAATTGAGTTCGTGATCAACTTAGCACCGGGAACAACACCGATATCAAAAGCCACGTCTGAGAATGGCTCGGTAGAAATGAAGGAACCGATAAATACAGATCTGAAGCTCTTTGGACAAGAAATATATTCAACCAAGCGATATCGTCGTGGGGGAGCGCCTGATTTTATTCGTGAAGAAGAAGGACGGATCAATGCGTCTTTGCATTGATTATAGGGAGTTAAACAAAGTCACTATTAAAAACAAATACCCATTGCCAAGAATAGATGACTTGTTTGACCAATTGAAGGGTGCTAAATACTTTTCGAAGATAGATTTGAGAAGTGGGTACCACCAATTGAAAGTGAGGAAGGAGGATATACCACGAACGACATTCAAAACTTGGTATGGACATTACGAGTTTCTGGTGATGTCTTTTGGTTTAACCAATGCACCTGCTGCATTCATGGATTTGATGAATAGGGTGTTTAAACCATTCTTAGACAAGTTTGTAGTGGTATTCATCGACGACATTCTAGTGTATTCCAAAACTCAAGAAGAACACGTGGAACACTTACGTTTGACATTGGAACACTAAGAAAGGAAAAGTTGTATGCAAAATTCTCTAAGTGCAAATTTTGGCTCGACCGTGTACAATTTTTGGGGCATGTGATTGACAAAGATGGGATTTCAGTGGATCCGTCAAAAGTGGAAGATGTGATCAATTGGGAACAACCAAGAACACCATCAGAAGTGAGGAGTTTCTTGGGACTGGCCGGTTATTATAGAAGATTTATTCAAGATTTTTCTAAAATAGCCACTCCGCTAACAAATTTGACAAGGAAAGCTGTAAAATTCGTTTGGACGGAGAAGTGTGAAGAGAGTTTCCAAGATTTGAAGAAAAAGTTAAGTATGGCTTTTTGTGTTGACATTACCGGATAATCTGAGGAAATTTTGTGGTGTATAGTGATGCCCTCACACAAAGGGTTGGGTTGTGTTCTTATGCGTAAGCGACAAAGTTATTGCGTATGCATCAAGACAATGAAGGATTATGAGAAAGGGTATCAGACTCATGATTTGGAATTAAGGCTGCAGATTGTATTTGCTCACGAAGATATGGAGACACTATCTTTATGGAGAAAAATGTGAGATCTACACGGACCACAAAAAGTCGAAGTATATTTTCACTCGAAGGATTTGAACATCGTCAAAGAAGCGTGGATGGAATTGATAAAAGATTACGATTGTGAGATCTTTTATCATCCGCAAAGCGAATGTGGTTGCGGATGCTTTAAGCGAGAAAAGGTCGGGAGAAGTTGATCTTGATAACAACTCGTGAGGAGCTCATTTCAATGAATGACAAAGCTGGAATTGGAAATCAAATTTCAAAAGAATCGATGAACAACTATTCCGGATAGAAAGGTGGTCTAACTTTAGTGGACAAAGTGAAGAATGCTCAACTACAAGATGAAGAGTATGGGAAAATCAAAGAGAATCGATTGAGAGTAGTGATGTAAAATACAAGATCGACAATAGAAGGACTACTACGGTTTGAGGGAAGAATCTGGGTTCAAAGAACACCAGGTGAAAGAAGAAATTTTGGCCCGAAGCTCATAGCTCAAAATATTCAATTCATCCGGGAAGCACGAAAATGTATCAAGATTTGTGCCGAGCATTTTTGGTGGCCGAATATGAAAAGGGGCGTTCTTGAGAATCGCGTGGCGAAATGCTTGGGCATGTCAAAGAGTAAAAGCCGAACATCAAAGACCCGGTGGATTACTTCAACCATTGGAAATATCGGAATCAGTGGGAACACATCACGATGGATTTTGTGGTGGGTCTTCCAACTAATCGAGAGAGGATATGATGCGATTTGGGTGATAGTGGATGGTCGACGAAGTCGGCAAGCACTTTTACCAATAAAGATTAGATTCAATCTTGATCAATTGGCAAGATTGTACATTAAAAGATCGTTTGAGGCAACGGAGTGCGATTATCAATTGTGTCCGATAGAGATCCACGATTCACATCCAATTTACGGAAGAGACTACAAGAATGCATGGGACACGATTTGCGAATGAGTACGCTTTATCATCCACAAACGGATGGCCAAAGCGAGCGAACAATTCGAGACATTGGAAGATATCTTTGAGATCGTATGTCATGGACTTTAAAGGAAGCTGGGAAGAACAATTACCATTGGTGGAATTTGCTTACAACAACAGTTATCACGCGAGCATCGGCATGCCACCTTACGAGGCATTATACGACAGAAACTGCAGAACTCCACTGTGCTGGGATGAAGTCGGTGAACGTCAACTGCTAGGATCGGAACTAGTGCTGATCAACACAGACAAGATCGTTCATTCGACGTAGGAACTTTTGTATTTTTAAAAGTTTCTCCCTAGAATGGGAAAATTCGTTTCGGTAAAAAGGGAAAGCTAAGCCCAAGGTTTATTGGACCCTTTGAAGTGTTGCGAAGAGTGGGAGAAGTGGCTTACGAGGTAGCTCTACCTCCAGAGTTGGAAAATATTCATAATTTTTTTCATATTTCGGTGTTACGACCATATAAACCCGACTACAAACATGTGATCGAGTACGAACCGTTGCAGTTTGAGAAAGTTTGTCTTATGAAGAGGTTCCTATCCAGATAGTTGACAGGAAAGAACAAGTGCTCAGGAATAAAGTGATACCTTCGGTGAAGGTGATATAGAGGAACCACAACGCTGAAGAAGCTACGTGGGAACTCGAAGAGAAAATGTTGAAAGAGTACCCTGAGTTATTTGTTTAATCTGTGTCTTTGATTCAGGGGACAGAATCTTTGTAAGTAGGGAAGAATGTAACGAATGATTTGTTTTAATTGTGATTCTGAGGACAGAATCCTTGTAAGGAGGGAATGATGTAACATTCCAGAATTTTAAAGTGTAATATTAAATATTTATTGATTTATATAAGTATTTAATGGATATGTTTATTGTTGAATAAATAATTGTTCAATTTGAGTTGATGTGGTTTAGTTAATTATTTGTTGAATAAATAATTAAAGAGCTAAGAAAATTAATTGTTATGAGATTATATACTAATTTAATTTAATAAGTAAGCTAGAGAGCTTATAGTGATTTAAATAAATTATAATATTTTAAATGAGAATTTGTAATTTAAAATATTAGTTGGTCGAATAAAATTACAATTATAAAAGAAATTATAGCTTTGTGTTAATGATTTATGTGTTAAAGTAATTTAATAGATTAGTATTTGAATTGATTAAATTGATTATTTAATTAAGTAGAAGTGTGACTAATAACCTTGCTATAAAGGAGTTATTAAAATATATTAAAGGACTTTAATTTAGTTTTGGCCAAACAAGTCTTAATGCACATTAAGTCTTTAATCTAATAATGTTTTATCAAACAAGGTATAAGGATTAATACATTTGTTTTAATTAGGTTTACCAAACAAGGTGTAAGGGTTAATGAGTTATTTTTAATTAGCTAGCCAAACAAGCCTTATGGCTTTTGTTTTTTCAAAATTCTATAACTGATGTCAGTTAAAATACTATACTTAATATATCTATTATTTGTGACGCCCCCAAAATAGGTATACAACACCCATTCTGAGTCGTCAAAATACATGGTACAGATACAACTACAACTTTATTAATACAACATAAAAACTGTGAGTTTAAATACAAATATTGTCATCAAGACAATATCCACACTCAAATAAGTCCTCATTACAATTATTGATACATTATTTTACAAAAATGGTGAGTACTACTAAAACGACTTTCTAAAACCTTCATTCCATACCCCGACTAGTACTCATTACATTCTGCGCCTCCCGAGAAGAAAAATGGAACAAAAGGAAAAGGGTGAGCTCAACTAGCCCGAGTAAAGAATATTATGACTAAGATAACATAGAACAAATTATCGTTAGTCTTCAATGGTAAAAATCTAATAGAATCTGATAGACAACCGGTTTTAAATCAATCTTCGCAATTGAAATAATAATTCATTAAAAGAGTTAAGTAGAGAATGCAAACTACTATCTTCTATATATGAATTTAAAAGTTCATCGTCGATATTTTATCCCTGTAACATCAATCAATATATATCTGGAATTAAATATTTATCTTTGCACTACAGGCCAAAGATATTCATCAGTTGGTCATGTTCATCTAAACACCTGTTCATCTTTACACTACGGGCCAAAGATATTCATCAGATAATCATTCATCTTTGCACTACATGCCAAATATATTCAGTAATATCATCATTTAGGACTGAGGATGATGAAAAATATTTTAAAGAAAACGAATCCAATGAAACAAAAGAATAAATATTAAGGATTCGTATTTCAGCTATTACATGTCCAAAAATACCTCATAAATAATCATAGTGGAGTAAAATTTAAGAATGATCAAAACATGGATACAATCAAAGCTAGTATCCATAATAGATATTTTGGACAAAAAGAAGAAAATTTCATTTTTCTGGTGAATAGTGCTGTATTCGTGAATAGTGTCGTATACGTGAATAGTGCCGTATTCGTGAATAGTGTCGTATATGTGAATAGTAACCCCGACACAAAAAGTTCCAAATTTGATAAAAAAAAAGTTTAGATCAATACTTCGGCATAATGATATTGAAAGAAATAATATCATATATGAAGAAAATAACATCCCTTACCTCGTAAAGAAAGTACTTCTAGTTGAAACACCGGATATAACCTATGACTTGAACTTGCACCGTATAGCAACACTCAAAGTATTAAAATACTCACAAGAATATGCTCAATATATCGAGAGAGAAAGAGAGAGAAAACTTTAGTTTCTGGTGTGATTTTCAATTCTAACCTAAGCACCCTATTTATAGGAAAATGCTTAGAACAGCAAAGCAGAAAATTTAATATAATATTAATATATATTATTAAGTTTCCTACGCCAACCTTTGTAGATCTGAATTCAACCATTAATGTCACATGCTAGACCCACTTAACTCACCAAAAATGTTTTCCTTGAAAAAAATAATTAAAACTTTCAAAAATCAATTATTTCGAAACTTTGGAACTTCAATAATTCATAATAAATATCCCTTTTATTAGAAAAATTCGAACCTCATGTCCTTTCCATAGGAAATTCCATTCTCTACTACTTTGTAAGTATAAGTTTTTCCAAATTCCAAACAGAAACTGACCGAAATCCAAAAACGGACGATTTTACAGGTTATAATCAAATTTCAGTCAAGAAATGGGTTCATAGACATGTTTAACATGTTTTTAACATTTATTGCAACAAAAATACTCTTCCTCCTCATATACTCATATATCCCACATTCATTGTAAAAATATCATCATTATATATTATAATAATATATAAAATATTATTTTATCGAGAAAAGATAAAATATCAATTTTCAACAATTGTCACTTTAAAATTTTCTCCATCTATATCCACATAAAATGAATATTTTCCTCATTATATAAATCAATAATTAATTATTCACAAATAATATTACGAGAATCACAATCATCGACAACCGGCGGTTCCCGAAAAGAGGGGTTTTCAATAAGAATTTCTCCTTCTTTGGCGTGCAATTAGGTAACCAAACCTCTCCTTAGGCAGAACTTTCTAGACATTACCAAAGAATGTTATCTAATAATATTATTAGGATAATATGAATTATTGCTTCGATAATGGAAAATACGTGTAGTGACAATTATTGAAACAACGATAATATAGAATATCAATGCAACAATTATTGAATCGATAAAATAAAATCTTTGAGCGATAATTCTTTGTAACAATTATTGAGTAGTGCCTTCTTACGTAAGAATCAATAATTGGTGCAATCTGCAAAGTGTCTTCTTGTGCAACAACGCGTACATCGTGTTTTTAACCACTAGGTATTCCAACAGTATTAACGGTAACAACTGCGCCGTTATTTATAAACAACTTATACTTGTCGTTTTCTTCATCCAATCGCTTTCCATTATGGGGTCCACACAAGGCTGCGTCGTCGTATGAATATTCCCCGACAGTAAGAATATTCCACGACCAAACGAATATTCTCCGATAAAAATGAATATTTTATAACCACTTGCTTATTTAAAGTATTTGCGCATTTTACCCATAACTAACCACATTAATCAAATCAACCCTTACTATTTCAAAATAATAAATAGAGGAAATTTAATTTTATTTATAATAAGTTAGGGTCTTACAACCTCCCCTCCTTATGAAATTTCGTCCTTGAAATTGACGTACGTACCTGGTGTTTCGAAAAAGATGAGGATACCTCGCTTTCATTTCCGTTTCCAACTCCCAGGTCATTACCTCAATAGCATGGTTTCTCAACAAAACTTTAACTTGTGGTATGACCTTCAGCATAGGACATGCTCCTTCCTATCCAAGATCTTGACGGTACCTCTTAAATACGTTAAGTCTTGACTATCTCGTCCGGTTCTAACTTCAATGGCGTGGTTCGGTCTTTCACATATTTCTGAAGCCACGGATATATGAAAACATTATGAACACGAGACATACTTGGAGGTAATCTGAAGTCTATAGGCCACATTTCCTACTCAGTCAAGAATCTGAAATGGACCAATAAATCGTGGATTGAGCTTTCCTCTCTTCCCAAATCTTGTAACTCCCTTCCATGGAGCCACACGCAATAATACATGATCCCCAATACTAAATTCCACGTCCTTTCGATGAAGATCCGCATAACTCTTTTGTCGATCCTGTGCCATTTGTATACGTTGTCAAATCGTTTGGATCTTCTCTGTAGTCATTCGTACCAACTCTAGTCCCAACAACGTTGCTTCTCCTACCTTATCCCAACATATTGGAGAGCGACACTTTCATCCAAACAATGCTTCAAATGGAGCCACGCCTATACTTGCCAGATAATTGTTGTTGTAGGAGAATTCCACCAATGGTAGGTACTTATCCCAACTCCCTTTGAAATCGAAGACACAAAGTCTTAATAGATCTTCAAGAGTTTGAATAGTCCTCTCTGATTGTCCGTCCGTTTGAGGATGGTATGTCGAACTGAACCGTAAATCCGTGCCCATAGCTTTTTGCAAGCTAACCCAAAATCTTGAAGTGAATCTTGGGTCACGATCTGAAACTATGGATACTGGCATGCCATGCAACCTCACAATCTCATTCACGTACATACTAGCAAGACGTTCAAGGGAATAAGTCTCCTGTATCGGCAAGAAATGAGCAGACTTGGTTAATCTATCAATAATAACCCAAATAGCATTTATGCCTTGAGAAACTGTGGGAAGACCCGTAACGAAATCCGTAATAATGTGTTCCCACTTCCATTTTAGAATCTCAAGTGGTTGCAATGGACCCTTTGGCACTTGATGCTCCGCCTTTACACGTTGACAAGTTAAACACATCGAGATAAACTTTGCAATCTCTCTCTTCATATTGTTCCACCAAAATGTATGTCGAAGATCACGATACATTTTGGTACTTCCAGGATGGATTGCAAATGGTGTATTGTGTGCCTCCATCATGATCTTGTACTTCAAATCGTAATCGTTAGGAACACAAAGTCTGGAGTGGGCTCGAAGTATTCCTTCTTCATCGATTCTTGCTTCTGGAATAGCACCTTCTTGTACTTCCTTCTTCATAATAATCAGCTCCGGGTCTGTGGCTTGAGCAACTTTAACTTTCTTGATTAAAGTTGGTTCTATACGTATACTTGAAATCATTGCATGGGTCCCCGGAGTCTTGAATTCTATCTTTATCTTTTGTAAATCACACAAAATGGGCCTTTGTTTTAACAACATCGCATTTGTTCCCGCGTATGATCTTCTACTTAATGCGTCAGCTACCACGTTCGCTTTTCCAAGATAGTATTGAATGGTGTGATCGTAGCCTTTCAATAGCTTGAGCCAATGTCGTTGTCGCATGTTAAGTTCCTTTTGGGTGAAGAAATATTTGAGGCTTTTATGGTCTGAATATATCTCCACTTTTTCCCCATATAGATAGTGCCTCCAGATCTTTAGCACGAAAACAACTGCTGCCAACTCTAGATCATGAGTAGGATAATTCCTCTCATATTCTTTAAGTTGTCACGAGGCATAGGCTATGACTTTCCCACGTTGCATGAGAATACATCCTAACCCTTTGCCTGAAGCATCGCTATAGATAACAAATCCATACATGCCGGATGGTATTGTCGAAACAGTCTTAGAAATGAGTCTCCTCTTGAGATCTTGGAAACTCTTCTCGTATTCCTCGCTCCATATGAATTTTGTATCTTTACGAGTCAGCTGAGTTAACAGAGTAGCGATTCTAGAAAATCCTTCCATAAATCTCCGATAATAACCAGCTAAGCCCAAAAAGCTAAGTACTTCGGTCACCGATTTCGGTTGCTCCCAACTTTATATTGCTTTAATCTTAGCCGGGTCACTAGATACTCCATGTTTTGACACCACGTGCCCAAGGAATGCTACTTCCTCAAGCCAGAACTCGCATTTCTTCAGCTTGGCATATAGCTTGTTATCACGAAGCCTTTGCGATAGATCAACTTCAAATGGTGCTCATGATCTTCACGGCTTTTGGAATATATGAGGATGTCATCAATAATGACAACAACGGCTGATCAAATAATCCTTGAATACTCGGTTCATCATATCCATGAAAGCGTAGGAGCATTAGTCAATCCAAAAGGACATGATTAGGAATTCATAATGCCCGTGCAGGAGTTACGAAAGGCGGTCTTGGAATATCCTCGATTTTAACTTTCGGTGATGATATCCGAGCGAAGATTGATTTTTGAAAAGAATTGTGCTCCTTGCAAGTGGTCAACGAGGTCATCAATACGAGGTAGCGGATACCTATTCTTGATAGTGACATGGTTTAATTCACGGTAATCGATACTGAAAGTCGCATACTCCGTCTTTCTTCTTTATAAATAAAGCAGAGCACCCCGAGGAGATGTACTGGGCCGAATAAAATCGATGTCTAATAACTCCTGTAGTTGGGCCTTTAACTCCTGAAGTTCAATAGGAGCCATTCGATATGGGGTTTTAGAAATGGGCTTTGTACTAGGTTCAAGATCAATAAAGAATTCAACTTCACGTTTAGGGGTAGGTAAAGGAAGTTCTTGAAATCGTCGGAAAGTCGATAACAACAGAATATTATTCAAATCGGCGTGTCTTTATTCAAATCCATAACATGGGCTAAGAAAGCTTGACATCTGTTTTTCAATAAGCGAATAGCTTTATGACTTGATATAGCGGTGATTGATTTTAATGGTTTAGTTGCTTGAATTCGAACAACAGGTTGATTAGGAATATGAAAACTAACAACCTTACAAAAATAATCAATTTTGGCATGATGAGTAGTTAACCAATCAATCCCTAAAATCACATCAAAAGCAAGTATCTTTAAAGAGATAAGGTGAACAGGTAATGTGATGGTGCCAACTTGGATCAAACAAGATTTATAAATAGTGGATGTGATGAAAGTTTCTCTCTGAGTCTCCACAAATAAATCAAAGTCTAATTTCTCCGAGTCAAGTTTAAGCGTTGAGCACAAGGGAGAAATAAATGAATGGTATATGCAGGTATCTAGTAAGGTATAAACTTCGCATGAATTTATTATTAGCTTACCCGTAATCACCTCGTTTGGGTTCTCGCATGTTGACGATCACGATGACAAGCGCTCTTCCGAGGCCGATTGACTTTGACTTTTCCAGGAATGACCTTTTGAGTCACCATCCCCATTGGACTTGGTTTCGCTCTGATGTAATCTCGAGCGATATGTCCTTCCTTTCCACGGTTATAACATACCTTAAACTGTTGTGGGCAGTTTGGGCTGATATGTCCTTCTTTTTAGCACTATATAGCATATAACCCAGGTGGTCGTTCTCCTCCTTGGAACCGATTCATCTTTGGTCCGACGCGTCTTCACATTGTCATTGTTGAATCTCCTCTTTTTAAAATCTGCCCCCGACTCGCTTCTTCTATTTTCATGGCCACGATTACCACCAGACACTACAAAAAAATGGGTCTTTAGCAATAATTTTTTGGGCAACGACTTTATAAGTCGTTGCTAAAAGTATATGTTTAGCAACGAAATTTGTCCCGTTTTGTAAATTGTGTTAAAGCTTTCACTTTTTGCAACGAAATTCATAAGTCGTTGCAAAAATTCGTTGCTAATTCATTGGCAGGAAAAAATTTCGTTAGAAATTCGTTGCAAAATTTTCGGCCACTTGATTTCCTGTCATCGTGGGCAACGAAAGTTTTTTTGTTGCTAAAAATGGGGCTTTAGCAACGATTTTTCAAGGAACAACTTTATAAGTTGTTGCTAAAAGTGTATGTTTAGCGACGAAACTTGTCCTTCGTTGCAGATTGTGTCAGGCTTTCACTTTTTGCAACGAAATTCATAAGTCGTTGCAAAATTTTGGAAACAAAATTCGTTAGAAATTCGTTGCAAAATTTCTAACCACTTGATTTCTCCTCATCGTGGGCAACAAAAGTTTTTTTGTTGCTATATTTCGTTGCCTAATATGGACCACATTCATTGGCAATAATTTTTATTTTCGTTGCATATCTTATACAACTTTTTGCAACGACTATTAAAATGTTGCCTTTTATTAAGATAATCCCAATAAGCATGTTTTTGTAAGACCATATTCGATATTCGGAGAATTATCAAAAAATATTCCTATTTAGTATTTAAAAA
The DNA here is from genome assembly GCA_020205615.1 of Panax quinquefolius. NCBI lineage: Eukaryota > Viridiplantae > Streptophyta > Magnoliopsida > Apiales > Araliaceae > Panax > Panax quinquefolius. The sequence goes on from CM035166.1 coordinate 32,519,760, forward strand.
TTATGTCCAAATGCGAAACATATTTGAACTTGTGACCTATCATTTGGAACTTTGGTCATTTGACTGCTGGAGCAACACAAGTTATCTATTAATATCTTGCAATGATTAATATTTATATTAAAACATGAGATTTCCCCCATTTATTCCTTTCTTCTCCTTCACTACATACCATTAATATAATCTCAAGAAGTTATATACTACAATAATAATAATAATAATAATAATAATAATAATAATAATAATAATAATAATAATAATAGTACTAATAACGATAATAATAAAAATAATAATAATAATAATAACAATAACAATAAAAGTTAATTAATGGTGTGTAAATTTTTTAACTCCCATTTTCAAATTCTCCTTTTTTGACTTGTAATATTTTTTATAATCAAATATTAATTTCTCTTTATATCTTGAATTAGAGGGTGTTTGACAATGACTTATAAGTTGGTGAAACTAAGTTATAAGTCATTTGTTATTATTAGTGTTTAACAATAACTTAAATTTTAACTTTTTTTACTTATAAGTCATTATTAAAAAAAATTCATGCCTCATATGCTATATATTTTTATTATTATTACTATTACTATTATTATTATTATAATTATTATTATATTTACTATTATTATTATTACTATTATTATTAATTTTATTATTATTATTATTAGAATAATTATTATTAATCTTATAATTATTATTTTATTATTATAATAATTATAATTATTACTATTATTATAATTTCTATTATTATTATTATTATTATTATTATTGTTGTTGTTGTTGTTGTTATTATTTTTTATTATTATTGTTACTATTATTATAATAATTATTATTGTTTATTATTATTATTATTATTATTATTATTATTATTATTAATATAATAATAATAATTATTATTATTATTATTATAATTTTAATTGTTATTATTAATTATAATTATTATTACTATTACTATTATTATAACTACTATTATTATTATTATTATTATTATTATTATTATTATAATTACTATTATTATTCCTATTACTATTGTAAGACCCCAAATTATTAATAAATAAAATTTATTTTCTTACATTTATTATTTTGAAATAGTAAGGGTTGATTTGATTAATGTGGATAGTTATGGGTAAAATCATAAATATTTCAAAATAAGCAAGTGGTTATAAAATATTCATTATTGTCGGGGAATATTCGTTTGGTCGTGGAATATTAAATCTTTGTCGGGAATATTAAATGCGATGGCGTAGTCTTTTGTGGGTCCCATAACTAAAAAGCGATTGGATGAAGAAAGCGACAAATATAAGTTGTTTATAAATAACTTGGTAGTGATTATTCTGAATTATCTTGTTGGAATACCTAGTGGTAAAAAACACGATGTCTGGCGTTGTTGAGACGATGAATTACGGTATTGCACCAATTATTGATTCTTACGTAAGAAGGCACTACTCGATAATTATTACGATAATTCTTATTGATATTTTATTTTATTGATTCAATAATTGTTGCATTGATATTCTATATTCTTGTTGTTTGATAATTGTCACTACTACGGTATTTTCCATTATCGAAGCAATAATTCATATTATCTGAAAAATATTATTAGATAACATTCTTTGGTAATGTCTAGAAAGTTACATCAGGAGAGGTTTGGTCACCAATTACTTGGCGGCATGAAGGAGAAATTCTTATTGGAAAGCCCCCTCTTTCTCGGAGAGCGGCACTGGTTACCAATCTTGTGATTACGTAATATTATTTGTGAATAATTAATTATTAATTTATATGATGAGGAAAATATTGATTTTATGTGGATATAGATGGAGAAAATTTTAAAATGACAATTGTTGAAAATTAATATTTTATCTTTTACGATAAAATAATTCATTTAAATATATTATTTTAATAATATATTAACGATAATATTTTATAATGAATGTGGGATATATGAGTATATGAGGAGGAAGAGTATTTTGTGGCATTAAATGTTTAACACATATTTTGTGTGTTGGTGGACACAATTATTGATTTGAAATTTGATTATAGCTTTGTTAAATCGCTTGGTTTGTGGATTTGGTCAATTTTCATTTGGAATTTGAAACAACTTTCTTACGTAAAGTTGTAGAGAATTGAATTTCCTATGAAAAGTCACGAGATTGAATTTTACGATAAAAGGGCTATTTATTATGAATTATTGAAGTTAGGAAGCTCAAAATAATTGATTTTGGAAGTTTTAATTATCTTATAAAAGAAAAACGTTTTTTAGATGTGTGAGCCTCATTTTACATGTGTTAGGTTGTTGATTTCAGATTCTCAAAGGTTGGCGTAGACAAATTTTTATAAATATATTATTATATTAAATTTTCTGCTTTGGTGTTCTAAGCATTTTTCTATAAATAGGGTGCTTAGGTTAGAATTGAAAATCACACCAAAAATTGAAGTTTTCTCTCTCTATATTATCGAGTGTATTCTTGTGAGTATTTTGAGTATACTTTGAGTATTGCTATACGGTGCAAATTCAAGTTATAGCCTATATCCGGTGTTTCAACTAGAAGTACTGTCTTTCGAGGTAAGGGATGTTATTTTATTTGAAAATGATATTATTTCTTCAATATCATTATGCCGGAATATTAGTTGGAAATTTTTATCAAATTTGGAACATTTTCATGTCGGGGTTACTATTCATGAGTTACTATTCACGAGTTACTATTCATGAGTTACTATTCACGAGTTACTATTCATGAGTACTATTCATGAAGCGTGAAGATGTTTTTTGTGAAATTTCTATCTTTTGGTGTCGGAGTTACTATTCACGTATACGGCACTATTCACCGAAAAATGAAATTTCTTCTTTTCGTCCAAAATATCTACTATGGATATTAGCTTTGATTGTATCCATGTTTTGATCATTCTTGAATTTTACTCCACTCTGATTACTTATGAAGTATTTTTGAACTTGGATTGTTTAAAATATGAATCCTTAATAATTGTTTTTTTGTTTCACTGGATTCGTTTCCTTTAAAATATTTTTCATCATCCTCAGTCCTAAATGATGATATTCTTGAATATCTTTGGCACGTAGTGCAAAGATGAATGATTTCTTGATGAATATCTTTGGCTTTGTAGTGCAAAGATGAGCAGTGTTGAGATGAAGATGACTCATCGATTAATATCTTTGGCCCGTAGTACAAAGATGAGCAGTGTTTAGATGAACATGACCGTGATGAATATCTTTGGCACAGTAGTGCAAAGATGAATATTTGATTCAGATATATATTGATTCATGTTACGAGGATAAAATATCGACGATGAACTTTTAAATTCATATATAGAAGATAGTAGTTTGCATTCTCTACTTAACTCTTCTAATGAATTGTTGTTTTTCATTGCGATTGTTGATTTAAAAGCGGTTGTCTATTGTATTCTATTAGATTTTTCCTGTTGGAGACTAACGATAATTTGTTGTATATTATCTTAGTCATAATATTCTTTTCTTGGGCTAGTTGAGCTCACCCTTTTCTTTTTGTTCCATTTTTCTTCTCGGGGAGGCGAGAATGTAAGCGAGAGTGCTAGTGGGGTATGGAATGATGGTTATAGAGAGAGTTGTTTAGTAGTCCTCACCATTTTTATAAAATAATGTATAAATAATTGTGATGAGGATTTATTTGGGTATGTATATTGTCTAGAAGACAATAATTGTATTTAACTTCGTAGTATATATATGTTGTCGTATTTTGCACGACAAATGTATTAATAAAGTTGTAGTTATTTCTGTACCATATATTTGGCGACTCAGAATGGGTTGGATGGAATGGACCTATTTTGGGGGCGTCACAGTTGGTATCAGAGCTTAGGGATATGATCTTTGGCGAAGATCGGGGAATAGAACTAGGAGGGGAGAGACGAGTAAATTCTTCGCTAGTGTGTCCTACCTAAGCTTATTTGTTAGTTGGTTAGTATATAGGGATATTATGTGATATATTGATTTTCTTAATTAACCCTTGTTTTATGACAGTATTTGAGAATGTCGACTGAGAATATTAACAGTGGAGTAAATGAGACCGTGGAGATGCCTGTATTTACCAACGAGGAGAGCGTGCAACAGGTGGCAATGTACCTCTGTGTAACAACAACACCAATTGAAAGCGAGATGATGAGCGAGGGGATGTTTAGAAGCTTTTTGCAGTTCATGCAAAATCGACGAGGAGACTCGTGTTCAAAATACTGAAGGAAATGATAGCAATTCACGGGTGGTCACGGCCAAGCGATTCAAAGAGTTGGGACCACGATAATTGGGAAAGCGGATCCGATTAAGGCGGAGACGTGGGTCAAACAAATTACCAAGATATTCGATGTCTTGGGATGATGCGGAGGAACAAAAAGTTCCATTCGCTACTTTTATGTTAAGTAATGAGGTGATTCTTTGGTGGGAATGTTAAGCGTATTCCATCAAATTTCGCCACTCAAAGATGTCATGGGAGATGTTTGAAACAATTCAATGACAAGTACTTCCCGAAAGTATTCGTATATGAAGGAAATGGAGTTTATTAGGTCGAGCGAGAATAACATGGCGGTGTCCCAAGACGAAGTTAAGTTAGCGGAGTTATCCGAGTTTGTACCTCATTTGGTGGAGAATGAGGAGCGATGATAGCGGATGTTTCTAAGAGGTTTGAAACCGGAATACATCGATATCTCATTTCTCATAAATTTTCTCTATTCAAATGTTGTCAGCGAGGCTCGGTTGTTAGAAGCGAGATAACGAAATACGTTCAACCGAGGGACCATAACCGAGGATCATATCAAGAAGATAGCAGATCATCGAATAACGATAACCAGCGGAGAAAGAAGAATACGGACAAAAGCGATAACCACTCTGGTGGTAATCGTGGCCATGAAAATAGAAGAAGCGAGTCGGGAGGAGATTTTAAAAAGAGGAGATTCAACAACGACCATGTGAATACGTCAGCGCCAGCAGTAACTAGTTCCATGGGAGGGGAAAGACCACCGGTCGTATGTTACAAATGCGGGAAAGAGGGACATATCAGTCCAAACTGCCCACAACAGTTTAAGGTATGCTATAATTGTGGAAAAGAAGGACATATCGCTCGATATTATACGCAGATCGAAACCCGATCCAGCCAGAATGGTGACTCAAAAGGATGTCCCAAAAAAGTCAAAGTCAACGATTCACGAAAAGCGTTTGTCATGGCCGGTCAAAATGCGCGAGAAACGAACGAAGTTAGCAGGTTAGTTAATTATAAATTCTTGCGAAGTTTATACCTTACTGAATCTGGGTTCTACCCATTCTTTTATCTCTTTGCTTGCGCTCAACGTTTGAACTTGACTACGGAGAAATTAGACTTTGACCTATTTATGGAGACTCAGTTAGGAGAAACTTTCATTACATCCGTTGTTTAGAAATCTTGCTTGATTCAGAGGTTGGCACTATCACATTACACGTTAACCTTATTTCTATAGAGATATTTGCTTTTGATGTGATTTTAAGGTTAACTACTCATCATGCCGAAATTGATTACTTTCGTAAGGTTGTTAGTTTTCATATTCTAAGCAACATGTTATTGAATTCAAGCAATCAAACCATTGTAGTCAAACATTTTCATATCAAGCCATGAAGTCATTCATTTATTATGGATGTCAAGTTTTCTTAGTCCATGTTATGGATTTGAATAAAGAAACGTCGATTTGAATAATATTCTGTTGTTATTAATTTTTTCTGACGTATTTCTGAAGAATTTCTTGGCTTACTCCCAAAGCCCGATATTAAATTTTGTATCGACTTTGAACCCAAGATACAAAACTCATTTCTAAAATCTCATATCGAATGGCTCTATTGAACTTGAGGAGTTAAAATTCAACTATAGAATTTGGTACTGAGCCTTTATCTGGTGACTTCCTTTGTGGAATGCAGAAGCGCGGACTCTCCGTAGGGGACACCATATTAAATGCGATAGTAAACCGATAGGTGTCATTGTAACGTGTTATCCAAGGTTGGGATATGAGTCACGATTGAGAACAACCTAAGTCAGTAATCGAAATATGTAGCTTTCAGGCTTACTTGGTTATTATCGGAGATTCGTTGAAGGATATTCTTGAATCGCTATTCCATTAACTTGGTGACTTGTAGAGATACAAAATTTGAATGGAGCAAGGAATGTGGGAAGAGCTTGAAGAACTCAAGAGGAGACTCATTTCAAAGACATGTTACGACCATGCCATCTGGAAAAGCGAGCGTGGTAGGTGACGTTTTGAGTAGAAGATCGTATAAAAATACGAGAATGATATTGTCAAAGACTCATTTCAGTATAATTTACAAATAATAGAGATGGAGATGAAAACTCTAGGTACCCACGTGATGATATACGAGTATAATCGACTTTAATCGATAAAGTTAAAAGTCGCTCAAGCTACACAATCAAGTCGATAAATTTGAAGAAGGAGGTGCAAGAAGTTGTTATTCCAAAAGCGAGAATTGGCGATGTGAGGAAAGCTCAAACATTCGATTTATTAGTCCATTTGAAATCCTCGATCGAATAGGAACTGTGGCCTATAGACTCGTTTTACCGCCAAGTATGACGCGTGTTCATAACGTTTTTCACGTATCGATGTTACGACCCGAACCACGTCATTGAGTTAGAACCGGACGAGATAGCCGAAGACTTAACGAACGAGGAGGTACCTGTCAAGATCTTGGATAGGAAAGAACATGTCCTATGTACCGAGGTTATACCACAAGTTAAGATTTTGTGGAGAAACCATCTTATTGAGGAAATGACACGGGAATTGGAAGCGGAAATGAAAGCGAGGTATTCTCATCTTTTGAAACACCAGTACGTGACGTCAATTTCGAGGACGAAATTTCATAAGGAGGGAGGTTGTAAGACCCCAAATTATTAATAAATGAAATTTATTTTCCTCTATTTATTATTTTGAAATAGTAAGGGTTGATTTGATTAATGTGGATAGTTATGGATAAAATACATAAATATTTCAAAATAAGCAAGTGGTTATAAAATATTCATTATTGTCGGGGAATTTTCGTTTGGTCGTGGAATATTCGCATATGCTCGGAGAATATTAAATGCGACGGCTGTGATCTTTGTGGGCCCCATAACGGAAAGCGATTGGATGAAGAAAGCGATAAATATAAGTTGTTTATAAATAACTTGCAGTAGTTATTATCAGATTATCTTTTGTTAGAATTCGGTGGTTAAAACACACTAATACGCGTTGTTTGAGCAAGAAGCACGGTATTGCACCAATTATTGATTCTTACGTGAAGAAGGCACTACTCAATAATTATTTACGATAAATTTATTCAAAGATTTTATTTTATTGATTCAATAATCACGCATTGATATTTTATATTCTTTGTTGTTTCAATAAATTGTCATTACACGGTATTTTCCATTATCGAAGCAATAATTCATATTATCTGAATAATATTATTAGATATTATTATTGGCAATGTCTAGAAAGTTACATCTAAGGAGAGGTTTGGTCACCTAATTGCTGCCGATGAAGAGAAATTCTTATTGAAGCCCCTCTTTCCCTGAACGGCTTTGGTTGCCGAGATTGTGATTCTGTAATATTATTTGTGAATAATTAATTATTGATTTATATGATGAGAAAAATATTGATTTTATGTGGATATAGATGGAGAAAATTTTTAAATGACAATTGTTGAAAATTAATATTTTATCTTTTTACGATAAAATAATTAATTTAAATATATTATTTTAATAATATATTAACGGTGATATTTTATAATGAATGTGGGATATATGAGTATATGAGGAGGAAGAGTATTTTTGTGGCATTAAATATTTAACACATATTTTGTGTGTTGGTGGACACAATTATTATTTGAAATTTGATTATAGCACATTAAAATCGCCTGTTTGTGGATTTGGTCAATTTACATTTGGAATTTGAAAAAACTTTTTTACGCAAAGTTGTAGAGAATTAAATTTCCTATAAAAAGTCACGAGATTCGAATTTTTTTATAAAAGGGCTATTTATTATGAATTATTGAAGTTCCGAAGCTCCGAAATAATTGATTTTTGGAAGTTTTAATTATTTTATAAAAGAAAAACGTTTTTTAGATGTGTATGACTCATTTTACATGTGTTAGGTTGTTGATTTTAGATTCTCAAAGGTTGGCACAGACAAATTTTTATAAATATATTATTATATTAATTTTTCTGCTTTGGTGTTCTAAGCATTTTCCTATAAATAGGGGGCTTAGGTTAGAATTGAAAATCACATTGTAAAGCTCAAGTTTTCTCTCTATATTATCGAGCGTATTCTTGTGAGTATTTTGAGTATACTTTGAGTATTGCTATCTGATTGCAAGTTCAAGTTATAGCCTATATCCGGTGTTTCAACTAGAAATTGTCTTTCGAGGTAAGGGATGTTATTTTATTTGAAAATGATATTATTTTTTCAATATCATTATGCGTGAAATATTGGTTGGAAATTTTATTAAATTTAGAACTTTTTCATATGGGGTTACTATTCATGAGTTACTATTCACGAGTTACTATTCATGAGTTACTATTCACGAAGTTACTATTCATTGAGTACTATTCATGAAGCGTGAAGATGTTTTTTGTGAAATTTCTATCTTTTGGTGTCGGAGTTACTATTCACGTATACGGCACTATTCACCGAAAAATGAAATTTCTTCTTTTCGTCCCAAAATATCTACTATGGATACTAGCTTTGATTGTATCCATGTTTTGATCATTCTTGAATTTTACTCCACTCGATTACTTATGAAGTATTTTTGAACTTGGATTGTTTAAAATATGAATCCTTAATAATTGTTTTTTTGTTTCTTTTGGATTCGTTTCCTTTAAAATATTTTTCATCATCCTCCTCATCCTAAATGATGATATTCTTGAATATCTTTGGCCTGTAGTGCAAAAGATGAATGATTTCTTGATGAATATCTTTGCCCGTAGTGCAAAGATGAGCAGTGTTGAGATGAACATGACTCATTGATTAATATCTTTGGCCCGTAGTACAAAGATGAAGCAGTGTTTAGATGAACATGACCGATCGATGAATATCTTTGGCCAGAGTAGTAAAGATGAATATTTGATTCAGATATATATTGATTGATGTTCTGAGTGGATAAAATATCGACGATGAACTTTTAAATTCAAATATAGAAGATTCTAGTTTACATTCTCTACTTAACTCTTCTAATGAATTGTTGTTTCTGCTGCAGTTGTTGATTTAAAACTGGTTGTCTATTGTATTCTATTAGATTTTTCCTGTTGGAGACTAACGATAATTTGTTGTATATTATCTTAGTCATAATATTCTTTCTTTGGGCTAGTTGAGCTCACCCTTTTCTTTTTGTTCCATTTTTTCTTCTCGGGAGGCGAGAATGTGGAAATGATTAGTCGGGGTATAGAATGATGGTTATAGAGAGAGTTGTTTAGTAGTCTTCACCATTTTTATAAAATAATGTATAAATAATTGTGATGATGATTTATTTGGGTATGTATATTGTCTAGAAGACAATAATTGTATTTAAACTCACAAATATATATGTTGTCGATTTTGCACGACAAATGTATTAATAAAGTTGTAGTTATTTCTGTACCATGTATTTGGCGACTCAGAATGGGTTGGATGGAATGGACCTATTTTGGGGGCGTCACAACTATTATTATTATTAATTATTATTATTATAATAATTATTATTATTATTACAATAATTATAATAGTGCTAATAATAAAAAAGCCTGGCCCGACCCGCGGGCTTTTTAAAAAATAAAATAAAATAATGCTCTCCTTGAGAATTGAACTCTAGACCTCCAACTCTCCTTAAACAAATGATTAAACCAACTAAGCTATAATGATTTTTTATTATAAAGTCAGTTACCCGGCACTAAATTACTAAAATTAAATACTAATTACATATTTACATCAAATACTAAAACTACTAATTAAAAAAATACTAAATACTAAAAAAAAAATTCAAAAATACTAAATTTTTTAAAAAAAAATACTAAAATACTAAAATTCAAATTATTTTGTTATTTAATCAAAACAACAAAAATTTAAATTACATCATTAAAATACTAAAATCATAAATATTTATTTACATCATAACATAACATATTATCATATTTACATCATTTACATCATATTTACATCATAACATATTTATATCATTTAATCAAAATATTAAAATTCAAATACTAAAATACTAAAATTTTACTCAAATACTAATATTTTACCATAGTTGTATAACATATCAAAATACTAAAATTTTACCATAGTTGTATAACATATCAAAATACTAAAAGTCACTTAATTTACACTAAAATACTAATTACATATTTACATCAAATACTAATTAAAAAATACTAAAAATCAAATTAAAAAAAAAACTAAAATTCAAATTATTTTGTTAATTAATCAAAACAACAAAAATTCAAATTACATCATTAAAATACTAAAATCATAACATATTTACATCATTTACATCATAACATAACATATTATCATATTTACATCATTTACATCATATTTACATCATAACATATTTACATCATTTAATCAAAATACTAAAATTCAAATACTAAAATACTAAAATTTTACTCAAATACTAAAATTTTACCATAGTCAGTATAACATATCAAAATACTAAAATTTTACCATAGTTGTATAACATATCAAAATACTAAAAATCACTTACCCAACACTAAAATACTAATTACATATTTATATCAAATACTAAAATACTAATTAAAAAATAGTAAAATACTAAAAAATCAAATTAAAAAATACAAAATTCAAAAATAATAAAATACTATAATTCAAATTATTTTGTTAATTAATCAAAACAACAAAAATTCAAATTACATCATTAAAATACTAAAATCATAACATATTTACATCATTTACATCATAACATAACATATTATCATATTTACATATTTACATCATTTACATCATATTTACATCATTAAAATACTAATTACATATTTACATCATTTAATCAAAATACTAAAATTTTACTCTAATACTAAAATTTTACCATAGTTTATATAACATATCAAAATACTAAAATTTCACCATAGTCAGATAACATATCAAAATACTAAAAATCACTTACCCAACACTAAAATACTAATTACATATTTACATCAAATACTAAAAATACTAATTAAAAAAATACTAAAATACTAAAAAAATCAAATTAAAAAATCAAAAAATGATAAAATACTAAAATTCAAATTATTTTGTTAATTAATCAAAACAACAAAAATTTAAATTACATCATTAAAATACTAAAATCATAACATATTTATATCATTTACATCATAACATAACATATTATCATATTAATATATTTACATCATTTACATCATATTTACATCATTAAAATACTAATTACATATTTACATCATTTAATCAAAATACTAAAATTCAAATACTAAAATACTAAAATTTTACCATAGTTGTATAACATATCAAAATACTAAATTTTTACCATAGTTGTATAACATATCAAAATACTAAAAGTCACTTATCCGACATTAAAATACTAATTACATATTTACATCAAATACTAAAAATACTAATTAAAAACTAAAATACTAAAAAAATCAAATTAAAAAATACTAAAATTCAAAAATAATAAGTAATACTATAATTCAAATTATTTTGTTAATTAATCAAAACAACAAAAATTTAAATTACATCATTAAAATACTAAAATCATAACATATTTACATTATTTACATCATAACATAACATATTATCATATTAACATCATTTACATCATATTTACATCATTAAAATACTAATTACATATTTACATCATTTTATCAAAATACTAAAATTCAAATACTAAAATACTAAAATTTTACCATAATTGATAACATATCAAAATACTAAATTTTTACCATAGTTGTATAACATATCAAAATACTAAAAGTCACTTACAAGACATTAAAATACTAATTACATATTTACATCAAATACTAAAAATACTAATTAAAAAATACTAAAAAAATCAAATTCAAAAAATACTAAAATTCAAAAAAATACTAAAATTCAAATTATTTTGTTAATTAATCAAAAAACAAAAAATTCAAATTACATCATTAAAATACTAAAATCATATCATATTTACATCATTTACATCATAACATAACATATTATCATATTTACATCATTTACATCATATTTATATCATAACATATTTACATCATTTAATCAAAATACTAAAATTCAAATACTAAAATATTAAAATTTTACTCAAATACTAAAATTTTACCATAGTTGTATAACATATCAAAATACTAAAATTTTGCTATAGTTGTATAACATATCAAAATACTAAATGTCATTTACCCAACACTAAAATACTAATTACATATTTACATCAAATACTAAAAATACTAATTAAAAAATACTAAAATACTAAAAAATAAAATTAAAAAATACTAAAATTCAAAAAATAATAAGTAATACTATAATTCAAATTATTTTGTTAATTAATCAAAACAACAAAAATTCAAATTACATCATTAAAATACTAAAATCATAACATATTTATATCATTTACATCTTAACATAACATATTATCATATTTACATATGTACATCATTTAGTATAATTGATATAATATATTATGATCTAAATATGTAATACTCAGCCTGCCCACTGCTACTCTGTGAGACCCCAGATTTTATCAATAAAGATTTAAATTTTGTTGAAATAATTTTTTTAATATTATGGTGTGAATTTAAGATAATATTATAGTTGTGGGTAGTATTTATAAATTTTGAAAAGTATGCAAGTGGTTATATTATATTCGATTGGTCTGGGGAATATCTTGGTTTAGCAGGAATATTCAGACAACTACCAATCATTGGTGGACCCCATAATAATAATTATCATTTCGGATTGAGAAAACGACAAAAATATTTTATTAAATAACGACGGAAGTTTTACCATGGTTCTTGTTGAACTACTCGGTAGTAAAAGTACAAAGAATACGTGTGGTTGACAAGTAGACACCGGTATTGATTATCGATGCTTATGTGAGAAGTCACTCCGGTTTGATTCCATTATTGTCGATTAATAAATATGAATTATTATAGCGATAATGACGTTTTGTTTTATTCAGATTATTAAAGTAATAAAATAGAAACATCTTTTTATATAAAATGTAATACTTTATTAAAGTTATTCTATAAATAGAAAATATTATATTTTATTATGCATAGTGTTGCATAAAGTGTTTTATAGTGTTTTTGCATAGTGTTGCATAGTTGTTTGCATAGTAAAATGTTTTTATATAAATAGAATATATTATATTTTATTTAAAAGATTTTGCTTTAAATATGAACCGTCAGATTAAAGTAAATCAATCGGACCGTTCATGGATTATTACTATGCATTCTATTTTCCTATAAATAAGCTCATTCCTTCATTATTTTTTTATTTAATTCACCGAAACTCTGAGAGAGAAATTATAGAGAGAGAAGCTATAGAGAAAATCTATATAGAGAAAGAAGAAAAGTATTCGCTACTTCACTTTGCCAATATTCGGTTCTTCTAAGGTAAGGGTGTTATTCTTTCTTCTTGAAGAGAACTTCATTATTCCATTCATTATTATTCATTGGAATAACTTCGTAAAAGTGGCATACCCAATACATAACCTCGATATACTGCAGATACCCTATACTTGGTGAAATCCTTATGTTATTCCATTGCTTATTATTCATTGAATAACTCAGATACGCTGGTTTACCCTATACTTGGTGACATTCTTCTATTATTCTCATTGGAACATCACATCGTGTGTTTTACAGGACCGGGTTCGCTTTTATTATTATTCATTGAACATCTGCATGTGTTTTACAGGACTCGTTCCGCTCTTTATCATTCATTGGAATATCCTATCATGTGTTTTACAGGATCCGGTTCCATCTTTATTATTACATTGGAACATCCCGCTTGCGATTGTAATTTTCACGACACCGGTTCCGTTATTATTATTCTACGTTGAATAACTGTCTACATCAAATACCGCATGCATGGTGATTTCTTTTGTTATTCCATTCTTTATTATACCCAGTTGGTTAAAACTTTGACTTCTATACTCCATGAAATTAGTAGAATATCCTTGATATTTGCGTTTCATCCAAAGATATCTTTCATGGAAATATTCTTACGATCATTCTTGAATTTTACTCTACTGAAACAAAGATCATGTTGATAATTTGGACGTTAATAATTCATGGATTAAATAATTCTTGAACTTGTTTTATTGAATTATTATGTCATTGTCATCATCCTCATGTTATATTATGTTATCTTTGGCTTACGTCGCATAGATGAACTTAGTATGATTATGACGAGGATCATTCGGTATAATCATGACTTGATATAAATGATGTGACAAAAGTCCTCGATGTTCTGTAATGCAAATGATGGATAGTTTTTGGTATGATTATGACCGGGGTGATTCGGTATAGTCATGACCATTGATAATTTGATGAAAATCCTGGACCGTAGTATGCGAGGATGATTAGATGTGGTGGTTTATTTATTAAAAGTTTGAGTCTCACGATAAAAATTGATGAAAAACCTTTTAAAACCTAAAGATAGTAGACTTTATTCTCTACTTGACTCTTGTAATGGGTTTCTTATTCCGCCATGATTAAACCTGGTTGTCTATTGTATTTTATCGTTTAACATCATTGAGGCTAATGATAATTTATTCGCATTATCTTAGTCATAATATTTCTTCTTTGGGCTAGTTGAGCTCACTTTTTTTTTCACCTTTATTCTCTTCTGTGAAATGAGAACATAAATTTGAGACTAGTCGGGAACGTAAGTAATGGTCCGAGAGGATAGCATTAGTAGTCCTCACTATTACGTGAAATAGTGTGATAATAGTTGTAATGAGGACTCCTTTTGAGTTTGTATAATATCTAGTAGACAATATTTGTATTCAAACTCACGTTTTTATGTCGTATTGTACACGCAGCTTATATTAGTAAGTTGTATTTGAATTTATGTACCATGTAAGTGGCGACCCAAGATGGGTGACGATACCTAATTTTGGGGGCGCCACGGTTGGTATCGAGCTTAGGATATGATCCCCTGGCTAAGATGCTGAGATAAGAACTAGGAGGGAGAGACGGGAATTCTTCGCTAGTATGACCTACCTAAGTTTATTTGGTATTTAATTGGTCTGGTCGAGTATAGTGATAATATGTTGCATGTCAATTAACCCTTATTTTGTGGTAGTGTTTGAAAATGGCATCCGAGAATGTTGAGAATAGCAATAGAGCATGTGAGACCTGTTGATTCTCCATGATCAATAATCGAGAACAATGTGCAATGGGATGGCGATAATCCTCCCGTAAGCAAACAACATCGATCAATCGACGAACGAGTGACGTTTAAGAGGTTTTAGAATTCATGCAACATCGTGCAAAAGCGACTCTGTCCAAAACGTAGGTGGAAACACGAAAAAACTCTCAAGGTCACCGCTAAACAATTCAAGGAGCCGGGACCACCGGAGTTTATGGGAGAGCCAAAACCACTACGGAGGAAGCATGGATAAAGCAGATTACAAGATATTTGATGTCTTGGGATACTCCGAGGAGCAAAAGGTTCCTTCACGCCTTTATGCTTTATTCTTGAGAGGCAGACATTGGTGGGAATCGGTAAAAACGTACTCAACCTCTTTCAGATGAAGATATCTTGGGAGAAGTTCCAGAGGCATTCAACGACAAATACTTTTCCGAAAGTATTCGCCCATGAAGGAGGTGGAGTTTATCAAGTTAGAACAAAACAATATGACCGTGTCGCAATACGAGGCAAAATTTGCGGGTTATCACGATTTGCGCCCCACTTAGTGGATAATGAAGAGAGAATGGCGCGAATGTTTTTAAGAGGTTTGAAGTCGGAGATACGTCAACATCTTATTTCTCATAAAGCGTGTTTGTATTCAGATGTTGTAAATAGGGCTCGATTAGTGGAGTAGCGATAACGAGTCAACGTAACTAAAAGAGAAGCGTGCAAAATTATAATACCGGAGAGTAGTCATCGAGCGGTGACAACAAGCGTGGAGGAAATCAACAGGCGGATATGGTAACCACTTTGGTGGTAATCGTGGTCAAAGCAATAAGAATGGACATTTCAAGAAAAGGAGATTCAACAATGATGGAAAGACGCCAACAGACAAAGACCGTTGTTAAGGAAGGAGAAAGACCACCTATCATATGCTTCAAATGTGGAGGAGAGGGACACATCGGTCTGAATCGTGCCATGCCGTCCAAAGCATGTTATAATTGTGGAAGAGAAGGTCACTTAGCTCGATTTTGTCGTTTCATCAAGATAAATTCAACTAGGATGGAGGCACCAAAGGTCGTCCCTGCACAAACCAAAGCGTGTAGTTTAAGAGAGAGCGTTTTTTTTCGTGACGAGGAAACCGAATAAAATTATCACGGGTAAGTTAATCATAAGCTCTTGCGAAGTCTATATCGTATTCGATACCTGTTCTACCTATTATTTTATCTCTCTTGCTTGCGTTCAACGTTTAAATTTGACTCGGAGAAATTGGACTTTGATTTATCTGTTTTAAACTTAGTTGGGAGAAACCTTCGTTACCTCCATTGTTTATAAATCTTGTTGATTCAAATCGAAACTTTCACGTTACTCGTCAATCTTATCTCTTTGAAAATACTTGCCTTTGATTTTAGGAATCAATTGGTTAACTACTCATCATGCTTTTCGTAAGGTTGTTAGCTTTTATATTTATAACAACCTCATATACCTAATTCAAAGTAACCAAACCCTAAAATTAATCATTGTCATATCAAGCCATAAGTAAAGAGCCCCGAACCTTTCGTTGTTGACTTCCTTGTGTGGAATGCACCGAAGCCAGACTTTCAGAGGCAACATCATGAATGAAGATGGCAAGTTTATAGGTATCATTGTGAGGTGCTATCTAGGTTAAGGGATAGAAGTCACGTTGGTATCAATGTGACGTATTATCCAAGTCTTGGATGAGAGTCACGTTTTTGAATGATATTTCTATTATTAAAAATTTCTGGCGTATTCTTGAAGACTTCTTAGCCTACTTAGAGCGTGAAATCGAATTTTGTATTGATTCCCAAAGATAAAAACCCATTTCTTAAACCCTCAAATATTTCTTCAACTAAAAGGATCATTTACGTGGATTATGATGAAAGTCATAATAAAAGCATTGGACTAATGAAAATCATGGGTATACGTGGTATTAGTAAGTGTTATAATGAGTTATGTTGGTTAGTATGTGAAAACATGAAAGTTTCTTAGAAATCACAAAGAGTTGAAAATCGATTTTTGGTGAAAAACGTAACATGAAATTCAATTGACCATATCTCCTATTATATTTTGAATTTTTGAATGTGGTCAAGTCCTAGAGTTAGATCTATGAGTTACCTAACTAATCCAAGTGCAATTACTGGAAAAGGTGTTGTAGATTTTTGTGTGGACTGATTTTAGCAAAGGAGTGCAAAGCTGCAAAAACCGAAAAAGCTTCTGCCATGATTTTAGAGAGGCTGTTTCGGCCACTTAAATTATGAGAAAAATTCTGGCCTTTTGGGACATGAAGGTATATGGTATAAAGTACCTCCTGTCCAAAAATGAGCTTATTCTGACTTAAAATGAGCAAGTTATGACCATTTCAATATTTAGATTTTTCCGACGAAAAACGATATAACCGGAGTTCTACAACTCCGATGACCATGAAATTTAAACTGGAGGCTCACATTAACATGTGTAAGGTCCTGCCAAGATTTGGGAATTTCTGGAGTTAAACTTGAGGTAGCTAATTTCTTAAGGAATTAATTGGAAATTGATTTTTGAAAAATAGTAAATGAATTTTAAAAATTCCGAGAAAAATATATTTTCATTATGGGACTATATTATGCTAAATCCCTGAAAAGAAATATTTTTGGGACTGATTTGGTATTTTCATGAAAATAGTTTAGTTACTTAACATATGAGTTAAATATGTTATGTGAAGTAACAAAGTTGAAAATAGGATTTTATGGCTAGAGAATCCTATATAGAGTATATGCATATTTTTTTGATGAGGATTTGATAATTGGTGATGATATCTTATGAGTATGGCATTTTTGAATGATTAAATGCATTATATGGTAAAAGCGTAAACAATTGAGATAAATTGTTTATAAATTTAAAAAGTGATTAAAATATTGTTATAATATTAATGATATTAGATTATGAGATTATTAAGTGATTGATAACATGGGGATATTCTTGAATCTGGATAAATTATATTATAAATGTTTAATATTTATCCTTTATCTCATTTGATTGATTCTTTATATCATTATCCTCACGCTTATATTATGTTGAAAGTCATCATGTATTCAGAAGTGCATAGATGGACTTGGTATTATTATGACCGTGGATTGTTCTTAGATAATCATAAATCAGTAATTGAATACACAATTATCTTGGTAGTAGTGCATGGATAATTTATGGTCGTGATACTTAATGAATACACAATTATCTTTCGGTAGTAGTGCATGGATAATTTGTGGTCGTGATATTAATAATGAATACACAATTATCTTTGGTCAGTAGTGCATGGATAATTTGTGGTCGTGATACTAATGAATACACGATTATCTTTGGTCCGTAGTGCATGGATAATTTGTGGTCGTGATACTAATGAATACACGATTATCTTTGGCCGTAGTGCATGGATAATTCGTGGTCGTGATACTAATGAATATCCTTGGCCGTGAGTGCGAGGATGATTCGATGATATGGATTAATTATTGAGCTGAGTCTCAGAATGAAATATTAATTCATGGATGTGGTAAAAGTCATCTTTGGCCGTAGTGCATTGATAGACTTGGTATGATTATGACCACGGATTATTCGGTATAATCATGACCGTAATTAAAAACACGAATATCCTTAGCCAGTAGTGCATGGATAATTCATGGTTCAGGATACTATTGTCGAGTCTCAAAGATTATTGGTTTTATAAAGTTGTATATCTTTGGCCCAGTAGTGCAAAGATGAATTGTTAATGAATATCTTTGGCCGGATTGCAAAGATGAATTTAATGTTTTCAACGATAAAGGTATTCAAGGTATCCTCACCTCTTTATCATACCAGGTACGTACCCTAATTTCGAGGGCGAAATTCCATAAGAAGGGGAGATTGTGAGACCCCAGATTTTATCAATAAAGATTTAAATTTTGTTGAAATAATTTTTTAATATTATGGTGTGAATTTAAGATAATATTATAGTTGTGGGTAGTATTTATAAATTTTGCAAAGTATGCAAGTGGTTATATTATATTCGATTGGTCTGGGGAATATTCGGTTTAGCAGGAATATTCGCATAACTACTCAATCATTGGTGGACCCTAACAATGTAATTATTGTCGGATTGAGAAAACGACAAAAATATTTTATTGAAATAACGGCGGAAGTTTTACCGTAGTTCTTGTTGAACTACTCGGTAGTAAAAGTACAAGAATACGCGTGGTTGCATAAGAAGACACCAGTATTGATTATTGATGCTTATGTGACAAGTCACTCGGTTTGATTCCATTATTGTCGATTAATAATATGAATTATTATAGCGATAACGACGTTTTTTTTATTTCGTATTATTAACGTAATAAAATGTAAACATCTTTTATATATAAAATGAATACTTTATTAAAGTTATTCTATAAATAGAATATATTATATTTTATTATGCATAGTGTTGCATAGTGTTTTTTTGCATAGTGTTTTTGCATAGTGTCAGATATAGTGTTTGCATAGTAAAATGTTTTTATATAAATAGAATATATTATATTTTATTTAAAAGATTTTGCTTTAAATATGAACCGTCGATTAAAGTAAATCAATCTGGACCGTTCATTGATTAATTACTATGCATTCTATTTTCCTATAAATAAATAAGCTCATTCCTTCATTATTTTCTTACGAATTCATCAAACTCTAGAGAGAGAAATTATAGAGAGAAGCTATAGAGAGAAAATCTATAGAGAGAAAGAAGAAAAGTATTCTGCTACTTCACTTTGCCAATATTCAGTTCTTCTAAGGTAAGGGGTGTTATTCTTTCTTCTTGAAGAGAACTTCTGTTATTCCATTCATTATTATTCTGTTGGAATAACCTGTAAAAGTGGCATACCCAATACATAACCTGTATACGCGGCATACCCTATACTTGGTGAAATCCTTATGTTATTCCATTGCTTATTATTCTGTTGGAATAACTCAGATACGCTATGGTTTACCCTATACTTGGTGACATTCTTCTATTATTACATTGGAACATCCGTCTGCATGTGTTTTACAGGACCGGTTTCGCTTTTTTTATTATCGTTGGAACATCCACATGCGTGTGTTTTACAGGACCGGGTAAAATCTTTATCATTCTCGTTGGAATATCCTATCGTGTGTTTTACACCGGATCCGGTTCCATCTTTATTATTCTCGTTGGAACATCCGCTTGGGTGTGAATTTCACCGACACGTTCCGTTATTATTATTCTGTTGAATAACTCGTCCTATGCGGGCACCGCATGCATGGTGATTTCTTTTGTTATTCCATTCTTTATTATACCCGGTTGGTTAAAACTTTGACTTTATACTCCATGAAATTAGTAGAATATCCTTGATATTTGCGTTTCATCCAAAGATCTTTTCATGGAAATATTCTTCCGATCATTCTTGAATTTTACTCTAATAAACAAAGATCATGTTGATAATTTGGACGTAATAATTCATGGATTAAATAATTCTTGAACTTGTTTTATTGAATTATTATGTCATTGTCATCATCCTCATGTTATATTATGTTATCTTTGGCTTACGTGCATAGATGAACTTAGTATGATTATGACCGAGGATCATTCGGTATAATCATGACTTGATATAAATGATGTGACAAAAGTCCTCGATTATTCTGTAATGTCACGATGATGGATAGTTTTTGGTATGATTATGACCGGGGTGATTCGGTATAGTCATGACCATTGATAATTTGATGAAAATCCTCGACCGTGGTAATACGTGGATGATTAGATGTGGTGGTTTATTTATTAAGCTGAGTCCCAGCGATAAAAATTGATGAAAACCTTTTAAAACCTAAAGATAGTAGACTTTATTCTCTACTTGACTCTTGTAATGGGTTTCTTATTCCGCTGCAGTTAAACTGGTTGTCTATTGTATTTTATCAGTTTAACACTATTGAAGGCTAATGATAATTTATTCGCATTATCTTAGTCATAATATTTCTTCTTCGGGCTAGTTGAGCTCACCCTTTTTTTCACCGTTCTCTTGAGAAATGAGAACATAGCCGGGACGCAGTCTGGGAACGAAGTAATGGTCGAGGAGGATAGCATTAGTAGTCCTCACTATTCGTGAAATAGTGTGATAATAGTTGTAATGAGGACTCCTTTTGAGTTTGTATAATATCTAGTAGACAATATTTGTATTCAAACTCATGTTTATGTCGTATTGCATACCTACAGTTATATTAGTAAGTTGTATTTGAATTTATGTACCATGTAAGTGGCGACCCAAGATGGGTGACGTATACCTAATTTTGGGGGCGTCACATACTCTACTAGCCCAGACTCTGAACTGAAGTCCGTAACCCTCAAATCCCAATTCCCAAATCCCAAATCCCAAACCCAGATCTCGAACAGTCGAACTCTCAATCTCTCGTCCCAAACGGCCAAACCCAGATCTCGAACTTGTCTCAATCTCTCGACTCTCATCAACCGACTGCCATCGACGATCGCTTCGCTTCGGCCTCCATGCCTTTCATCGCTCATCATCATCAATCTCGAAGTCAAAGAGACGAAGACTCGAACTCTCGAGTCTCGATCTCTCATCCGTGTGAGACTCTTGAGTGTCGACATCTTCAATTCTTCATCTACCGAACTGTTTGAAACTTGAAAGTAAGTTCTTACTCGAATTTTGGATGTTTGAAATTGGTTGGTAATTTGGTAATGAAGAGATACCCTTTTGTGTAAAAGCGCAAACTACAAACCTAGTCCCATAGTCCGAATATTTATTTAGTTACTTCTCCAATTTGACTTTTCCGGCTTCGCAGTGTTGAATATGGTTGATCATGCCCTTATTGGCTCTCTGTCATGTTGACGGGTGAATGTTTTGTTTTTAGAAATCACCGGTGGTGGAGTGTTGTTGCCCAAATCCATTGTCAAATTTGAACGATATCTCATGGGGAGGTGAGCAAAACACAAGCACATCTTCTAATGTATCAAGACATACGATTTGAATTCAAAAAAGAATTACATGGGCCAACAGTGAAGTCCATAATGCTTTTAAATTTTGATTCTTGTTGTTGGTCTTTGAGGTAGGTGAAGTAGAAGTCGGGAAAAAGGTAGGTCATATATAGTACATTGACTACTCATTTTCCCTGCTGGCTGAAATCAAATTTATTAAAAGCCTAAATTGCATTATGTCTGTTCATATAATTAGTTCTAGTTCTGCATTGTAATAATGAATATATGTTTCTTTTGCAGGTTCTATTCTCTGATATAAATGCTTATGAGGTAAGGATTGTTGCATTAAGTTGAGGTTAAACTCTAGTACTTAACATGATTCCATTACATTGGTTCTTCTAAATTCCTTTAGGTTACATTGGTGGTAAATAGCTTTTACAGGTTAATCATTTTTAAGTATCTATTATATGGAGATCTAAGGTTGTTAATCTTGATAATTTCTAAATTCTTTTTTAAACTGAATAATTGTGTATAATGGAGTCCTTTTATTCATATCAGTTTTCTTTATTATTTATTTCTCTGTTACTATCTATAAAGACAATAATGGGGGTTAGGTGTGGGTGGTTATGAAAATGTTACTATACAAAGTCAAATTTATACATTGAGTAGATTTTTGGCAGGTCTGGTTTATTAAACTAAACACGTAAATGGGTATGGGTGAATGTGTACAATTTTATGCAGGTTCAGGTATGCAATGGTAAACCAACCACGATTGTTGCTTCCAGGAAGGGGTTTTACCTCTCTGAAAAACATATTCTACTGAGTCACTCCTTGGTGGGTTTGTTGCAGCAAATAAGCCGTGTCTTCGAGACAAGAAAGCCTTTTTACTTCATAGTCTATTCATCGATGTTTCAGTCTATAAAGCAGTTGAAGTCATTAAACATCTCATTGGCAATAGTTAGTGGCCTACAAATGCTTTTACTACACCAATTTCTCACGAGGAAAGAATTGGAGATCTACTTATGTGTGTGACAAGAGATTTGCCTGATGCAAGCACAAAGTTGGATGGTAAAATGACTAAGTCGGGTTCTTGGAATGTCACAAGAAGAGGTTGCAAAGAGAAACTTATTTAAAGGCATAAGCTGGGATGAAAGTGCCACGGTTCATGTCAAGATATTATTTGTTGACTTTATTCTTTTATTATATGATTACATTGCTCTAAATTATTGTTATTCCTTGTTGAAGTTGAGGTCAAATTTGATGTCTCGCGGGATACTTCTACTTTAGGCGTTGTGGTTATTAGACACTGCGGATATATGGCTCACTAGAGCTCTCACCCGTTGATGGAAGGACACTGATAGATTTTATGCATACAAGGGGTTTGCGAATGTGCTCTTTGGGGCATGTGGTAATTAGACTGCTAGTGGCTAAGTAACCATTATAACCATTCGAATCAACAAGTAAGCATTCTGGCCTTCCTAATCCTTCGTTCCTATTCCTTAAGTGTTTGCAATTAGACTGCTAGTGGCTAAGTAACATTAATGACTGTTGTGAACTGTTGTGGTTAAGACTTCTAAGATTGGTTATTTGCTTCTTGTTGTTTAAGTTTACACTAACAAGGCGATAAGCTAGAGATAATGTAATATATACATATAGAAGGACCGCACACCCCAACCGCTTGATAGAATGTTTTTGAGAAAGCTGTCAATGTCAATCGCCTTAAAAAGGGAGTGCTGGTCAAGTAAAAGCCTATACTCATATTGTTACCTTATCATTCTATGAGTGTAAATGATAATTAAAAGTCAGTTTTACTTTAACATAAGATGATTATGACTTGCTATTCAAATGTCATGCTTAGAAGGCCTAAGTGAGATTATTGTGTGTTAATGTTCGCCATTGGAGGAATAATGATTAACATAGTCATCGATTTCTAGTTGTTAGTATAGTATGATGAGTATTAACCACAATATGGAACAACATCATTGAAATGCTAATTAAGTATATGAAATCAAAAGCCTTTGCGATGATATCTAAGGTTAATGGTTAATTTACATTAGCATGATACGTGTTACCATATGAACTGTTGTGGTGATAAGTGGACGCTATGCTATAGTTATTAATAAGGATTGCTATATGCTAAATGACTGTAGGCAAAGTGCGGTTTAGATTCATGACTAAAATACCAAGCTAATAATCAAGTAAAGTCAGCTATGCTTGTATATTATGTGGATTGGTATATTATGTATAACCTAGATGTATGCTATGCATGTTCAATACAATATAAAAAGATAGTATAAGTTTTTATATTGCACCTTCATGCTATCCTTGTAAACGTATGTGTAAGCCATGGCTATTTTTGAAATTTAATCAAAAAGGGGGATGTGTTGGTCTAAGGCATTGAGACCTTGCCTTTAAATGTTTTACATCATAATTATCAGGTACATGTTTTAGAAAGACATATATGTCAATGCTTGCTACTATTTTGGTGTAATGAACCATGCCTAAGATGTTAGTCTAAAACTGCTATAATGGCAAAACAGTATGGCTGCAAAGGGAGCCCAAAATGGGTGGTTGTTTATGATTGAAAAATATATTACCATGCCCGTAGGCTGGTATGCAGAACGGATGAATTTGTGACTATATACTTGTTGTTGTATTTGGAATGAGCATAAATGATCGCTAGAAAGACTTTAGTTGCTATATACTAACTGTTATTTCATTATATGAATTGTTATGTGTTGCTTTTACTAAATGTTGTAGTATTAAAATTCACTACTATGCTATATTGCTATGTTGACCGATCGCTAGCCTTACTTGTGTGACCTTACTAACGTCGTGGTATTATGAGGACTATATTGATGACTAAATATTACACATTGATGGTGAGTTTGAGTAGAGGAGATAGGATGGGCTGTGGAGAAATAAGGAGGATAAAATGGGTTATAATATAAACAAAGGGCTGTGGAACTAGTAGCTTGTAACCATGCCCACCAACTGTTTGATAAAAGACCTAAACGAACTGTTTTGGTAAAAAGGAACTGAATAGTAGAACAAGTAAACTATTTACTTGATTTACCCAACATATGTGATGACTGAAATGTTTTGGCATAGAAAGATTTTAGTATAGTTCAGTTTTTAGGCCAAGTAATTCTAGCTTGACAAACTCCTTTGCCTACTCTGTTGAAACAGTCACTAAACCAAGGAGCCAAAGCTTTATAGGCCAATTGGGATAACTTTAGAACTCTAAAAGATTATAGCCAAGAGGTGCATTCTTGGAAATCTAGCAAACCGAGGTTAGAGGATTCTTTGGGAATGGGTTAAGGAGAGCGAGGGGAGGCAGTGGCAGTAGGAACCAAATTTTATTTTTACGGCTTGCTTCCTTATGATTTTCTCGTTAGCATCGATTATTAAAATATTAGATCCTTGAAGAGGTAGCAAAGTGGGGATCAAAAGAGCACCATCGCCCAAGGACGTAGATTGTCACCAACCATAATAGGTAAATAGCCCTCTTGGGCCCAAGATCGTGTGTCAAAGCCATGTTTTAATGGTCGCTAACATGATGGAAGAAAAGGACTATTAAAGGCATAACCTGCTATATAGCGATCTTAGAAAACCATTTTTTGACTTTAAAGTGTGATTAAAAAAAAGCTTACCTATCATGTATAAATCTTAATTAAACATATAAGAACTTTAAAATTAGAATGAGAAAGAAGAAAAGAGGGCAAGGTGACTCCCATTTGCGTGAAAGTGGGCTCAGAGAGGCGATGGTGGGAGCTCTTTATGGGCTTCGGTCGATTATACATGTGATACCTTGGATGTACAATTGAAGTAATAGCATTACAAGAGTATGTGTTATCACAGGGATTTGCAAAGGGTCATTATATAGGTTAGTAAACTCTAAAATGAGGCTAAACATAGATGGACATCTATTATTGGATGTATTAAGCTAAATTGGGAATTTATTTAAACCTCAAAAGGGAAATTTGTTTTTGCATAATATAGAAAAACAAAGATACTTAATGCCTTAGTATGGAAATAAAAGCTATAAACCATGGGATAAACAAAAGTTGAGCATGTAAATTGGAAATACCTTTAATAAGCTACAAAAGCATTTTTGTATGCTAGAACTAAAACACTCGTGTTAAAATCCTAATGAGATATAATAAGCTATATACATGTTGTGTGACACCATTAAAGAGAAAAATGGTGAAGATAAGAACATGGATGAGATATTTGAAAAATGTATTACATATAAGAAATCTATCCATGACTACTAACATGCTTGATTAATGCAAATAATTACTGTAATATGATTCCTATTACTTGTTGTAAGCATGTCAAACCCCATCAAAGTGAAAATTGACTAATGTGAAAACATGGATGAGATATTTGAAAAATGTATGAAATATAGGAATTTAATTACAACCATGATCACTGAAACTATGTGATATGTGAGCTTACAAACTATATAACTTAGCTATGTGATTAACATGCTTGTTAATATAAATAACTGTGTAGGATTTTGTGAGAACACTTCAATTAAGCTAAAATCCTAACAATAGACTACAAACAAGACAAGTTTCTAACTCTTACTTTTTATTGAGCAAGTATTCTACTGTAGACAGGTTCTTTAATTTCTGAACTCTCCCTATTATGGTTAATATAAGGTTAAATAACCTTTTTATTCCAATCAGCTTCAAAAGAATAGTATATTGAACTTCTCTCTTACATAAGTTATATTGAAAATATGTTAATGCCATTAATTTGGTTAGACAATTGTTGAGATACATTGATATTATTCATGAAACTCTCATTTAAAGTTCTCCAAACCATCTTTATTCATGAAACTCTCATTTAAAGTTCTCCAAATTTCACAGGTTGTTCTTGATGAGCGAAGCAGGATAACGGAAGCTTAGCATCGTGGTGCTGCAACTTGAGCTCAATACACGAAACCAGTAGCACCCATTACATGTAATTAATTTGATCATCGATTTCATTCCCCCGTCCCGTTACTTTTCCCGAGACATTTAAAGGCAGCTCTGATCAACATGAGACTTCAAGCTTTGGGATCAAAGGTGGTGCATCCTTATGGAGCTCAGTCAAGAAATTCCTGAGGTATGATAATTGCTGCAATTCCTTTTTGTTCTTTTACTCAATATTATTTTTATTACTTTGATTTCTCCTCCTCATATACGACTATACATTCAAATTATAAGAAAAGGATAAATGTCCCATTTTCTCAATCTCATGTCATTTTCTTAAGCATTCTAAAAGCTTAGGTGACATTATTACTAGAAGCTGCTTATAGTATTAATTACTAAAAAACATAATAAGGTAAAAATATTTAAAATATTTGGACCCACACAAATAGTGTAATTAACTTGAGAGTGGAATGTTCTTACTGGGGATATGTACACTTTGGGTTAAATTATTATACGTCATATTTCACATTTAGTTTGTGTACTTTAGACTTCTTTTTTAGGACAAAATCTGTGTATTTCTGGACATGCTTTTGAGGATGGAGTATCAAGTCAGATGACCTTGTAATAAAGATGGTCCATGTAATCTGTAGAAAATAAGAACTTGATTTTGGGATAATAATTTCTTAATTCATTCTTCTCAATTACATTGGCTTATATACACAAGTATCCTAATTTATAGTGTGCATTAGTACCACGTATCAACCCTATTGTCTTTTTTTCGCTTATGAGCAATCTGATTGTACATTAGTACCACGTAGCAACTCTATTGTCTTTATGTATTGATTTTGGCACTAAGTGCCTCTCTGGTGACCTATTTGCTTCATTTTCCGACTTTGTTATTATTTTAAATATATGCGGGGAAGACCGCTTCACGACCGCTTTTATAAATCTGGGTATCAAATTTTCGTGCTACATTTACGGAAGACAAGGGACAAAATTATGAAGTGTACTCTCTCTATATATGTAGATATATACTTTGATTGAAGAACTGTGGTAGCTTTAGATGGTTAATTATAAAGATAATGAATGATTATGTAGTGGATGATTTTATTAAGTTAATAATATTTTAGTTTTTTGTATTTTTGCCATTATTTGCTATGGGGACATTGAGCCAGTCAGGTACACAAAAAGAATGTCAAATTTTGATTTGGCAACAATATAATTCGTTACCAAAGCATTGAACAAGTTTTAAGATAGTAACAATTTTTTATACATTTAGCAACAAATTTTCGTTGCTAATGGCATTAAAAATATAATATTTGGCAACGAAAAATTAACCTAATAACAACGGAGATGATATTGTTGCTAATACTAACATAAAAGGCAACATTTTTTATCGTTGCAAATCATATCAACTTTCGTTGCACATATAAAGAAACGGCAACATATAATATCGTTGCTAATCGACGACTTTCGTTGCTATTGAAAAATAACCAACAACAAATATTTTCGTTGCTGATTCAGCATAATACGTTGCCAAATAAAATAATCAGCAACGAAAATTGTTGCTAAAAAGTTTACATTCCGCAATGAAAGCAAGCTTAGGCAACAATTTTCATAATTTACTGCAACGAAAAATGTCGTTGCAAAATGGTGTCAATTGCAACGAAAATGCATGGTCGTTGCAAAAAAAAAAGTTTATTTCGTTGCCAATTAGCAGCCTTTTGCAACGAAATGGGGTTTTTAGCAACAAAATTTTAATTATTCTACAACAATGCATTTTGTTGCTAAAGGATCGAGGTCTCTGTACGAAAGTCAAATTTCTTTAAAAAATAAAGTACTTTTGGCAATGAAAAAAAAACGTTCGTTGCGGAACAATTAGCAACACTCATTGTGCAACGAAAGACGCAACGACGGTAAATTCGTTGCCAACACCCTTTTACAATAAAATTTGGCACCTTTAGCAACGAAAATTGGTTGTTGCTGAAGCCCCATTTTTTTGTAGTGAGAGTGGTTACCGCTTTTGTCTGAATGTTTTCCTCCCCGCTGGTTTTCATTGCTCCGATGACTGTTGCCACCGGTATGACCCTGGTTGCGGTCCCTTGGTTGAACGTACTCATTATCTCGCTCTAATAATTGAGCCATGTTGACAACATCTGAATATAAAGAAAATTTATGAGAGATAAGATATTGCCGAATCTCGGGTTTTAAACCTCTCAGAAACATCCTCGTCATTCGTTCCTCATTTTCTACCAAATGAGGTGCAAACCTGGATAACTCTGCGAACTTTGCCTCGTATTGGGACACCGTCATATTGTTTTGTTCTAGTCTAATAAACTCTACCTCCTTCATATGGCGAATACTTTTAGGAAAGTATTTTTCATTAAAAAGTTTTTGAAACGTTTCCCAAGACATCTTTGAGTGCGGTGAGGTCGAGTACGCTTCACACAGACTCCACCGATGAAGTCAGCCGCCACGGAACATAAAGGTGGTGAATGAAACCTTTTGTTCCTCCGTGCATCCCAAAAAATCTACGTGACTTGAAATTTTGCGTGTAGCGCTTATAGGCCTCCTTAGATAGGAATTTAACTGGGTCCCAAGGAGTAACTTGGCTTTGGGAGGAGGATGGAGGAGGGCCAATACTAGTCCTTGGACGTTTCGAAGCCATGATGAGCAAAATCAATTGAATAATAAAAGTACGAAGCACAGATGGAGCGATACCACAGCTTTTGACGAACTCTGGTTAAATAAACTTCAACTGGGACACAGAGGGGAGAGAAATAATGGTCTGAATAGCAATCGTACGTCCGTTGGGTGCTCAAACGATAGGAAACGGTCGACGGTTGGGATATCTGATAGAGAGACGCATCTCTTGGTGAGGAGAACTGAATTGAAATGATAGGCTCAGCAGATTGACCTGAAACACCTTATTTAATTATCAAAAACACGCTGCTAGCGCCAGGGCGTGAGGCATGGCACCGGGGCACGGGGGGTCAAACCCACTATGGCGTTGGGGTGCCAAATTCGGCGTTAGGGCACAAGACTCAACTGATCGGGCGCTGGGTGCTGAGAATCGTATTTGGGCATGCGAGAATCGTATTTGGTATGCGACATGTGAAGCTTTTGCTTCAAAGATTGGTATTTGAGGCGCCATACATGGTGAGGGGCGCCACTTTAGAAATTTCTAGCTCAACAAAATCCTTCACCAAGGAGCATTACATATCAGTAATAGAACCAACATAATATTGACAAGCTCTAACTAAGGACACCCTGAAAAAGATACTAATAACATGTACTAACCAAAACAAACAGCACAGATAGGAATTACAAATCTAACTACTGAGAATCTTTCACATACTAACAGACTATGCAAATCACAGCTATACTACAAACTACAGACACTAACTAGACAATGAAAATGAGACTTAGTTAATAAAGATAAAAATAATTTGGTTGATACTGAGATGGGGATGCCTCCCATCAAGCTCTTGATTTAGAGTCGTCGGCTTGACTATTTCTGGTCTTACATCGGGTCTCCCAATGTAAGGGAGGTATTCTGCCGGTCGACCTCGCCGCCCCAGTAGTGTTTTAATCTCTGCCCATTGACCTTGAAGGTTGTGTCAGAATTTGGGTCCTCAACCTCTATCGCCCCATAAGGATAAACTTCGGCAATTGTAAAGGGGCCCGACCATCGGGACTTAAGCTTTCCTGGAAATAACTTTAGCCGGGAATAGAAAAGAAGAACCTTCTAGCCCGGTTCGAAGTGTCTCTCTAGGATTTTCTTGTCGGTCCACCTCTTGGTCTTTTCCTTGTACAACTTAGCATTTTCATACGCTTGCAGATGAAACTCGTCTGATTTATTTAGTTGCAAGAGCCGGTTTTCGTCAGCTGCCTCAAGATCAAAGTTGAGCTTCTGAATAGCCCAATAAGCATTATGCTCCAATTCTACGGGGAGATGACATGCCTTACCATAGATAAGCTTATACGGAGACATTTTGATAGGCGTTTTATAGGCTGTGCGGTAGGCCTATAATGCATCATCGAGCTTCTTAGACCAGTCTTTACGATTTGGGTTAAAGATCTTCTCCAAGATTCGTTTCACCTCTCGATTTGAAATTTCAGCTTGGCCGCTGGTCTGTGGGTGGTAGGCAGCGGCGATCTTATGGGTCACCCCATACTTGGCTAGGAGGGCTTCTAAGTATTTGTTATAAAAGTGTGACCCTTCATCACTAATGATAGCTCGAGGTTTGCCAAAACGGGTGAAAATATTCTTCTTAAGGAACTGGAGCACCACCTTAGCATCATTTATCGGCAAAGCAATTTCTTCCACCCACTTAGAGACATAATCCACTGCCACAAGGATGTAGAGATTGTTGAAAGAGGATGGGGACGGACCCATGAAGTCGATGCCCCATACATCAAATAATTCCACCTCCAGGATATTCTGCAGTGGTAGCTCATGCCGTCTTGATATGGTGCCCACCCTTTGGCATCTGTCGCAGTGCAACACATATGTGTGTGCATCCTTGAATAGGGTGGGCCAGTAAAATCCCGACTGAAGCACTTTAGTTGCAGTTCGTTGGCCTCCAAAATGACCTCCATAGTTTGAAGAGTGGCAGTGATGTAGCATACCTTCAATTTCTTCTTCCGGCAAACATCTTCGCAGAATCTGATCAGAACATTGCTTGAACAAGAAGGGTTCATCCCACAGATATTGTTTGGCATCTGTTAGGAATTTCTTCTTTTGTTGATAGCTCAGATTTTGGGGAAGCACTTGGAAAGTGACGTAGTTGGCAAAGTCCGCATACCACGGAACTTTGCCATTGACAACAAAAAGTTGCTCGTCCGGGAAGAAGTCATTTATGGCTTTGTCGGCATCTCCTGAGGGCGTGGTGTTTTCCAATCTTGACAAGTGATCGGCAACCTGATTTTCTGTCCCCTTCTTATCTCAGATTTCCAAGTAAAACTCCTGGAGAAGCAAAACCCACTGTATCAATCTCGGCTTACCATCCTTCTTTTCTATCAAATACTTGATTGTCGAATGATCGGTGTATACAATCACCTTCGTTCCAATGAGGTAGAAACGGAATTTGTCAAAGGCATAGACTACTGCCAGTAGTTCCTTCTCAGTGGTGGTATAATTTAACTGAGCATCAGTTAATGTCTTGCTGGCATAGTAAATGGTGTGAAAGATATTCTCCCTTCTCTGGCCCAACACTGCTCCGATTGCAAAGTCGCTGGCATCACACATTAATTCAAAAGGGTAGGTCCAGTCTAGAGCCATCACAATAGGTGTCGTTACAAGTCTTTTCTTTAATAAATCAAAGGCACTCAAGCAGGCCTCATCAAACTTGAAAGGCATATCCTTCTCCAATAGAGTGCACAATGGTTTTGTAATCCTTGAGAAGTCCTGGATAAACCATCTCAGAGAACTCCTAAGATGCCCGAGAAAACTCCTCACCCCTTTCATCGAAGTCAAGGCGGGAAGGTTATTGATCACATCTATCTTTGCCTTATCAACCTCAATTTTGCCTGCAGAAACCCGATGGCACAAAATAATGCCCTCTTCAACCATGAAGTGACATTTCTCCCAATTTAGCACCAGGTTGGTTTCGACACATTGATAGAGAACGACAGTCAGATTTGTCAAGCAGTTTTCAAAAGAGCTCCCAAACACTGAGAAGTCATCCATGAAGACCTCTAAGGCCTTTTTAACCATATCAGAGAAGATCGACATCATACACCGCTGAAACGTTGCGGGAGCATTACATAACCCGAAAGACATTTTCTGAAAAGCAAAGGTCCCATACGGACATGTGAACGTCGTCTTCTCCTGATCTTCAGGAGAAATAAAAATCTGATTGTACCCCGAATACCCATCTAGCAGACAATAATATTCGTGCCCAGCCAACCGGTCAAGCATCTGATCAATGAACGAAAGGGGAAAATGATCCTTACATGTAGATTTGTTCAGTTTCCTGTAATCCATGCACACTCTCCACCCGGTCACCGTCCTAGTGGGAATTAGTTCATTGTTCTCGTTGGACACAACTGTCATCCCTCCCTTCTTTGGCATGCACTGGATAGGACTAACCCAAGGGCTATCGGAGATGGGGTAGATAATGCCCGCATCTAACAATTTAATGATTTCCTTCCGGATGACCTCTTTCATAATGGGATTTAGCCGCCTCTGATGCTCTATAGAAGGCTTTGAGCCTTCCTCCAAAAGAATTTTATGCATGCATAGAGTCGGGCTGATCCGTTTTATATCAGCTATAGACCATCCCATGGCAGTTTTGTATTTCTTAAGCACAAGCAGTAATTTTTCTTCCTGACACTTGGTTAGAGAAGCAGAAATTATTACAGGTAAAGAAGATAAATTTCCTAAGTAAGCATACCTTAGGTGATTAGGCAAAAGTTTAAGCTCGAGGACAGGAGGCTCGATGATTGACGGCTGAGCCTTGAAAGTGGATGCCTCATTATCATTCAAAGACTCAAACTGTCGGTGAAATTGCTTTGATCTTTGGGCCTCATCGAGCCATTTGACACATTCCACATGTGTGGGCTCTTCCGTAGTGTTGGCCCCAATTAAAGTGGCCTCTAAAGGGTCTTTAATGCTAGTTTTTGAGAATACTTCCTTTACAGAATTATCAATTGTAGTAATTTGGAAGAAATCCTTAAGGGTATTGGGATACTTCATTGATCTGAAGACATTGAACGTCACTTCTTGATCCTGTACCCTCATTGTTAACTCCCCTTTCTGAACATCGATCAGGGTCCTACCAGGTGCCAAGAATGGTATGCCCGATATTATCGAGACCTCCCTGTCTTCTTCAAAATCTAGGACTATGAAATCCGCTGGGAATATGAACTTGTCAACCTTAACAAGCACATCCTCTACAATCCCCTTCGGGTACGTGAGCGACCTGTCAGCCAATTATAAAGTGACGCTGGTAGGCTTGGCTTCCTTGAGGCCCAACTTCTTGTAAATAGAGAGGGGCATCAAGTTGATGCTTTCCCTTAAATCACAAAGAGCCTTGCCAATAAATTGGTCACCAATAGTGCACGGAATAGTGAAGCTCCCCGGATCTTTTAGCTTTTGCGAAATTTTATTTTGCAGGATGGCACTACACTCCTCTGTCAGTGCCACAGTTTCGTAGTCTCCCATTTTTTGCTTCTTGGATAGAATGTCCTTCATGAACTTGACATAACTAGGTATTCCCTCCAATGCCTCCGCAAATGGGATATTTATGTGCAGTCTTTTGAACACCTCCAAGAATTTGGAAAACTACTTATCCAGCTTCTGTTTCTGCAACCGCTGGGGGAAAGGCAACTGAGGGAGAGGCTAATTTACAATGCTCACGGGTGGAGATGGTGTTGCAGGGCTATCTTCTCTACTTCCTTCACCCACTAATGTCTCAGTATTCTTCTCCACTGGAGGTTCCTTTTCAGTCACTAATTCTTCCATAGGAGCACTCTCTCCACTTTGTTCCTTAGTAGTTCTTCCACTTCTAAGGGTCACTGCTTTACACTATTCCTTGCCTTCCCGTTTCGGGTTGACATCCGTGTCACTAGGCAATGTGCCTTATGGACGACTGTTTAAAGCAGTAGCCAATTGTCCCATCTTTACCTCAAGATTTATAATGGAAGCCTCTTGATTGTTACTTCGAGTTTCATTCTGGGCTATGTACCTTGACAGGAGATCTTCTAAACTTGGCTTCTTCTCCTGTTGAGGAGGTGGTTGGTGGAATTGATTGTGAGTGTTCTGATGTTGTGGGGTGAACTGATTCTGAGATGGGAACCCAGGAGGGTTAGCATAATTCGGCCTGGTTGATGAAGGTTGTGGTTGATTGGGGTTGTTACTGTTGTTGTTGTTGTTATTGTTGCCCCATGAGAAGTTTGGATGATTTCTTAACCCCGGGTGGTAATGAGTGGGAAGATTGGTGTTTTGTTGCCGCCCGTAGTTAAAAACAAATTGAACTGACTCGGGGTTTATCGCACACTGATCAGTAGGGTGGCCCCTTGGCATAATTCACATTGAACTACGACACTTTGCACGTTCTGAACCGCTGAAGATCCCATGGTGTCTAGCCTCTTTTTTAGTGCTACTACCAGAGCCGCTAACGATGTGAAAGAGTCAACTTCATAAACCCCCGCTGCTCTTCTGGGGGCTTGCCTATCATTTGGCCATTGGTAATTATTGGCCGCCATTGTCTCCACCGGCTCGTATCCCGCTGTGTGATGTTTTTCCATGAAGGCTCCTCCAGACGCGGCATCAATACTCGAACGAGTTGAGCCTGACAACCTATTGTAAAAGGTCTGGATGGGTAACCATTCTCGCAAACCATGGTGCGGGCATTTTCTCAGAAGATCCTTAAACCGCTCCCATGAGTCGTATAAGGATTCGAATTCGAACTGAACAAAGGACGTGATATCATGAATGAGCATGATTATTTTGGCGGGCAGAAAAAACTTCGCCACAAATTTCTATGCCATATTAGCCCATGTGGTAATGGAGCCTGACGGTAATGAATGAAGCCAGCTCTTGGCCTTGTCCCTTAATGTAAATGGAAACAACCGGAGTTTGATGGCATCGTCAGACACTCCGTTGCATTTAAATGTGTCGCAGATCTCCACAAAATTAATCAAGTGATAATTGGGATCATTATTCGGTAGTCCCCCAAACTGAATGTTGGTGCACATTTGAATGGTGCCCGGCTTGATCTCGAAATTATTAGCTTGGATGGCGGGCCTTAGAATGCTCGCCTGGAGATCGTCAATACGAGGCATAGCGTACTCCCTCAGAGATTTCTGAATTTCCTCAGCCATTATGATAGGAGAAGGTATTTCCTTAGATTCTTCTCTCCTCAATCGTCTGTATGTCCTTAGATTCTTATCAACCTCGGGGTCGAGAGGCGTTATCTTCCGACCCTTCCAAGGTGGCATAAACAGTGAAGACTACTTTAAAAGAGAGTTAAACAGAAGAATCAGTTTAAGGTAAGATCACAATAACTTAGTTTTAAAATTGAGAAACAATTAATTGTAAGTCCCCGGCAATGGCACCAAAAACTTGTTGGTCGATTTAGCTATTGCCAAATCGCGCGCAAGCATATGCGGTCCACAAGTAATATATATAAGTAAAGTGTCGAACCCACGAGGACAAAGTCTTAAAAGAAAACAAATACTAAGGTAAAGTCGTTACGAATCTTATCTAAACAAGCAAACTAAGATGGTTCGTTAAGCTATATGTTTAAAGCTAAAGAATAAGAGAAGTGGTTGTGCTTAGGAAGTCAAGATAGGATTACAACTCCCCTAATGCGTCGCCTAATCTCCTAACTCTCCACTTTACAAACGAATCAAGGAATGGTTAACCGAGAAAAGTAATTACGCATAAGCTTCTGTCGAAGGTCAAATGCACATCCCTAACCGGCTAAAACACAATATGTCTATTGGTGAGAATAACTCGGTCAAGGTCATTAAGCTAAGTCTCAAGGTCACACAAGGCACATAGAGATATGTCTATCCTATAAGCATATTATGCACACATTCCATCGGCATGGTCATAACAGGTGTTGTTGCATTCAAAGATAGATAATAACGTCCATTTGTCAATTTTCATTACTTTCAATGCAAATTTCTTTATCAAGCAATCAGTCATTAAATAATCAATACAACAACCCATTCCAAAATGACTCGCTATATAAAATAGGAGAGGAAGTTGATTAAGCTAAACAAAGGTTACATTGCAATCCTAAAAATGGAGTTAGTTCATAACTATGGTACTAACACACATATTTAAAACATTCACCATACTCAATAATACACAAATAAATGAAAGATTTGGAATAAGAAAACTCATGTTCAGAAATGTTCTGTCTCCAAATCTTCTCTTCACAGTGCAAAAACTGAGTCATGGTCGGATGCAATACCTTTTCCTCCTTGAAGCACAACTTCTTTCTCTTCTAAGTGACAGAAATAAAATCCTAGTCTAAGCTGCAAATAAGTTCTCTGTCAAAGTTCTAATCTTCGATAATAAATGCAGGTGGCTTCGCTTGGTATTTATAGTCTACTTCTTTCTTCTAGGTCATTAAAGGCTCATTACTGTTTGGGCACCGGAGCTCGCACTACGGCGCGAGCAAAGACTTGACAAGTGGTGCCGGGGCGCGAGAATCGGCGTTGGGGCAAGTGAATGGTCTTTGGCGCGAGCTCAAGGCCGTCGCTCGGCACCGTGGCTCGAGATGCAGTTCATGCACGCCTTAAAGGATGATGAATTGGCCTTCAGATTGGCGCAAAGCGCCATGAATGGCGTTTAGGCGCCATGAATGGCGCTGGGGCACGAGACTGGCGCCAGGCATAGTGTTGGGGTGCGACATGCAGGCCAAGCAAAGCGCTAATGGATAGGAGCTTTGCTCGCATTCGCACTGAGGCGACTCGACAGCCAAGCTGCAGGCTGAAGACAGAAAAATGACCAAGAAACTCTTCAAAACAAGTCTGCAGGCAATTTGAACTTAGCACTAATATAAATATAGAAAAGCTACATAAAAGATTGAAAACAGGTAAAAACCTAAGCAACAAAAGGGACTAATTCGCGGGTATAAATCCCACTCATCACTTCCTCAACAGACTGCGGCCCTGAGGAAGTTCTAATTGACGCACTATAATCCTCTCCTCGTCTCTCCTGGCAGTCTACGAACTCCAAGACTACTATCTTGCAGACTACGATTCTGCCTTGATAGCTCTCAAGTTTCCTTGACTCTCCTGGCAGACTACGATTTATGGTGCAGTGCTCGACGATCAGACAAGCCTATCTATTACATCATAAGATCAACCTAACATGCTTAATCTTTCTATATTTATAGTCCTTGTACATCATTTCTTTTTAAGGACTTTACAAAGCTATTTTGCTTATGTAGGATCAACCTAACATACTTGATCAATTCATTCTAAGTCCTTGTACACATGTTTCTATTATCTATCAAAGGATTTTACAGCTTTTCTTAACACAAGCATACTTGCATATTCATTCATATATATCATAATCAAATCATATGTAAATAGGAATAACATTCATATGCTTATTCCTGACAATCTCCCCCCTATTTGATTATGAAAAAAAATAATAAGTGCATATGCATGTTATGAATGAATCTTATATACAGTGAGCAGCTGTATTTCTAAAACAGATAATCATGAATGTCATTTATAATGATGTGGAATTTAATACACTGATATTTTACATCCTGGATCCAGAACATACCTAACTAGTTAGAGATGTACCTCTTTTGGCTCCATGTATGTTTCCAGGATACTGTTGATCAGCTATTCATTTGTTTGACCTTCTTACTCCTGCTCCCCTTGGGATGATGACTTTTCTGCTTTGCTTTTCTCCCCCTCAGATGTATGTTTTTCTTCTCCTTCTGGCTCCCCCTCAGCTTTGGCATACATAGGTTCATCATTCTTCAGCTCCCCCTCAGAAGATGACTCTGCCTCTTCTTCTGTTATCTTCTTCTTTGACTTCTTCTCTCCTTTCCTTCTGCTCTTCTTTCTCTTCTTCGAAAGCCTCTTGCTCTGCCTATTTCTATGCCTCTTTTTCTCCCCCTTTTTGTCATTAATCATTTGGGAGAGCTGCTCCATGTTGGACATAAGCTGCTCCATCAGGTAGGAGGAGTTAGCAACTTCAAACTTGAGTTCCTGTTGGCCTAGCTCAAGTTGCACTGAGAAAGACTGATTCATGTTGTCAATCTTGTCAGAGAGGACTTGGATCTGCTCTTCATTGGCCTTTGATGCTCGTAGAGCTTCTACCTTTTGATCATGTATGGCCTTCAGATAGATGTTATCTCTCTCTTTGAGTTTAAGAGATACATCAGCCATAGTAGCTTGAAGTCTATTCTGAACTGAATTATCTCTTGCTGCAGTCATTACCATCTTTGTCTTTTCATTGATTAGAGATATCTTTTCAATCAGCTCATCATAATTCTTCAATAGTTCCTCCTCCATAGGGATTTTCTCATCTGGTTGGGCATCAGATTGGACTCTACGATTTTCATCCTTGGACAGATTTTTGAAAGCTTTGAGAATCTGAACAATCGTTGAGTACCAATTGCTATTTGAGGATGAGGAGTGTCGATATAAAGTGCTTCAATGATGGAGGCTTCTGGTATTGAACTTGAACACCATCATTAGTAGAGTGAACAGACTCTACGATCATCTCCTTGGTCATGATCCTACTTCCTTGAGAGTCCACTCTACGATCATAGGGGATATAGTGGTTGCCAGCATGTCTATAGACCTTGTAGTGCGGCTTGTTTGTGATCATCATTCTAGCAAAACTCTTCACCCATGGGAAGTTTTGTGCCACCAGCTCCATGTTTGGAAAATGAGAGTAACACCAGCTGAAGTAACTTCCATCTGTTTCAGTATGGGCCTTTAGCCATGGCATCCATTGGAAGAACCATCTCATCAGCAAATCATCAGGATTATAGAGGATGGTCGTGTAGTCTAGCTCCATGTTATTCCAGTTTTTAACTATATCAAAGGTAGTCATCCTTACCACCTTGAGTTGTTCATCTCCATAGTTCACCCATCTTTCTGGTGGTTCATTCGAGACTTCTACCACTATTCTCTTGGTGAATTTTGCTGGACAGAGGACATGATAGAATTCTGGTTCCTCTGATTCCTGATTTTCAAAATTGGAATCATTCTCCATTTCTTCTCTTTCGGAGCCG
This sequence comes from Panax quinquefolius, assembly GCA_020205615.1. NCBI lineage: Eukaryota > Viridiplantae > Streptophyta > Magnoliopsida > Apiales > Araliaceae > Panax > Panax quinquefolius. The sequence goes on from CM035166.1 coordinate 32,559,710, forward strand.
GAATCATCTTGATCATTTCCAACAGTGAATCCTTCTTACTGCATTTCATTTCCAGATCCTTCTTCAGCAAGATCTTCCTCTGATTCATCTTCTTCATTGCTAGATTCATCTTCAGCACTTACTTCCTGTGATACAGACTCATCATCACTTAATTCAATGACAACATTAGAGTGATCACTTCTCTTTTGGGAGGCAAATTTGGCTTGAAGTCTGTGGCTCTTCCTTTTTGTTGGAAGTTCAGCTATAGGAGTTGTCCACGTCAGGATTTTTGGGTGTCCCTTTCCGTTACTTGTTCTTTGGTGTTCTCATTTTAGGTGAGATTTGTTTAAAAAAACAAGTGAAAAAGGTCCGACATGTATAATGTCGACGATGGACTGTTAAGAGTCACCAAGCTGGTTTTTTAAATGGTTGTACCAACACAACCGGAAAAGGTTTGCACATTGACCCAGGTGATGTGACATCGCTAAACTGAATTCTGTGAAACCGAGATTCATTAGGGTCCGGGGACTTGGTTATGCGGGGGGAAGGTGTTAGGCACCCCCCGACATCTGTGTTACCACGGTGACCGCCTCTTTTCAAGAAACTATTATCTGAATGTGTGTGTGTGTGGGTAAATGTGCTGTTACTTGGAAGTAGTGCGAGGCCTCGTTCGAACCTATATACACAGGGTTTGAATTTATGTAAAAATTTAGTTTTAGCAAGATATAGCAATGATGTTTTATAAAAAGGTTTTTCAAACCCTGATGCTCAATAGTAATTGAGACCTTTTACACTCCCATTTTATTAAGTGTCCGGCTTGATTGATTTTATTTGACAGATGCGAGGCATCCGTACGAAAATAATGTACAAAATAATGCCGACTTCCTCGTGGGTATGGAAACCATCTGAGGAAATTCAAACACCGCAGAATAATTTACAAGCTGCTTACAGCTGAAAATATCCATCACGGGAACCGAATCTAGATCCAATAGGATGAATCTGTGATCAGATGATTCCTAAGCGCACAAGATACCGCAATTTGTATGAAATCAGTAAGTAGGTATATATATAAAAGCTGTAAATATATATATATATACAGACATGATCACCAACCACGAAGCACCTCCATGGGGATCGAAATGTAAATAAAGTGTTAAAAGTTATCAACCGCCATGGAGGAAACTCCAAGCGGATTTAAACGTAAATAAAGTCAGAATACGGCCAACCGCCACGAAGGAAACTCCAGCAGGACAAAATGTAAATAAAGTTGTACAAAGCGATCAATCGCCACTTAAGTAAACTCCGTGTAGGACTAAACGTAAAGAAAGTCAGAAGCGATTAACCACCACGTAAGTAAACTCGGTGTGGGATGAAATATATATATATATATAATAATAAACGCACGGATGTAAAATCTGTGCTCATCGTAACGAGTTCTGACCACATTTCATATATATAAGTATATATATATATATATATATATATATAAAAGCTTAATAAACGCATTAGGATGTAAAATCGTGCTCATCGAATGTAGTCCGACCACAGTTCATATATATAAATATATATATATATATATTTAGTAAATGCACTGCATCAAGTCTAAGCTCATCGTACAAAGTCGACACACAGTTAATATATATAAATGTATATATATATATATATTAAAGCAGTAAATGCACCAGACCGAAGTCTAGGCTCATCAAACGAAGTCGACACACAGTTAATATATATAAATGTATATATATATATATATATATATATTAAAGTAGTAAACGCAACACGACTCTCAACGTGTAGAAGGGTGTCTGCAAAGATGAAGAGAATGACTCTAAAGTGTGTGAGAAGGCTTACAGCTGACTGCTAAAGAAGACTTCTATATCTTTAGAGTGGGTAAACACTGACTTTTGTAGGTACAAAAGGGCTATATATGAGCTCACGGGTGTTTAAAAGGGGAAAGTACACTATATAGGGTGAGTGCAGAGCAAATTGGGCAGGGCTTCCTCGCCTTTTTCTCTTACAAAATGGGCAGCCCAAGCTCTCTATTTATAAGCATTTTAGTCGCAGGTGTACCAGAGGCAACCCGGGTGGGCCCGAGTTTTTTGGGTCAGGTCGTCTCGTCTCATCGCACTGCACTCGAAAGCAATTGTAATGTCCACTGAACTTTCGAAGTGCAATCCCGCATCCGTTTGAGGTATCTGAGGACCTATTTGATCGCCATTGTCGAGAGTTGTATGATGGCATGGGATTAGAGTTTGTACAAAGTCATTGAAGATGGGACGATGCCCTCCGGTCTTCAAGCTTCAAGCTTCAACTTTCATCCGTTACCCCGCACAATAGTCACTCGGGATTGGTTTAGTCTTGTGGGACATTGTTGCATAGAGATGTTAAGATGACGTGACGTGGCATCATGTTGACGAGATGACGATGTTGCCCTTCACCGGTGTTATCGCTGGTTGGGCTGATAAAGTAGACGTTGCTCAGACTTCGCTGAGATTGGACTGGTGCAATTGTTGAAGGTCCTCATTGTCACCTTTGAGATGTGCCTGTCTTCCCGATGTTATTGCCGGGTTGGTGCAGTGTATCTCATTGTGAGCGCCGAGATTGAAGCTGGTTGCATTTAAAACAAGCATTTCCGGGGTTATCGCCAAAACTGTATCCCTTGGGGTTATCACCAAGGTTGATGGCTATTCCCATGGTTGGGACTGAGACTGGATACCTCGGGGTTATCTCTGAGATTAATCGGTCTTCTCTGATGTGTGTTCCAGTATTGGGTCTGCATGCCTCGGGATTACATCCGAGGTTGAACTATTACTCTCCAGTGTGATGATCGGGGTTGATTTGAACTTCCGGTAGTATCCCAGATGGATTTGGATTGTCTTTTCGTGGTTCCTCTTAAAAGGCGAATCTGTCCTCCCGTAATGTTAGTGATGATGAGTACGAGAAAATTTTGAGTGTTCATAGATGCCCTCTTTATCATACTCATGCATGGCGATGCATGGGTAGGATAAAGAATCCTAGACACTTGAAATGCAACAAGATGAACGTGGAACTATGGGTAGCAAAATGATGCAAATATATGATGCATGTGTTCGGGGTTGTAGCCCAACATGTTGGGGATGATTGCTGGATCCCTGTTGCTTCAACTGGGGATTGGCAATACTGACCAGATTTAATGTGTAAGCGGAATCTGTTAGGATGTTAATGTTGGAGTTATCACCAAATTCCTGTGTTCTTGATAACGACTTGATCCTGAAGAGGTACCACTTATGTGCAAGAGATCTGTGGGGAGAAAACTTGGTCTGTTTGAGGATGTGTATAACATATTCCATCATCTATCCTCTTTGATAACATTGACCTTTCCTGGTTGGTATCGCCAGGACATGTCAAGATTCTCGCTGATTTATCGCCAACAAAGAAATCTTTGTGGATGATGCGACCTTCGTTGACGTGTATTTCACCGATATGTGAATCAACGGCTGAGAAATCCTGTGGGATATACTATCAAGGCTGCTTGACCTTCGCTGATGTGTGAATCAACGGCTGAGAATCTGTGAGTAGATCATCAAGGTTGCTTGACCTTTGTTGACGTGTGAATCAACGGAACATTGCGTTGTGACCCCCGCCGGGGAGCCGCTGGGGAATACGAGCAGTTGGGTATGAAAACCTCGAATAGCTCTAGAGCTTTGATAGGTTTAATCGCTATCGGCTGACATGATGTCATGGTTGCTTGACCTTTGTTGATATGTGTGTCAACGGTTGAGCATGTGTTGTTACTCCTGCCGGAGATATACATTGTAACCCCCGTCGGGGACCTACTGGGGACTCATGAGTACGTACGCAATTATTGAATAGCTCTTAATGCTTCGATGGGTTTACTTGCCATCAGCTGAAATAACATCAAGCCTGTTTGACCTTTGTTGATAGACGTGTCAACGGATGGACGTGTTGTAACCCCCACCGGGGATTTGTAACCCCCGTCGGGGACATACGTTGTAACCCCCGTCGGGGACATATTTAGGGTAACGACCCAAAGTTGGTGGCATCGGACCTGTATAAGGTATTGCCGGATGTGATTTATAGCCAAATGAGATCATCGGCAGGGTATACCTTGTGTTCAGGTGACTACCAATGAGTGATGTATAGACTCAAAGTTCTATCTGAGAAGACCAGGATTGTATGCTGTTTTGCTCAATCGAGTGGCATTTTTATTCTCGATTTAACCTTTCCAGTCTGTGAGAACTCGAACTGGACCGAGTCGGAAGGGTGGGACCCACATAGGGGTGCCACAGTGCATTCGCTTTGCAGTCAGCAGGTGAGCTCGCTACCAATGTGGATCATAAATCCTACAGGTTGGTCTTTACAAGTCATTTTCAACTTGCTTCGCATAGAGAAAACTGCGAGCCATCTTCGAGATCTCATTGAGTTTCGGCCGTCGCAAATTTACGTCACCGCATAAGTGTTCTACACTATCCTGGTAACGTATACATGTATTTTTTTCCAGTTTCTATCCGTTGAATTATGAGTTATCGAACGAAATGCATCTAAACACATAGTAGTGATTATGTATGCACAAATGACTTGATAAAAAATATTCAACATAGTAAATGTTAGTATTAAACTATGCTGAACATAATGATGTGAAAAAATTTAACTTTTGAGACAGTCAAATTGGCACCTTTTTCTGCTATTTTTTGTCCTATTTGAGGTTCAATGAGCACAAGGTAGTAAGGCAAAGTACTCCTAGTATTGAGGTTGGCCTTATGGATGATGATTTTAATTTTTAATGCATATATTATGTATATGACTTTGGGGCAGGTGTGCTACTGAATGGCCACCTAGACATGCCTATGTGCATGTGGATAGTCCTATTTTCAAAGGGGACTATGGCAAAAATTTTCCAAATGTAGGCATTGGGTAGTCATGCATTTTAACTCTATTATATGTTAAAGTAAATGCATTCATGCATATAGTCATAAATGCATTTTTAAAAAGCTCCAGGTAAGAAAATACCACACCCTTTCTGAGGTGATTTGGAGACTTGTTGTCCGGATATTATGGATCCGGATCAGCCGAGCAGTTCCTATAGGACCACTTCTAGCGTACAGCGGAGGGATTCCGAAATGCCTTGTCCCCGTTCTGACAGACAGCCTCGTCGATTGGTGGAGGCCGTGATTCGTCCTGTCCGAGTAGATGTGCCAGACGTTGAGGACGAGGAGGCGGATATTCCGATTGAGGATCCCGCTCCTGCTGCACATGTCCCTCGTAGGGAGCTTCCGAGCATTCAGGTGGCAAACCCAGAGTTGCTGGGTGATTTAAACAGACATCCATCGATGTACTTGCATGCTAACGAGGTATGGCATTAGACTTTGATCTTCCTTCTTTCCTATTAATGAGGATTAAAAGGTTTTGATGTTGATCTGCATTTCATGCAGGTTCCAGGTTTTACACAGCCTCGAGGGAACTGGTTTAGCATTCACTCCATGTACCAGGTGCTTCATCCTGATTATAGAGCGATAGTGCATGAGTGGGGATTTGGGGCATTCTTCTCCATCCTTCCCCGTCGTTGTCCCTGGGGTTACCTCAGGGCATTGTTTGAGCGATGGTTTCATCAGACTCAGTCACTCCATCTGCTGGATTGCGAGGTGATGATGACGCCTATGGACTGGCGATTTATCACAGGTATGGAGTTTGGAGGGGAGCCAGTGCCTTGCATGGCAAATATCACCCCTAATGCCGTTCGATCCTTATTAGGAGTTCCGGCAGAGGTGCTCAAAGGCAGGACTGTCCGTTCAGGTCCTTTAAGCGTAGATGCTATGAGTGGGCTTTTGAGTAAGCCTGATGATGTCAGAATCAGGGATCGCGTTCTGCGGCGATTGTTCCTAATGATCATTCGAGGCTGCTTCATAGCAGATAACTCTTCTACGGTATCCTTTGCTTTGATCAGCGCCACACGTGATGTGGACCGTATTGGAGAATATGATTGGGGCTCTTACACCTTTGTTTATTTCCTCCGCACGCGATGCCCTCGCTGTGGTTTAACCGAGGCTTGGCTAGGATTTTACCCATTTACGCTAAAGTGAGTATTTCTCTTGTCTTTTCCCATTTATAGGTTAAGAGTGTTTACTGATAGCAGATGTTTTGCCATTGTGTTGGCAGTTTTGGGCCTATGAGAGGCTCCCATATTTGCGTCCTGTGAGTGTGCTAGGTTTAGATACCTATCCACGAGGACGATGATGGCACCATTCTATTTTGCCGGAGGTCCATGTAGCTGAGGGATTCACTCACTGTCGTATGTAGCTGGAGTTGCTGACAGCAGGTACCATTATCAGGAGGATATCATGTGGACAAGATTGAGGACGTAGACATCGAGACCCTGGTTTTCTTCTGATGTATATTCTCGTAATATCTTTTGATAGGCCTCTGTTAGATATTGGGTGGTTGTTCCCCATTCTTGCTATATCTTTTGATAGGCCTCTGTTAGTAGTAGGGCGGTTGTGCCCCATTTTCCTGTATTTGTAGCTGTACAGATCTGATGTATTAGATGATGATATACTTAGGAATGTATGCACCATTTTTTATTCCCTATATCATATTGTCATCTATTATCTGTTATGCATGTATCACATTATGCATATGTATGTATGTCCAGAGATATTCAGCATTGACCCCTGGATGGTCTTGTGGCACTACCGCATGAGATGTCTTCTTGACGTTAGTCAGATAGATCATACCCAACCGTCAGTGGTGGTATTGGGTATGAAATCATGGTATGATAGCATGTCACCCCTAGAGCGTGGTGGATCAGAGAGATCTTTGCGCAAAGATACCATGACTTTATTGCCTTTTCAGGTTCCCACAGGGTTTGTGGATGGGATGCTAGAGCATTGGTTACCGGATAGGCAGGTATTCCGATTCGGCACCTATGAGTTGACTCCTACTCTGGAGGAGTATGCATGGTTGACGATGTTGCCTTTAGACAGACCTTGCGTGCATCTAGCTCTAGGAGACATGAGTAGACGATTCATGACCCTCACAGGATTGCGGCGTAGAGTAGTGCAGGACGAGCTGACATCTAGCCATGTGATATCCCAGCGTTTTTTGTACTACAGATTTGGCTCAGAGGATAGCTATTCACAACATTCTGGGGATTTCACCGCACCGGAGGACCATTGGCGTTTGGCCAGGGTTGATGTACTGATGCTATGCGTACTGTCATATGTTTACATGTCGCGTTACATGGATGAGATAGACATTGGTGTGGTCATGGCCGTGAGAGCTCTTAGAGAGGGTCGCACCATTGTACCTATGATTATAGCAGAGACCCTGCAGTCGGCATCCTATTGTTGCACGTATCCTACAGGAGTATTCACTGGGAGTTCGGTCATGTTGTACGTGTGGTTTATGTCACACTTGAGACCGGTTGGTACCCTTAGACGTCATGGATATTGCTTTACCCATGATGTGGCCATGTCATACTCCTTTCAGCCGTCGGAGTGTATAGATGCTCTATCTTGGTTCGTATTTTTGGCGGATATCAGAGATCCATTCAGCATATTGTCGTGCTCGGGGCTTCCTCCCTCTGGCTGGCTTGAGGGGCGTGACTACTTATCACCCACTGGCCGTGATGTCGCAGTTTGACCAGTTCCAGGATTTCTATCCTTTTGATGGGGCGAGAGGTCAGCGTTCAGCTTCTTGATACCTCTCAGCAGAGGACCGATCCCGTGTGTATGCTTATTGGGATCAGCGTGAGATAGCTTCTTTTTCTGTCAGTCATCCAAGTTGTTCTGCAGAGTATTCTGCATGGATGGAGACAGATTTTATCTACCGCAGCAAAGATCTCTGAAAGACCGGACAATGAAGTCGACAATGCAGAGCCCATAGAGGACATCGATACCTACATCGAGGAGGAGCCCATTGCTAGGTTGCCAGCATTTCTCCCGGGTTCTCCTAGTGCCAGTACTGTTGTGATTCAGCACTTGGCACAGTACTTAGAGCAGAGTCTTCATCTGATGACCTTTGAGAGAGATCATGCTCGATCTATGATGTTGACTGCCCTTGAGGGGAGGGACGCAGCTCTATTAGAGAGAGACGAGGCATTAGCTCGCAGAGATGCCGCTGTTGTTGAGCGGGATGAGGCTAGATCAGCCAGAGACGCAGTGATAGTTGAGCGAGATAGTGCTATATCTGCCCGGGATGTACCTGTCACAGATAGTACTGTAGTGAGGTCCCTTACCACTGGCATGATCGCAGAGATGAGCGCATATATTGATGATCATATGGTCACCATGCAGATGGCTACAGATCTTTTGGGTCGTGTGGATATTCTCGTACAGGAGACCACAACTTTGCCTCCGTCTTCAGAGAGGGAAGCCATGTTGGGCTTGTTAGCTCGCATATACCCTGACTTGTAGATGAGCTTGTATTTACCTGCACAGACTAGCTTAGCCATTTTTTCATGTACAGTTTACATTGTATATATATCAAATAGCATTATATATGACAGAGAAATATATTTTTAGATCACTTCCCTTTTAGATATGCCTTGCTGCTTGCTTAATATTTTACTTGCTGCTTCAGGGCTTGTGGTCTTGATGTATTCTGAATTCCTCCTGGATGGATGGACATTGAGTTGTCTCTGGATAATTCAGAATGGATCATCGATCTCTGTGTATCCCTACCATCTTTGGTGTCTTGGGACTGGTTTCTGGATGGAAATATGGAGAGGAGTATGGCTTTCCTCTCTGAGATTGACCGCACCACAGATGGTCGCCAGCACTTCTATTTAGGAGAAGCCTAGTTAATTCCACCTCTTATGGATTGGTGTTGCTCTTCAAGGTATGACCGCAGCTTAGATGGTCGCCAAATCTCCTATTTGGGAGGAGTTCAGGTAACTACATCCCTTTGGTCTGAAGCCAATGAAATGTAGTGGATTGAAGGATGATCCCAGTACCAACTGACAAAGGTTTGTGTTTTGGTAGGGGGTGAGATCGCACCATGAATGGCTACCTACGTACTCCTATTGAAGAGAAGATCAGGTCTGCGTAGTTCGAACCTGGTGTAAGAGGTTCAACACTGTATATGGCAGGAATGGTGTAGGAATGTTTTTGTTGTTTTTATTTTTGTAAAGGTAGAAATGTTTTTGTTGTTTTTGTTTTATTACGACTGGGCCATGTGACATGGTTGACTACGTACTCCTATTAACGAGGAGATCAGGTCGACGTAGTTCGCCCCACAGGGTGAGAAAAGCGTAATCCCATGTGCAAGTCAGAGTGCAGGGAGGAGAAAGTTTAATCCTAGGTTGAGAATAAACTGCGGGTATAAGAAGTTTGATCCCATGTATGGGTAGTCAAACTGCAAACGCAAGAGGTTCAATCCGCGGTGGGATGACCTAAGTTGTAGGAACGCAAAGGGGAGCCAGGCTACTGGCAAGAAAAGTATGTTTCCCTGAGGGGCAAAGTGTAAGAAAGTTGTAGGTGGTAAAGGGTTAAAGAACCGGAATGAATGGTGATCTGATAGTCCGACACCAGGGTGTTTGCAAATTACTTCAGACATAGTACTGTTTCACGGCGTCTGAGTTGATGAGTTGTGGAAATTCATCGCCGTCCATTTCTTACAATCTGAGAGTGCCTCCTGTCAATACTTCCTTGACAATAAACGGGCCTTCCCAGTTAGGAGCGAATTTTCCTTTAGCCTGATCTTGGTTGTCAAGAATCTTCTTCAAAACTAAGTCATGTTGTTTAAACTGCCGTAGCCGGACTTTTTTGTTGTAGGATCTGGCGATCCTTTGTTAATATAACTGACCGTGGAAGATAGTCATGGTTCGCCTTTCGTCTATTAGAGACAATTGGTGATACATGTCTTGTACCCATTGGTCTTCATCCAGCTGAGCGTCTATCAACACTCTAAGGGATTCCATTTCAACTTCTATGGGGAGTACTGCTTTCATCCCATAGGTTAATGCGTAGGGGGTTGCCCCAGTGGAAGTGCGCATTGAGGTTCTATAGGCTAACAGAGTAAGAGGCAATAGGTCAGGCCAATCTTTATGGTTGGCGGACATCTTTTGCATAATCTTCTTGATGTTTTTGTTAGCCGCTTCAACAGCACCGTTCATCTTCGGATGATAGATGACAGAGTTGAGATGTTTGATGTGGAATTTACTGCATAATTCCTCCATCATTTTGTTGTTGAGGTTCTTGGCATTGTCTGACACAATCACCTCTGGTTGTCCATATCGACAAACGACATTGTTTCTGATGAAAGCAATGATGACTTCTTTAGTAACCCTGGGGAAGAAGGCTGCTTCTACCCATTTGGTGAAGTAGTCGATCATGGTGAAGATAAACCGATGACAATTACTAGCTTTAGGCTCAATGGGCCCGATAACGTCCATTCCCCACATTGAGAAAGGCCAAGGTGAACTCATATTGTGGAGTTCCCATGGAGGGGCGTGTATAGCATTCCCATGAATCTGGCACTGATAGCATCTCCTGACGTGGTCATTGCAGTCAGCTGTGAGAGATAGCCAATAATGTCCTGTCCTAAGGACTTTCTTGACAAGGATGGGGCCACTCGTGTGTGGGCCACAGACTCCGCCATGGATTTCATCCATAAGCCTTTGGGCTTGATCTTTGTCTAAACATCTGAGGAGACCTAGTCCTGCATCTCTTTTGTAGAGCGCATCTCTACTCAGGTAGAATTTCATAGCAAGTCGATGGATCCGCCTTTTCTCAGTTGGGCTCGCCTCAGTGGGTGTAGATCCATCTCGCAGATATTCCTTGATATGCTGATACCAAGGATGTTGGATGGGAGGTAGCTCATCCGATACTTCTCCAACGTAATTCCCGTAGGCTGTGGCCTTATGCAGGGAGATCGCGACACTCGACAAGTGTTCCTTGTCTGATATGCGAATCAAGGAGGTTAAAGTAGCTAATGCGTCCACAAAGTCATTCCTATTACGAGGAATGTGTAGAAAGGAGATTTCTTCGAACTCCAAAACCATCTGTAAAACCTGTCGATGGTAAGGCAGCAAATGTAGTTCCTTGGTTTGATAGATTCCGATGGATTGTTTGATTACCAACTCCGAATCTCCAAAGACAGTTAACCACTTGATGCCCATTGAATGGGCAAGTTTTAGCCCCATGAGACAGCCTTCATACTCAATCGTATTGTTGGTGCTGACAAACTGCAATTTGACGGCGACGGGATACTGCTCCCCTGTACCAGACACTAGAACTGCTCCAGCCCCAGATCCTTCCATATTAATAGCTCCATCAAAATACATCTTCCATGATTGGCGTGTATCATACTGATGGTGTTTCTGTACTATCATTACTCCTTCATCAGGGAAATATGTTTCCAAGGGTTTGTAATCCCATGAAGGTGCGGCAGCCAGTTGATCCGCGATTCCTTACCTTTGATGGACTTTTGAGTCACATATACGATGTCAAATTGTTGTAGGATCAACTGCCATCTGGACAGCTGGCAATTTAACATGGGTTTATTGAACACGTACTTGAGAGGATCAACGCGGGATATGAGATGGGTTGTGTGACCATGGAGGTAATGTTGTAACCTCATGGAAGCCCATGCTAAAGCACAACACGTCTTTTCGATCAGAGTGTACTTATGTTCACTGCTGCTGAACCTTTTGCTGAGGTAATAGATAGCTCGTTCTTAGCCTCTATCGTCCTTACGTCTCAAAGATGCATACCCATGGGTATCATCACTTATGGACAGGTACATAAATAGGGAACATCATCCTCGGTGGTACCAAGACAGAGCTTTGACTCATTGCTTTCTTGATTGTAAGGAAGGCATTTTGACACTCATCATTCCATTTCATGGAGGAGTTCTTCCTTAATAGCTTGAAGATTGGCTCACAGGTTGCTATGAGTTGGGAGATAAACCTGCTAATGAAGTTGATTCTTCCCAAAAATCCCCGTATTTCCTTCTCTGTCTGAGGAATGGGCATTTTCGTGATGGCTTGGATCTTGGCAGGATCCAGCTCAATCCCTTTGTGGCTGACTAGAAATCCTAGCAACTTGCCTGATTTAACACCAAAGGCGCACTTAGCTGGATTCAACTTCAAGTTATACTTACACAACTTGTTGAACAATTTTCTGAGATGGTCATCCTCCTTCTGGGACTTGACAATGATGTCATCCACGTAGATCTCGATCTCTTTGTTCATTAAGTCGTGGAAAAGAGCCATCATAGCTCGTTGATAGTGGCTCCGGCATTAATGAGGCCAAATGACAACCGTCTATAGCAAAAGGTTCCCCAAGGCGTGATGAAAGCTGTTTTCTCACGATCCTCCTTAGCAACCATGATCTGATGATACCCCGCAAAGCAATTAGCAAAGGAGTACATGTCGTATTGCGCAGTATTGTCAATGAGAATGTGGATAAATGGCACGGGAAATCTATCTTTTAAGCAAGCTTTGTTCAAGTCTTGGTAATCCACGCAAACTCGTACCTTCCCTCCAGGTTTAGGTACGAGCACGATGTTGGATATCCACTCAGGATATGTAGACACCATGATGATGCCGGCTTGAAATTATTTCATAATTTCTTCTTTCACCTTTAAACACCACTCAGGTTTCAATCGCCTGAGCTTTTGCTTGACTGGCTTAAATCCCTCTTTAATGGGAAGGCGATGAAGGACAATGTCAGTGGACAAACCCCCCATGTCTTCATGAGACCATGCAAACACATGCTGGAATTGGGTTAATAGCGTAACCATGTCATTCTGTTGGTTTGGGGTAAGGTCTGAACCAGTCTGGATTAACTTAGGGCTTTCTAAGGTTCCGAGATTGAAAGAAGTGGTTTGATCGAGGTTGGGTTTGGGTTTGTCTTTGACCCATTCTTGAATTTCTGGAGGCACCTTAATGTCATCCTGTATATCCATCAAGGCTGAATTCATCTCTACATCAAAGGTACAATCTTTGTGGAGAAGAGGCACGATATCAGCAAGTACAGGCACATCTAAATTCAGAGTCCTGAAACAAAATATGTTTTCACTTAGTATATATGAAATGTGATTGATACACAAGTTGTTAGCATATACAAGCAAAATAAACCGCTAATCCGCATCGTGAGAAAAGTAAGCGATTATTTTATCTACAAGGCGTAAAGAGTTTCTACCGCTTTACCCTTGACGACCAATGTAAGGAATGTTGTTCCAATTGGCAGAAAGCAAAGTCCAGGTGGACCGCAGATGATGGAGGGATTGTCATCATCCTCCTCATCTCCGAATGATGGCCATTACGTCGGGCAATCATCGTCAGGGTGTATCTGTTAGTATGTTCATCGTGAACGATGATGCATATACCGGACATCATCCGTATGACGTCTTTCTTGATTCTTCGTTCCTCTTCTTCCACTGCGGGATTTGGAACAAAGATTTCTTTTCCTTTTACCAGTACTGGGTTGGGACATAACATAGCCATTACATTGGCTGGCACCTTTACGGGAGGTTGTGCAGACTCAGAGTTTGAAGGTGAAGATAAACGCCACATGGTTGAAGCTGAAGGAATCTGCTGATGTTTATGTGGATTCCTATGACTAGAAATGACAGAATAGCCTAGCCCAAATTGTTCCAAACTTTGTTTGGTTAAGTTTAATTGGGTACTTGATACCACCGCAATCTTTACCCAACCCTTGTCCGCTTATGACCCAACGATATCATTTCTTGAGTGGCAGGCATTACCTGGCGTAAATCTTGGGTTCTCGCAATGGCGCCCAATAGCATGGTATTGGGTGTTGCTTATTTCAAAGCATGAAAACCGACCGGTTCAATGTCCGCATTGGCATTGATGAAGCAGCATGTCCCGTGTTGAGGACACTACGGTTCGGCGTTGACCGTGACTGACGTGCTATTGTTGATAATGTATTTCAATTGTTGATGAAGGGTGGAGGGGACTGCCCCAGCCATGTGAATCCATGGTCGTCCCAAGAGCAGGTTGTATCTCGAATCTATCTTGAGCACATGGAAAGATACACAGAATGTGTGAGGACCAATTTCGATTAAGCATTTTCAATTACTCTAACCAAATTTCACGGCTCCATCAAAAGCTTTGATGATAGTATGGCTACTCTGAATTCAGTTGAGATTGATATTCATCTTCACCAAGGTAGCGTATGGGCAGATATTCAGCGAGGAACCTCCATCTATTAAGACTCCAGCTACCATATATCCGGAGGACAAGACCGCAATGTGCAATGGCTTGCAATGACCGGTCCCTTCGGGCGGTATGTCATCATCAGTGAAGGATATCACATTGTTGTTGAAAATGTGATCGACCAGATGTTGAAACTTTTCCGTATCAACTGATGTCGGTAGATAGGCTTCTTCTAAAACCTTCAACAAGACCTTCCGGTGATTCTCGAAAGTTAGGACCAAGTCCAAAATTGATATTTGTTGTGGAGCTTCTTTCAAGCTTAAAACCACCGTAGCTTCATTATGACCCACAGCGCGGAGGAATTTTTCAATCTTCTCCATGGGTATTTTCTCTTTTGATTTGGTGGTGGGCTTCATCACCCGTTGGGGAAGATACAGTGGATTTTCCTTCGACACTGTAGCAGTTGTATGTGAGGTGGATCCTTCACCTTCTCCATAATTCCATAGAACTGTGTGCAAGCTAAAAATAGGATATTGTGCTCTGCACGGCAAGTTGATTGGCTCGGGAGCGGCCACCTTCAAAGGATTGTTGCCTCCCTTGAGTTGAATTGTTGGCGTTGTGAGTAATGTATTAATCCCATCAGTTTCAGTGGATATGACTGCTACCACACTTTTCCACTTAGTAGGGCCTGCATTCTCACTTGCACATAACACATTATCGTCGTCCGCTAGGCGCAGGATACCACTGTCGATTAGATTTTGAATAAGGTGGCGGAGTGCCCAGCATTCCTCTGTGCTGTGACCACGAGACTGGGAGTGATATTGACATACTCCATCAGAGTTGTATCGCCCTGAATGGGGGTTGATTGGAGGTAGAAGGGAACTGATCCTTCCTTCATTGATTAACATATGAAGGATTTCCTCCATAGGTTGGCCCAGATAGGTGAATTCCCTTTTATTGGCGAAATCCCGACGGGCTTTGGCATTTGCTCTCTTTGTCACTTTGTCTTCCAGCATTTCATTTTCTGAAAGTGACGAGGGAATATTCATGACAATAGGTAGGAGACTGGCATGCTCCTGGCTAATTAACTGACGAGTCACTTGATGTTGATAAGTCACCAGTTTCGCCAATTGTTCAATTTGTTTGCAGAGAGCTTTCATCTTTTGTTCCATTGTGAACTGGAACGTAGCATAATCCCATCTGTCATCACCGTCTTTGATGGTCTGGGAAGAATCACAGCTGAAATTGGAACTCTGTTCATTGCTCCAATTAATCATGTTGACATCTTCTTCTTTATGTTGAGGAAGAAGGTTGTCTTGTACGTGAGGCTGATCTGGTTTGGTGACCACGATCTCCCCGTTGTCTATCAGGTCCTGGATCTTGTGTTTCAAGGCCCAACAATCCTGAGTATCATGTCCAGGTGCCCCGGCATGATAAGCACATTTCCGAGCAGCATTGAAACCCCGTCCATTAGGGCTGGCTGGTGGAAGAAGATGTGTGATTTTTTTCTGTGTTGTCAGAAGATTTAAGATGTTCTCGAGGGTATTCCCTAAGGGTGTAAACACTCGAGGGCGTTTGACTTCTTCACCTTTTGGTATTGGAGGGTTTACAGACTGTGCTGGAAAGGGAGTGTAGTTTCTCCTTTGAATAGGCATGTTCTGATTGCCTTTTTGACCCTGTAGTATCAGGGAAACATCTTCTTCTTTCTTTTTATGGACCTTCCGGGGGTTGTTCCCGTAATTTCCAGATTAGATGTGATCCGCAACAGCTTTGAGTGCAGCTAGGTCTTGAATCTTTCCGAATTTCAATCCCAACTCAGTCATCTCCCCATGTTTGACCATTTCAGAAAATGGTTTGCCGATGCCGGCTAAAACTCTCTCATAGAAGGGAGCTTCTTGTATGTCTATAAAAGTCATGATCATTTATGATTCTGTCATGGAAGGACTAACTTGGGCAGCTAGGCGTCTCCACCTCTGAGCATACTCTCTGAAAGATTCGTTAGACTGTTTCTTGATCTTGGTAATTTGATACCGATCAGGAGCCATCTGAGTTTGAAAGTTGTATTGAGTGAGGAAGGCATGTGCTAACTCTTCCCAGCTATGGATTTTGGAGTTTTCTAATCTTGTGTACCACTTAACCAAGCTCTCCAGTTAGACTTTTTGGAACAATTGCATTTCGAGCTTTTCGTCCCTCTGCATAAGATCCAAGTTCTCCAATAAACACTTTTAAATGTGTGTAAGGATCTCCTAACTTGGTCATATTTTTCAAAAAAGTCGAGTTTTAAATTTTTTGGATAATGAACCCCGTGAAAATACATCGATCCGCATATGAAACACTCCCGTGTGTTCCAATTCCTTTGATAGCGCGAAGGGTCTCTTCCATTTGGAGGACGTTCTTTTTGATGTCACCAATGTCTGGATATCCAGTGGGATGGGCAGCATCATGAGTTTTGTTGGTTGTATCCAACTATGGTTTAGGTATGGTAATGAACGGGATTCCTCCTTGTGTGGAGGATTCAACATGTACGAGTATTTTCAGACCCTGTGTAGACTGGTGTGTAATTCTTTGAGTAGAAACGACCAAATCAGTAATTTGTTTGCTTAATCCGTCGAATTCTTTTGCGAGGCTGGATTAAGTTCAGTCTGGTCGGACGACGACATGCTTGACTGTAGGCCTGTTGCCTTTTTGGACTTTGAACGGGTAGTAGGTCCGATTGATTCCCTGCGAAAGACTTGCATTGTTTAGTCTTTAGGGAATGTATACAATAACATGCTATGTGATGTGTTTATTTTAGGAATTTTATCCTGCACAACGGATGTCAGTTGTTTGTAACATGTATGTGTACACATTTCTTCATATTTCTCATTACATGGAGATAGATATGGAATGAAATTACAAGTATTTGTGTTTACAAGTAATTAAAATGAGAGTATGAAGAGACTTTCCTCCGTTTTGGGTTTATCAGAAGCTGACCTATCTTAGGTTACTCTCGCGGCTTTTTGGCATGAAGGTTCCCAAATCATCGCAATCTACTTAACGGGAAGTTAATCCGGTCTTTCAACTGGAGTGAATTTGGGTGGTGCCTTTCCTGAGTCTCGGAGAATTAGTCTTCTCACGAGTCCAGTAATCAAACACCGATGGGATAGCCTCCTGGTGGAGGGACCACACATCATACATTCACATACATCGCGTCTCACCGTATGAAAATGATGACATGTGCGAAGCACTAATATCACAAGCAAATATGGTGCAAAGCACTAATATCACAAGCAGTTATGGTGCGAAGCACTAAGTGCAATAAGGAAATGCATTCGTACACATTCATCAAATGTAAATGCAACATCCACACACAAGCAGATAATAGTTTTGAAAAGATTGTAATAGCGGCTTAAGTCCTCTTACTGGAGTCCCCAGCAGAGTCGCCACCTGTCGACGTTGAGATTTTTGGGTGTCCCTTTCCGTTACTTGTTCTTTGGTGTTCTCATTTTAGGTGAGATTTGTTTGAAAAAACAAGTGAAAAAAGTCCGACATGTATAATGTCGACGATGGACTGTTAAGAGTCGCCAGTTGGTTTTTTAAATGGTTGTACCAACACAACCGAGAAAAGGTTTGCACATTGACCCAGTGATGTGACACTGCTAAACGGGTTGGTGAAACCGAGATTCATTAGGGTTCGGGGACTTGGTTATGCGGGGGGAAGGTGTTAGCCCCGCCCCCCGACATCCGTGTTACCACGATATCGAAGTCGGGATTTTTAGATGTCCCTTTCCGTTACTTGTTCTTTAGTGTTCTCATTTTAGGTGAGATTTGTTTGAAAAAACAAGTGAAAAAGGTCCGACATGTATAATGTCGATGATGGACTGTTAAGAGTCGCCAGTTGGTTTTTTAAATGGTTTTACCAACACAACCGAGAAAAGGTTTGCACATTGACCCAGTGATGTGACACTGCTAAATGGGTCGATGAAACCGAGATTCATTAGGGTCCGGGGACTTGGTTATGCGGGGAGAAGGTGTTAGGCACCCCCCGACATTCGTGTTACCACGGTGACCGCCTCTTTTCAAGAAACTATTATCTGAATGTGTGTGTGTGGGCCAATGTGTTGTTATTTGGAAGTAGTGCGAGGCCTCGTTCGAACCTATATACACAGGGTTTGAATTTATGTAAAAATTCAGTTTTTAGCAAGATATATCAATGATGTTTTATAAAAAAGGTTTTTTCAAACCCTGATACTCAATAGTAATTGAGACCTTTTACACTCCCATTTTTATTAAGTGCTCGGCTTGATTGATTTTATTTTATGAATGCGAGGCATCCGTATGAAAATAATGTACAAAAATAATGCTGACTTCCTCGTGGGTATGGGAACCATCTAAGGAAATTCAGACACCGCAGAATAATTTACAAGCCGCTTACAGCTGAAAATATCCATCACGGGAACCGAATCTAGATTCAATGGGATGAATCTGTGATCACATGATTCCTAGGCTCACAAAATACTGCAGTTTGTATGAAAGCAATAAGAAGGTATATATATAAAAGTTGTAAATATAAATATACAGACATGATCACCAACCACGAAGCACCTCCATGGGGGATCAAAAAGTAAATAAAGCTGTAAAAAGCTATCAACCACCACGGAGGAAACTCCAGGCGGGACAAAACGTAAATAAAGTTGTAAATACGGTCAACCGCCACGAAGGAAACTCCATGCGGGATAAAATGTAAATAAAGTCAGATAAAGCGATCAATCGCCATTTAAGTAAACTCCAAACAGATTTAAACGTAAAGAAAGTCAGTAAAGCGATCAACCACCACGTAAGTAAACTCCGTGTGGGACGATATATATATAAGCAATAAACGCATTCGGATGTAAAATCAGGCTCATCGTAATGCGAGTTCGACCACGATTCATATATATATATAAGTATATATATATATATATAAAAGCTTAATAAACGCATGCCGGATGTAAAATCTGTGCTCATCGAATGTAGTTCGACCACGATTCATATATATAAGTATATATATATATATATAAGCAAATAAACGCATAGGATGTAAAATCCGGGCTCATCGAATGTAATCGACACACAGTTAATATATATAAATGTATATATATATATATATATATTAAATGCTCAGAAGAATATTTCCATGAAAAGATACTGGATGAAGCGCAAATATCAAGGATATTCCACTAATTTCATGGAGTATAGAAGCCAAAGCTTTAACCAACTGAGTATAATAGAATATATGAAATCGCAAATGGATTTTCGCGCCATGCAGTAATCCACGTGAGACAGATCATTTCCAAAATTTAATAATGAATGAATATGAAGGATCATTCACCATGCATGTGGTAATCCACATGTATGCATTATTCCAATGTAATAATAAAGAATGGAATAATGTAGGATTCACCATGCATGCGATAGATCGCATGCATGTGTTATTCCCAATGTAATAATAAATAATGGAACCAGTCCCGGCAGAACGCACATGCATGTGATATTCCAATGAATAATAAATAATGGAACCAGTCCCATGACAAACGCACGAGCGTGATGTTCCAATGTAATAATAAAGAATGGAATAATGAGAAGAATTTCACCATGTATGCGATGCTTGATAGCCAAAGTTATTCCAACATAATGATAAAGAATGGAATAACAGGAGAATTTCACTAAGTATAGGGTAGACCGCGTATACAGGTTATTCCAACAGAATAATAAAGAATGGAATAATAGAAGTTCTCTTCATGAATAAGAAAGAAATAATACCCCTTACGAGTACAACAAATAATCTCCCTTACCTTAGAAGAAACTGGATATTGGAGTAGTGAAGTAGCAGAATACTTTTCTTCTTTCTCTCTATAGTTTCTCTCTCTAGAGTTTTAGTGAATTCGTAAGAAATAATGAAGGAATGAGCTTCTATTTATAGGAGAATGGACTGAATAGTAACTAATTCATGAACGGTCCAGATTGATTTATTTTTAAACAGGCGGTCCATATTGGTTTACTATTAAAACTTAAAGCAACGGTCCATACTGATTTACTATTAAAACTTTAAACCAGCGATCCATATTGATTTAATATTATAACTTTCCACCAGCGGTCCATATTGATTTACTATTATATCTTCAACCAACG
This sequence comes from Panax quinquefolius, assembly GCA_020205615.1. Classification (NCBI taxonomy): domain Eukaryota; kingdom Viridiplantae; phylum Streptophyta; class Magnoliopsida; order Apiales; family Araliaceae; genus Panax; species Panax quinquefolius. The sequence goes on from CM035166.1 coordinate 32,579,961, forward strand.
GTCTGAAAAATTAGCACATCTCCTCATGGAATAATATTGTACCCAAAAATGATTTGGATCGGAAAAAAATATATTTTACGGGTGAATAGTACCCCATGAATAGTAACTCATGAATAGTAACTTGTGAATAGTAACTCATGAATAGTACTCCGACACGAAAAGTGCCCCGAATACCCGATTGAACAATATAACCTCCAGACATCAATTATTATCAAAACAAATGTCAATTTCCACTAACACAAATAATTCCAACACAATGGAACTATAAAATTCATCTTTAATCAACACGAACTTATTCATCATTAATATTATAATTCACAATATTTAACAACCAGGTTGTTCCCAGGAAAGAGGGGGCTTTCCGATAAGGATTTCTCCTTATTGGCGCGCAATTAGGTGATCAAACTTCTCCTTGACAAAACTTCTAGACATTGTCAATATTGCAAATAATAATATGAATAACTTTGTCGTCTCAATTATTGATTTAATAATATATCATATTATGCAGATGATACTTTAACAATAATTGAATCAATAATATGAGAGATATGATCAAAGAATTATCGTAAGTAATAATTGAGTATAACTGAGTGACTTCTCACGTAAGCATCAATAATCAATACCGTGTGCTACTATGCAACCACGCGTATTACTGTACATTTACTACCGGGTAGTTCAACAGTTTTAACGGTAACACCTCCGCCGTTATTTTTATATAAAAAAAATTTTGTCGTTTTCTAACTACGACAATACTTCCGTTGTGGAGTCCACCAATGATTGTGTCGCCGTATGAATATTCCATGTTAAAACGAATATTTCCCGACCAATCGAATTTTATATAACCACTTGCTTACTTTGCAAAATTTGTAAATATTACTCACAACTATAACATTATATCACATCCACACCATAATATTCAAAAATATATTTCGAGAAAATTATTCTTTATTCATAAAAGTTGGGGTCTTACAACCTCCCCTTCTTATGAAATTTCGTCCTCAAAATTAGGGTACATACCTGGTATGTCGAAGAGATGAGGATACCTTGACTTCATCTCAGATTCTAACTCCCAAGTCATTTCCTCCACATCGTGGTTTCTCCACAAAACTTTGACTTGAGGTATAACCTTAGAGCGTAGAACATGATCCTTCTTATCCAAGATTTTAACAGGTAACTCTTCATACGTTAAATCTTCCTCTATCTCGTCTGGTTCTAACTCAATAATGTGGTTCGGGTCTTTCACATATTTACGTAACATAGATATGTGAAAAACATTATGAACACGAGACATACTTGGAAGTAAGGCAAGTCTATAAGCCACGCTCCTACCGCCGAGAATTAAAATGGGCCAATGAATCGAGGATTAAGCTTTCCTCTCTTTCCAAATCTCGTAACTCCTTTCCATGGAGCAACACGTAACAACACATGATCTCCAATATCGAATTCTACGTCCTTTCGATGAAGAACAGCATAACTCTTTTGTCGATCTTGTGAAGTTTTTATGCGTTCTCGGATCTTTTGAATCTTTTCTATAGTCATACGTATCAACTCCAGTCCCAACAATGTTGCTTCACCCACCTCATCCCAGCATACTGGAGAATGACACTTTCTCCCATACAACGCTTCAAATGGAGTCATGCCAATATTTGCTTGATAACTGTTGTTGTAGGAAAACTCCACCAATGATAAGAACTTGTCCCAACTTCCTTTGAAGTCAAGAACACAGAGTCTTAATAGATCTTCAAGAGTTTGAATAGTCCTCTCCGACCGCCTCATTCTGCATCGAGGATGATATGCCGAAGCTAAATCAGAATCCATGCCCATAGCTTTCTGCAAACTAACCCAAAATCATGAAGTGAATCTTGGGTCTCGATCAGAAACTATGGATACTAGCATACCATGCAGTCTTACAATCTCATTTATGTACATACGAGCAAGACGTTCAAGTGTATAAGTTTCTCGTATAGGTAAGAAGTGAGCAGACTTGGTCAATCTATCAACAATGACCCAAATTGCATCTATGACTTGAGAAACCTTGGGAAGACCAGTAACGAAATCCATGGTAATGTGCTCCCTCTTCCATTCTGGAATTTCAAGTGGTTGCAATGGACCTTTTGGTACTTGATGCTCCGCCTTGACTCGTTGACAAGTTAAACACCTTGAGATAAACTCCAATATCTCTCTCTTCATATTGCTCCACCAAAATGTATGTCGAAGATCATGATACATTTTGGTACTCCCAGGATGGATTGCAAACGGTGTGTTGTGCACCTCCATCACGATTATATACTTTAAATCAGGGTCGTTAGGAACACAAAGTCTAGAGTTGACTCGAAGTATTCCTTCTTCATCGATTCTTGCTTCCGGAATAGCACCTTCTTGCACTTTCTTTCTCATAATGACGCCTCCGTGTCTCGTAGCTTGAGCAAAGATTAACTTTATCGATTAAAGTCGGTTCTACTCGTATATTCGTCATCATCACATGGTTCCCTGGAGTCTTTAACTCTATCTCCATCCTTTGTAAGTCATACAAAATGGGCCTTTGTGTTGACAATATTGCACTCGTACCCGCATATGATCTTCTACTCAATGCATCAGCTACTACGTTCACTTTACCAGGATGGTATTGAATGGTATAATCATAATCTTTCAACAGTTCAAGCCAACATCGTTGCCGCATGTTGAGTTCCTTTTGGGTAAAGAAATATTTGAGGCTTTTATGATCCGTATAGATCTCCACCTTCTCTCTATATAGGTAATGCCTCCAAATCTTGAGTGCGAAGACAACAGCTGCCAACTCTAGATCATGAGTAGGATAATTCCTCTAATATTCTTTGAGTTGCTAAGAGGCATATGCTATGACTTTCCCATGTTGCATGAGAACACATCCTAACCCTTTGCCCAAAGCATCACTGTAGATGACAAATCCCTTTGAGCCAGATGGTATTGTCAGAACAGGTGCTGAAATGACTCTTCCCTTGAGTTCTTGAAAACTCTTCTCACATTCCTCGCTCCAACCGAACTTTGTATCTTTTCAAGTCAGCTAAGTTAATGGAGTAGCGATTCGAGAAAATCCGTCCACGAATCTCCGATAATAACCAGCTAAGCCGAGAAAGCTACGTACTTCGGTCACTGACTTTGGTTGCTCCCAGCTTTGAATTGCTTCAATCTTCGCTGGGTCAACAGATATTCCATGATTTGATATCACATGCCCATGGAATGCAACTTCCTCAAGCCAGAACTCACATTTCTTCAACTTGGCATAAAGCTTATTTTCACAAAGCTTTTGGAGTATCAGCCTCAAGTGTTGCTCATGATCTTCACGGCTTTTGGAATATATGAGAATGTCATCAATAAAGACAACCACAAAGTGATCCAAATATTCCTTGAATACTCGGTTCATCATATCCATGAAGGCGGCGAGAGCATTAGTCAATCCAAAAGACATGACCAAGAATTCATAATGCCCGCATCGAAGTTTCAAGGCGATCTTTGGAATATCCTCGCTTTTTAACCTTCAAATTGATGATATCCGAATGAAGATCGATCTTTGAAAAGAATTGTGCTCCTTGCAACTGGTCAAATAGGTCATCAAAGCGAGGTAACGGATACCTATTCTTGATGGTGACATGGTTCAATTGTCGGTAGTCAATACAAAGTCGCATACTCCCATCTTTCTTCTTCACGAATAAAACAGGAGCACCCCAAGGAGACGTACTAGGATGAATGAAACCAATGTCTAACAATTCCTGCAATTGGGTCTTTAATTCTTGAAGTTTAATAGGAGCCATTCGATATGGGGCTTTGGAAATGGGTTTTGTACCAGGTTCAAGGTCGATACAAAATTCAATTTCACGCTCTGGGGGTAGGCCAGGAAGTTCTTCAGGGAATACGTCAGAAAATTTATTAATAATAGAAATATCATTCAAAATTGACATATTTTTGTTTAAATCAGTGACATGAGCTAAGAAAGCTTGACATCCGTTTTTCAATAAACGAATAGCTTTATGGCTTGAAATGACCGTGATTGATTTTAATGGTTTGGTCGCTTGAATTCGCATAATAGGTTGATTAAGAATATGAAAACTAACAACCTTACGAAAACAATCAATTTTTGCATGATGAGTAGTTAACCAATCAATCCCTAAAATTACGTCAAACGCAAGTATTTTTAAAGAAATAAGATCGACAGGTAATGTGCGGTTACCGATTAGAATCAAACAAGACTTATAAACCGTGGATGTAATAAAGGTTTCTCCCAACGGAGTTTCAACCGATAAGTCAAAGTCCAATTTCTCCGGAGTCAAATTTAAACGTTGAGCGCAAGTAGGAGAAATAAAAGAATGGGTAGAGCCAGTATCATATAAGGTATATACTTCACTAGAGTTTGTGATAAGCTTACCCGTGATGACCTCGTTCGGGTTCCTTGCTTTCTGGGAGGTTACAACAAATGCTCTCCCTTTAACTACCGGTTTTGTCTTGTCTGGGATGGACTTTGATGCCTCCATCCCAGCTGGACTTGACTTCGGTGCACGACAAAATCGGGCTAGGTGACCTTCTCTTCCACAATTATAACATGCTTTGATCGTGCACAGCGGTTTGGGTGATGTGTCCTCCCTCCAAGATTTGTAACATACGATAACGGTCGTTCTCCTTCCTTAACAACAGGTGTTGGTACTGACATCCTTCCATCATTATTAAATCTCCTCTTCTTCAAACTCCCACTTTTATTGTCTTGGCCATGATTACCACCGAAGTGGTTACCATTTCGCATGTAAATTCCTCCACGTTTGTTGTCACCGCTTGATGATCAAGTTACTAAAGGTATTTTTATTCTCACGTACCGCTTTTTCGTCTTGGTTGCGTTGACCCGTTATCGCGCTCCAATAACTGAGCCCTATTTACAACATTTGAATACAAACACAGTTTATGAGAAATAAGATATTGACGTATCTCCGGTTTCAAACCTCTTAAAAACATTCGTGTCATTCTCTCCTCATTATCAACTAAGTGGGACGCAAACCGGGATAACTCGGCAAACTTAGCTTCGTACTGCGCCACGGTCATATTGTTCTGCTCCAACTTGATGAACTCTACCTCTTTAATGTGACGAACACTTTCGGGAAAGTACTTGTCGTTGAACAGTTCTTGGAACTTCTCCCAAGACATCTTCAAAGGCGGGCGAGTCGAGTACGCCATCGATTCCCCACCAAGAATCTGCCTCTCCTCGCAACATAGAGGTGGCAAAAGGAACCTTTTGCTCCTCGGAGCATCCCAAGACATCAAATATCTTGGTGATCTGCTTTATCCATACATCCGCCTTAAGTGGTTTTGGCTCTCCAATAAACTCCGGTGGTCCCAGCTCCTTGAACTGTTTAGCGGTGACCCTCCGAGAGTTTCCAGTGTTTCCACCTACATTTTGGACAGGAGTTTCTCTTGCCTAATGTTGTACGAATTGCAGAAAGCTTCTAAACATTTTGTCGTTCGCCATTTGGTCGGGGTTATTGTTCACCTGAGGATTATTGTCTTCCTGTTGCACATTATCCTGGGTATTAATTTGTGGTGACTCCATGATCTCATGTGCTTCATTGCTTATCTCAACACTTTCGGATGCCATTTTCCAATACTGCCACAAAACAAGGGTTAATTAATATATCACATATTATCCCTATACTCTGACCGACCAGTTAAATACCAAATAAACTTAGGTAGGTCATATTAGCGAAGGAATTCCCCGTCTCTCCCCTCCTAGTTCTTGTCTCACATTTCAGCCAGGGATCATATCCCTAAGCTTTGATACTAACTGTGACGCCCCCAAAACAGGTATACATCACCCATCTTGGGTCACCAGATACAAGGTACTGAATACAAATACAACTTAATTATACAACAGTCGTGTAAAATATGACAAAACATAGGCTGTGAGTTTTAATACAAATATTGTCATCTAGACAATATCCACACTCAATGGAGCCCTCATTACATTTATTATCACACTATTTCACATAATAGTGAGGACTACTAATGCACCATCTAGGACCATCACTCTGTTCCCCGACTAGTCTCAGCTACATTCTCATTTCCTGAAGAGAACAGTGAAAGAAAGGGTGAGCTCAACTAGCCCAGTAAGAAATATTATGACTTAGATAATACAGAATAAATTATCATTAGCCTTCAACAATGTTAAACTGATAAAATATAATAGACTACAAGTTTAACTGCAGCGGATCAAGCAATCCATTAGAAGAGTCAAGTAAGGTATAAAATCTACTATCTTCTATGATTTAAAAAGTTCTTCATCAACTTTATCGCTGAGACTCAGCTTAATAAATAAAATCGAATCATCCCTGCTCCCCGGCCAAGGATATTCATGTAATCATCAATGGTCATTACTATACCGAATAATCCATGTTCATAATCATATCAACAACTGTCCACCAATGAACTACAGGCCAATGAGGACTTTTACCACATTATTCGTCACATTACGGCCATGATTATACTTAGAATAATAATCCTCGGTCATAATCATACCAAGTCCATCTACGCACGTAAGCAAAGATGACTTTCATCACAATATAAGCATGAGGATGATGAAAATGACATAATAATTCAATAAAACAAGTTCAAGAATGTAAGACCCCAACTTATTATTAATGAAATTTAATTTTCTCTATTTATTATTTTGAAATAGTAAGGGTTGATTTGATTAATGTGGATAGTTATGGGTAAAATACTTAATATTTCAAAATAAGCAAGTGGTTATAAAATATTCATTGTTGTTGGGGAATATTCGTTTGGTCGTGGAATATTCTTCTTTGTTTGGGAATATTAAATTTACGGCGCAATCTTTTGTGGGCCCCATAACTAAAAAGCGATTGGATGAAGAAAACGACAAATATAAGTTGTTTAAAAATGACTGACAGAAGTTGTTACCAATTAATCTTGTTAAAATACTCAAAGTGGTTAAACACACGAGAAGACACGGTATTGCATCAATTATTGATTCTTACGTAAGAAGGCACTACTCAATAATGGCTATAGTAATTACTGTTCAGTGTTTTATTAATTTAATAATTGTTGCGTTGATATTTTATATTGCTGTTATTTCAATAATTGTCATTACACAATATTTTTCATTATCGAAGCAATAATTCATATTATCCTAATAATATTATTAGATAACATTATTGGCAATGTCTAGAAAGTTACATCTAAGGAGAGGTTTGGTCACCTAATTGCACGCCAAGAAGAGAGAAATTCTTATTGGAAAGCCCCTCTTTCACAGGAACCGCTCAGTTGTCAATATTGTGATTCTCGTAATATTATTTGTGAATAATTAATTATTGATTCATATGATGAGGAAAATATTGATTTTATGTGGATATAGATGGAGAAAAATTTTAATGTGACAATTGTTGAAAATTGAAATTTTATCTTTTCTCGATAAAATAATTTATTTAAATATATTATTATATTTTAATAATATAATAATGGTGATATTTTTACAACGAATGTGGGATATATGAGTATATACGAGGAGGAAGAGTATTTTTGTTGCAATAAATATTTAAAACATGTTAAACATGTCTGGTGGACCCCATTTATCGATTGAAATTTGATTATACCGTAAAATCGCCTGTTTGTGGATTTTTGGTCAATTTACATTTGGAATTCGGAAATATTTTCTTACGCAAAGTTGTAGAGAATTGAATTTCCTATAAAAACTAGCGAGATTCAATTTTACGATAAAAGGGCTATTTATTATGAATTATTGAAGTTTCAAGCTCCAAAATAATTGATTTTGGAAGTTTAAAATATTTAAAATAGAAAAACGTTTTTTTTACACTTGTGGGCCTCATGAAACATGTGAAAAGTGCTGAAGCTAGAGGATTCAAAGTGGGCGTAAGAAAATTTATTTATATATTAATATTATATTAAATTTTTCGCTTTGGTGTTCTAAGCAATTTCCTATAAATAGGTGCTTAGGTTAGAATTGAAAATCACAATTTAAATCAAGTTTTTCTCTCTATATTATTGAGCGTATTCTTGTGAGTATTTTGAGTATACTTTGAGTATTGCTATACTGCAAGTCCAAGTCATAGCCTATATCCTGTTTTCAATTTAGAAATCGATCTTTCGAGGTAAGGGATATTATTATTTTTCGTAATGATATTATTTCTTCAATATCGTTATGTGAAATATTGATCTGAAGTTTTATCAAATTTGGAACTTTTGGTGTCTGAGTTATATTCACGATATCGGACTATTCATTATACTGATCTTATTCACGAATCACAAGACTATTCATCGAAAAATGAAAATTTTCCTTTTCGTCTAAAATATCTATTGTGGATACTAGCTTTGATTGTATCCATGTTTTGATCATTCTTGAATTTTACACCACTATGATTATTTTTGAGGTATTTTTGGACATGGATAAAACAAAGTACTAATCCTTAATCCTTAATCCTTGTCATTTTGTTTCAATCGATTCATTTCTTTAAAATATTTTCATCATCCTCGGCCTTAAATGATGATATTATTGAATATCTTTGGCACGTAGTGCAAAGATGAATGATTTCGATGAATATATTTGGCTCAGGTAGCAAAAGATGATGAGCAGTGTTTAGATGAACATGACTAACTCGATGAATATCTTTGGCACGTGAGTGAAAAGATGAATATTTGATTTCGGATGTATATTGATTGATGTTACAGGATAAAAGATAGAGCGATGAACTTTTAAATTCATACATAGAAGATAGTAGTTTGCATTCTCTACTTAACTCTTCTAATCAATTATTATTTTTCATTGCGAATATTGATTTAAAAACTTGTTGTCTATCAGATTCTATTAGATTTTTCCTGTTGAAGACTAATGATAATTTGTTGTATATTATCTTAGTCATAATATTCTTTCTTCGGGCTAGTTGAGCTCACCCTTTTCCTTTTGTTCCATTTTTCTTCTCGTGAGGCGAGAATATAGCGAAGCAGTTTAGCCTGGGGTATGGAATGAAGGTTCTAGAGAGAGTTGTTTAGTAGTCCTCACCATTTTGTAAAATAATGTATCAATAAATGTGATGAGGATTTATTTGAGTATAGATATTGTCTAGAAGATAATATTTGTATTCAAACTCACAGTTTTACTGTTGTAATAATAAAGTTGTAGTTGTTTCTGTACCATGTATTGACAACTCAGAATGGGTGATGTATACCTATTTTGGGGGCGTCACAAAGAATAAATTTTAAAGATTTATAAATTAATTTATCCAGGAACCAATAACGTCCAATTTGTCAACATGATACTGCTTTGTAGAGTAAAATTCAAGAATGCTCAGAAGAATAATTCCATGAAAAGATACTGGATGAAGCGCAAATATCAAGGATATTCCACTAATTTCATGGAGTATAGAAGCCAAAGCTTTAACCAAATGAGTAAAATACAATATATGAAACTGTAAATGGATTTTTGCCCGCCATGCGGTAATCCACGTAGACAGATCATTTCCACAATTTAATAATGAATGAATACGAAGGATCATTCACCATGCATATGGCAATCCACATAAACAAAGTTATTCCAGCGAATAATAAAGAATGGAATAATGAAGGATTCACCCGTGCGCATGCGATAGATCGCATGCATGAGTTATTCCCAACATAATAATAAATAATGGAACCAGTCCAACATAAACGCATGCATATGATATTCCAATGAGAATAATAAATAATGGAACCGTGTCCGCCAGAACGCATGCATGTGGATATTAAAGCGAATAATAAATAATGGAACCAGTCCCGCGTAAATGCACATGCATAAGATGTTCCAATGTAATAATAAAGAATGGAATAACAAAAGAATTTCACCATGTATGTGGTACTCAGATATCAAAGTTATTCCAACATAATGATAAAGAATGGAATAACGTGAGAGAATTTTACCAAGTATAGGTAGCTGGCAGATCTGAGTTATTCCAATGAATAATAATGAATGGAATAATGAAGTTATCTTCATGAATAAAAAGAAATAATAATTTCTTACGAGTACAACAAATAATCTCCCTTACCTTAGAAGAAACTATATATTGGAGTAGTGAAGTAGCAGAATATACTTTTCTTCTTTCTCTCTATAGTTTCTCTCTAGAGTTTCAATGAATTCGTAAGAAATAATGAAGGAATGAGCTTCTATTTATAGGAGGATGGGTGAATAGTAACTAATTCATGAACGGTCCAGATTGATTTACTTTTTAAGCAGATTATCCATATTGGTTTTACTATTAAAACTTAAAGCAACGGTCATATCCGATTTACTATTAAAACTTTAAACCAAATGATCCATATTGATTTACTATTATAACTTTCCACCAAATAGTCCATATTGATTTACTTATTATATCTTTAACCAATTGTCCGAAAAATTAGCACATCTCCTAATGGAATAATATTGTACCCAAAAATGATTTAGACCGAAAAGAAATATATTTTACAGGTGAATAGTACCTCGTGAATAGTACTCCGACACGAAAAGTGCCCCAAATACCCGATTGAATAATATAACCTCCAGACATCAATTATTATCAAAACAAATGTCGATTTCCACTAACACAAATAATTCCAACACAATGGAACTATAAAATTCATCTTTAATCAACACGAACTTATTCATAATTAATATTATAATTCACAATATTTAACAACTAGGTCGTTCCCAGGAAAGAGGGGGCTTTCCGATAAGGATTTCTCCTTATTGGCGTGCAATTAGGTAACCAAACCTCTCCTTGACAAAACTTCTAGACATTGTCAATATTACAAATAATAATATGAATAACTTTGCCGTCTCAATTATTGATTTAATAATATATCATATTATGCGATGATATCTTGTAATAATAATTGAATCAATAATATGAGAGATATGATGCAAAGAATTATCGTAGTAATAATTGAGTATAACCGAGTGACTTCTCACATAAGCATCAATAATCAATATCGTGTGCTATTACGCAACCACGCCAGACATCGTACTTTTACTATGGGTAGTTCAATAGTTTTAACGGTAACACCTCCAATCGTTATTTTTATATAAAAATAATTTTGTCGTTTTCTAACTACGACAATACTTCCATTGTGGGGTCCACCAATGATTGTGTCGTCGTACGAATATTCTCTGTTAAAATGAATATTCCCCGGCCAATCGAATATTATATAACCACTTGCTTACTTTGCAAAATTTGTAAATATTACCCACAACTATAACATTATATCAAATCCACACTATAATATTCAAAAATATATTTCGAGAAAATTATTCTTTATTCATAAAAGTTGGGGTCTTACAGCAACTATCCTACATCTTTCCTTTACCCTTGTCCTTTTCTGAGGTCTCGGGTTTAGCTGCAATATAATTCACGATATAGCAAGAATGAGCAACAAGTTTGCTCAACAAGTTTAAATACAACAATAAGGATATATCATGATGAATGGAAAATATCTGACAATGAATTCAACAATATGAATATTAGAAACAAAGTTAATGATTTCTTTTAGAATAACTACTAGTCAAGTAGACTTTGAACTATAACACTCCAATAGAATCAATCGCTAATTGACCCTTTGGTTACTGGCTACAGAATAAGTACTTGAGGGGATCAGCCTCACGTACACCATGTATATGCATAACATTTAAATCTGTTCTTTGTATCATATATTAGATACCTGGGGTACTCCCTTATCATAGAAGGGGTGTTCTTTCAGTCTAAGAATCCTTACCATCAATTGGTTTAGATAGATTTTATAAAACTTCATATACTTGTCTGACCGAACAAAGGTTCAGACTCTATCTGACACAGTTCAAGAATTATAGAACTTTAAATGAAGTACAAGTCCAAGAATATACGAACTCAAGTGCACTAAGTGCGAAATAAATAATATCGATGTGGAATAATTGTAAGGTAATTAAACAACTTAATAGCATGCTTGGAAATAAAGTTCAAGCTTAAATGAATAACTTGCAATTCAATAATAATCTGCTCAATGAAATATGAGAAGGATAGGAATCTTTCACAAAACTCATAGTTGTGTAAGTTAGGAAACTTGCAACACAATAAAAATAGTGTTCGGATACTTGCTCAAGTAAAAGAGTAAGAATTAAAGAACTTGCCTGATTGGTCAGCTACAATTAAATCTAGCTTTAATTAACTTGTGTTGAAACGGCCAAAGGTTAACAAGTCGGTCTTTCCAAATTAGTATGTGTAAACTAAAATGAGTCTACACTTACAAGAATTCATCACATAACATGTTTCTCAACACATATCTGGCATATTAGTCACATATTACAAGGTAAAGAAATCATATAAGTATACCTTGAAACTTTAGATCAAAAACAGAATGTATTCACGATCGTAGGATGGCAAGAATCGCTACCGGGTAAAGTTAGGGATCACAGCATTAAGGCCATTCAAAGAGCTGAACTAGGTTTGAGCTTTGCTTTCCTGACTGCAACCCAACTCTAACACACCCCTATACATACATATTAACATACATACCTGCTAGAGGTTTCACATGACACGTGACCATACTTGAATTTACCTTTGTAAATTTTTTAGCTTATAATTTACATAGTGCTTAGGAATAGAAAAGTTATGTGGTTACGATGATTCGCAACTTGGTTTATACAATACTCAGTAGTCATGCTTGTATATAGACAACACATGTATACTTTACTCACATAGTTCATATTTTAGAAATTTTCTTTCTATGACTATGTGTGACTAAGTGAAAACCATACATTAACCAAACGATGTTCATGCCAATATATCTATAGGCATAATGAGTCCTAATATACATGCTTGCATGTCATAACGTACTTTACTTTATTATTTGATGACATTAGCTTTCCCATTCTAACTTTCCTTGAATTTCACACTAAGTCAACTTAGCATATACAAGGCATCTTTACATATAACTCTTATGCCTTTATAACATATATTGAAGTCACATATATATGCTCAAATGGTCAGAACTTATAAGATAAAAGTCTTGGTCAAGTTCACATTGAAAAGTCCTAAATTTCTTATCTTTGAAATAGTCCTAACTTTCAATCATGTATGCTAGTGTGTTTAATACATTTAGTCTTGCATTTCATGTCAATATAAACCATATTATCATGTTCATAAAGTCAGAATGCTCGCATTATGTGTTCGTGACAAAGTCCACTTTTGAAACTATAATTTCATTTCAAAACCATAAGGGTTGTGTCAATCATATGTACTAATATTGTTATACTCAATCATACTACATGCATATGCTTATGTGTGAGTGCTAAACAGTTTTCATGCTTTCTCTAACCAGGTGCCAACAAGTTAGCACAACAGAAATAAAACAGAAAGCATCGTGCAGTGTAGGCTTTGGTAGAGCTGCTATTGCACCTAATAGTATAAATAGGGCTAGATTAAGCGCATTATGTCGGGACCGAAGCGAAAGAGCTGCCTGTTCGCAGAGTACTAACCAACTCCAATTTTACTTGATTCAAACATGCTCCAATCCATCACTTAAGAGTTCAAATATGTAAACATACTTCATAAACATATCATGGCATGTTAATTCACATTGATTAACAAAGAATTTTAGTAATTCCTAAGAATTTAACAAAACCCAACTAAGAACACAAGTTAGGGTTTTCATACCTCTTGAAGAAATTGAGCTGCAATATATCAATCTACTCACTCTTAGCAAACTAATTCTCAGCAATTTGTAATGAAGAAGGTGAAGGTCTCATTTATAAGAGAATGGTTACATGGATAATGTAATTACCTCCCAAATCAAACCAAAGGATTTCAAGAATGCAATATGGATAAGAGGAGGTTGGTGAGAGTTGGTGATTCCATTCATGAATCCCACTCCCATCCACTTATTGATCTAGGCTGGTTGATTTTGAGATGAAAATAGAGTAGGATAGCTAGCTTTTGGAAAATAAGTAAATTAGCTTCATGTTACTATTCATGTACTTGGTGACACTAAATTTGGGACAATAGAGAAAATCTCAGCACTTGCAAAAGAAATGAAATGCAACAATTAGCTTATACCATATATACACATTATATACTTTGGTTATAAAATGTCACTACAAAAAAATGGGGCTTCAGCAACAACTGATTTTCATTGCTAAAGGTGTCAAATTTCGTTGCTAAAGGTTTTTGGCAAAGACTTTACTGTCGTTACGTCTTTCGTTGCGCAATGAGCGTTGCTAAATGTTCCGCAACGAAAGTATTTTTTTCGTTGTTAAAAGTAATACATTTTGCAACGAAATTTGGCTTTCGTACAGATACATAGATCCTTTAGCAACAAAATGTATTGTTGCAGAATAATTAACATTTCGTTGCTAAAACCCCATTTCGTTGCAAAAGCCTGCTAATTGGCAACGAAATGAACTCTTGTTTTTTGCAACGACCATGCATTTTTGTTGTTATTGACACCATTTTACAATGACATTTTTTGTTACAGTAAATTATGAAAATTGTTGCCTAAGCTTGCTTTCGTTACGGAATGTAAGCTTTTTAGCAACAATTTTCGTTGCTGATTATATTATTTGGCAACGACATTATCTTTGAATCAATGAACGAAAATGTTTGTTCTTTGGTTATTTTCAATAGCAACAAAAGTCGTAGATTAAGAACGACATTATATGTTGTCGTTTTTTTATATGTGCAACGAAAGTTAATATGATTTGCAACGATAAAAAATGTTGCCTTTTATTTTAGTATTAACAACAATATCCTCTCCATTGTTATTAGGTTAATTTTTCGTTGCCAAATATTATATTTTTAATGCCATTAGCAACAAAAATTAGTTGCTAAATGTATAAAAATTTGTTGCTATATTAAAACTTGTTCAATACTTTGGTAATGAATTATATTGTTGCCAAATCAAAATTTGACATTCTTTTTATGTACCTGGCTGACTCAATGTCCCCATAGCAAATAATGGCAAAAATACAAAAAACTAAAATATTATTAACTTAATAAAATCATCCACTACATAATCATTCATTATCTTTACAATTAACCATCTAAAGCCACCACAGTTCTTCAATCAAAGTATATATCTACATATATAGAGAGTACACTTCATAATTTCGCCCCTTGTCTTCAGTAAACGTACGGAAATTTGATACCCAGTATTGTAAGGCAGGTCATAGAAACAGTCTTCCTGCATTACTATAAATTGAAGATGATGAATATTTAGTTATTTGCATTAAAACAAATTAAGGATAAATGCGCATTACTATAAATTGAAGATGATGAATATTTAGTTATTTGCATTAAAACAAATTAAGGATAAATGCGCACAAACTTATATATTCATGACAAATTATTAATTGACTAATACTTTCATGTGAAGTGCAACCATGGACAGAAAAATTATTTGAATGCATATAAACCTAAAAGATGAGGAAAATAGATATATTCTAAAAAATAATGCACTACCACATAATATTCTTATCTTTGTAGAAAATAAATAGAATAAAAAAATAAACCTAAACAAAAACTGAAATGACTGCATCCGTAAGTCAATTGTAATATGGTATTTAGTGAAGAAATAATAATAATACATCAACCATAAAGGAAGAATGGAGAAAAAATTTAGTCATGTTCTGGTCAAGAATGCTTGCCTCTGCTTTGGGTCTGCATTTCCTTCAGCTCTCAAACTAAGAACATCATTACCAAATGATTTTCGTTTAGCAATCTCAGTTTTCAATTGTTGAATAACTTTTGTAGTCTCATCCATTTCCATGTGCAGCCTACTGATTTCGGATTTCCCCACTGACATCAAGTACATTAGTCCAACACCAAATCCTAAAGCAAATGATGGGTCATCTGAAAGCCATCACATGAATTAGAGATGAACAACTAAACATATATAAAATTTGAAATCTGAAACTCCCAAAAAAGTAGATCCCAGTCCTTAGGACTTAGGAAAACAACTGAATCTAAGTTGATCATCAAGGTAGTTCAACCAAAATATATATAAAATAATCTCCTCATCTTAAACAAACAAACAGAGAACTTTGGGAAGAAAATGCTGTTGGGCTAATCGGGTGGGGGTGTACATCATAAAATTTAATCCCTTCACAACATACCCTCACCCATCTGATTATAGGAGCACTGTAGCGGAAAATCACATCGGTTCTTCTTTTTTAAATAAATTCCCTTAAATATGTGAAGTAAGTATATATTAACAGCTTGAAGAAGAGGGGAAAAGAACAGGACAGTTTTATACATACCTTTAATCATTTGACCAGTACCAAGCTCAAACTCGATTGGGTCACCCCTTTTAAAGATGGAATCAAATACTGTTCCATCTGTAAGCTTCCCCTGCAATGATGAGTGACAACCAGAATAAAATAAGATGCCTATTTTTTTTATCTCAGATACGCTCCCTTAAAGTTTACACATTGACATAAGTAAGAAACAATTTCTCCTTTTTTTGGTACCACAGAAAGATAGTAGACAAACATGCATTATATAAACTATGCATCATGGTATCAAAATATTATACTCTCTTTGCGATCAAAGTGCACATTTGATTTCCAATGCTAAAACATCATTGTATAAAATAGATCAACTCTATCAGGAAGCAAAGTTCACAGTTGATTTCTGATGCTAAGCCAACACAAGAAATTAAATGTCTAAAAGGACTAATTGGACAATGAGAGATCATATCAAAAAATTCAGCTAAATTCATCACACTTATCACATGATAGATGAGAAATCAACAATCTAATATATATTACATAAAAAGATCCCTCAAACACCAAAATGTTGCCAATGTGGACTCCCTTCTTTCACCTTTCTATTTATATCTTTTCTCCCTTTTTTGAGTTTTTTTTTTTCATAATTAGGTGCACATAACATACTGAGCAAGTTATTCTTGAGCTTTAAAATGCAACTCAAAAATCACATAGGAGTATTATGCATGGTTCATGTGAAAGTAAATATAGGTAATACAGTATTCAAATAATTCGATAAATATTTTCATAGGTACATAAAAAATTCTTTCAATTTAGTTAAGTTTTCCATATGCTCCAAAAAATATTACCAAAAATTGAGTTTCCATATTTCTTCTTGTTTTTTGGTAGCTAACTTATCATTTATAGTATTTTTTAAAGAACATAAATAACTAGAGTTTCCTATACGTAAAGACATTTGGGCTAGAATAACCTCCACTCTATTACTAGATATCTTAAATTACAAAACACTGAATTTCGACGAAAGGAATTCACACCCCAAAATCGGATTTTAAACTGGCTTCAGTTCAAAATTAGACTACTTTGGCTCAGTTCTAGATTAAAGGCATGTGCTGTGTGTTCGCGAATTCAACACTAATCCTAAAAAACTAAATGTCCAAGACTCATCACAAATATCACTGCTACAAACTCTTTAAAGTGCTTAAAGTTCATAAAGACGACTGAGATAACTCCATTTTCCCCCAATTTGTTCTATGATACTGACAAAAAGACCTTAAAAATGCAAAGTTTCTAATCATAACTTCGCGTACTCATTACTCAAACTTATTGCATTCAATGGATATATGTATAGAGTAAGAGGAAAGGAGAAAAATACAGTCGGAGGATCTTGAGTGAGGTTGAAAGGCTCAAGACATATACTGCAGATGTCATCGAAACTGTCACTATCAGTTTATACATATCAAAGCTTCTACATATCTGCTTTTCATTAAGATATTCTCAGGTAGATTATAAAGTGGCAGTAAGCTTCATGGATATTACTTATAAATGCAGGTTATCTTGTAGATTATAAAATGGCAGTAAGCTTCATGGATATTCGTCATCAAAGGCCTCCACTCAGTGTATGTTGACCCGAGTCTTAAAAGACTGTTTCTTAAATGCTCTTCCAGTGTTGATTCTAATAAATGCTCAAACATGATCAATTTATCTTCTCACTTATGTCCCCTCCCAGCAACATGATAAACCTCAATTACATAAATCCTGAATAACAAAATAATTGATAAAAAAGCAACCAATATGCAGCCCATAGAAAGTCTATAATTAACACTGAGATATAAGCATTTCCCATTTATCATGTTAAACTAGGATTGGTTTAGCAAAAAAAAAGAATAACAATAACTTACGACCAAAGTATAAAACCCTCTGAGTTTCGTATCTCTGAGAAATTACAGTCACTTTTAAAGAGTGATTCTTAGTATGTGTCATCCAAACAGAAAAGACTCTTAGAGCGCATTTGTTTCAAGGAAATTGTTAAATCCACAACAGAAATTGTTATTTCCACAACAAAAGTGTTGTTATAGATCCTATAGCGACGGTCTTCACTGTCGACACTTTTGTTGTGGAAATAACAAAAAGTGTTGTGGATTTAACAATTACCTTGTTTCAAGGAAAGTGTTTTCTGCATTTCAGACGATTGGAATAACTGTAAAAATTGGTAATTGTTTTGCAGGTCAATGCACAAGTTAGTTTTCCGAAAAAATAACGTGTACTCTTCAACTACACAAGTCATTTTCCCTAAAAAATCATTTCTTAGAAACAAGCAGACCTTCAAAATTAGGATAAAGTTGAGAATACATAATAATACTCTCTCAGTCCTAAAATAAGTCCATTATCAAAATCAATGTAAAGAATTTAAGGGAAAAAAAACTCACTTTTTAAGGGTGGCAATATGATTCACATATTCAATTACATTCACAATTCACAACAGCAGATTACCAAATAATAAATAAAAACTCAAATGCTTGATATAATGATACATTAAAACAGGGAACAAACTGAAAATCATTCAATAACTCCAAAAATTCAGTAAAAATTTATTTTTTAAAATAATAATAATTTGAGAAATCGGTTTTGTACCAAAATTCTTAACAATAACAAGTTCGACGATTTTGAAAAGGGATGAACTAAGGAGTCGTTGAAGCAATGACACGTCGCCTAATTAAAACTTATCATAACAAGCTTATCAGAATAATTAAAACTAGAAGCTATCTGCTGATTGAGAAGGAATAAAATCAAAATAAAATGATGGGAAAATGAAAATTTACATGGTTCTGACAATAAAACAATGTAAAATGCCAACCTGTATTAAATTAGCAATAAAAGCAAGGGGGTAAGAGAGATCTAGTTTGAGTAGACAATTTATCAAACACGTTGTGAGCTTCCCTAATTGCTACCAAACAAGATATACAATCAAATACACACAGGTAGGTATTAATAATATTAGGTTTCTTAACAGTAAACACACAAAATTAAAAACTAACCTTTACTTTAGGAACACCAATGGAGGAGGAGGAGTTAACACTATTAAAATTTAGGGCTTGTTAGGGGAGGAAAGAAATAGAGGAAATCAAAACAAAATTAGGGGTAGATGAGATAAATACATTTTTGTTTTTACATTGGATTAATGTAAATATAAATTGAAAACCTAAAGACTGAATTTACCTGCTCAAATAGTTTCAATATGCAGAATTGATGTCAAGGGTTCCAATGTGAGAGGGACGGATGGATGGAGTGAGATGAGAGAGATATGTATGGAGTTTGCAGTGGGAGAAATGTGAGGACATGCAGACAACCGAGCGATGAGTTGTGGCTTTCTATAGAGAGGAGGGGATTACCGAAGAGGGAGATGTTTGATTTGTTAATTCTTTTCCTTTTGTTGCTTACTGATATGCCGAAGACGACGATTGAACGAGATAGGGCGATTGAGGGAGATAGGGCTCGACTGAATGTATTTTCTAAACTGAGGGAGTTAAAATTGAGGGAGAGAATGGGCGTGGAAATAATGGAGGGACATTTTCGCAGACAACTTATTTTAGGAAAAACTTGTTTTATTTACTTTATAAAAAGAATATAATTTGTAAAATTTATAAATTTTAAGAACATATATGTATTACATTATATGTTAATTCCTAAAAATTGGTAAGTTACTGTATCAATAATATGAGATTTAGTTGTGTTGCTGCATCCCAGATTTTACTATTTAATTTATATTCATGTTTTTAAAAAATTATTTTTATCTATTTAATTTATATTCTAATATTTTTTTTATTTTAATGTCATACACTTATTTCTTTTAAATAAAAATTGCAATGTATTATCAAAAAAGAAATAATTAAAAACTAAATAAAAATTGTCTCAATTATAATTTTAATGTCCAAATTTGAAAGGATTTTTAATTTTATAATTTTATAATTTCTTCAATTATATTTGTTATTAATTATATAAAAATATTTTCTATTAATTACAAAAATAACTAAATAACTCTTTTTATTTTTAATTTCTACCATGTATTTTTGCTAAATTTTCTAATTCTATTATAATTTTCTTTCATTTTCCCTAAATGTATTTCATATTCCCTTAATTTTAATTAGCATATTTTTAGTTTTTTGTGTTTTATAAATAGCTTAATTATAAATAAAAATTATTTGATATGAATTACAAAAATAATTAAATACATTTTATATTTATTTTCTTGTATTTTGGCTAAATTTTTAAATTTATATTATACTTTAAAATAGTTTTTTCATTTTCTTCATAAAAAAAATTTCCCAAATCCACATAATCACTGCCACGTCGCATAATCACTGCCACATCAGCATTATTTTTACAACTGAGCAACTTAGTTGGCTTTTTCCATTAAAAGTCAACGCATGTAACGATTTTTTTAATTTTGTGTTAGAAAAATCGAGTACAATGTGTACAGTATGGGTCAAACTAACTTATTAGGAATGACTTATAAGTCATTTTTAAATAACTTTATTCTGTTTTAATTCATAAAACATAATAAATTTTTCTTCATCTTTTATGTTTTCTCTTAGAACTGATAGTATTATAATTTAATTTTATAATATATTTGGAAAAAAGATAAAAGGAGAACTAGGAATAGCTAGGGGTATACAATTACTATTCTTCTTTTTATGTTTTATTTTTGGACTTAAAAATATGTTCATGATTTAAGTTACTCCATCCGTCTAAGAATAAAAGTTCTTACTATTTTATGTAATCTCAAGTTAAATATTTACTTATATTAAATAATCTATATTTTTTTTACAATAATTTGTGCGTAATATCCTTTCTATTAAATGTCATATTTTTATTATTTATAAATATTTATATAATATCACTAGTCATGTATAGAAAATTATGCAATTACATGAGAATTTAAATATGAATAATTTTATCATTTGATTTTTTTTTTAAATTCGCATAAAATCAATCATCACTTTCATTCTTGGATAAATTTAAAAATATTGGAGACTACACGTTATGACGTTAGTTTAGTTAACTAATAAATTAGAATGACTCAGTGGCAGCTTAATGGCCCAATAACCCATAGGTCTTAGGTTTAAAACATAGCTGTGATATTTTTGCTTCTTATGTTATATTTTTTGTGTATTAGATAAATTCTATTACCATCTATATATATAGATACCCATCTTAAATCTCCACATTAAACTAAATATATATAAAGTATCACGTAACTATGAATATTTTAATATATATATATATATATATTTATAAATTTATCTCTAAATATTCATATAAATATTTATAAACAAATATTCATATAAATTTATCTTTAAAATTTATAAACAAATATTTATTTATAAATTTATAAATATTCCATCTAAACTTTAGATATGAATATTTTTTATAAATATTTATATGAATATTTAAAGATAAATTTATAAATATTTATTTGAATATTTATTTATATATATATATATATATACACACACACATATCAGTAGAATATTTAAAACTATTGGAGACTACAAGTTATGGCTTTAGTTTAGTTAACTAATAAATTAGAATGGCTCAATGGTAGCATAATGGCCCAATAACCCATAAGTCGTAGGTTCAATTCAAAACCTAGTTGTGATATTTTTGCTTCTTATGTTATATATTTTTTTGTATTATATAAATTTTATTATCATCTGTATATATAAAGTAACTATGAATATTTTAATATATATATATATATATATATTTATAAATTTATCTCTAAATATTGATATAAATATTTATAAACAAATATTCATATACATTTATCTTTAAAATTTATAAACAAATATTTATTTATAAATTTATAAATATTTCGTCTAAAATTTAGATATGAATATTTTTATAAATATTTATTTGAATATTTAGAGATAAATTTATAAATATTTATATGAACATTTCAACGTATAAAATTTAGTACTATTATTATTATTATTATTATTATTATTATTATTATTATTATTATTATTATTATTATTATTATTATTGTTATTGTTATTATTATTATTAGTACTATTATTATGGTATATTATTATTATTATTATTATTATTATTATTACTACTACTACTACTATTATTATTCTTTGTTATTGTTATTATTATTATTAGTACTATTATTATTATTATTATTATTATTATTATTAGTACTACTATTATTATTATTATAATTATTTATTTTATTATTATTATTAGTACTATTATTACTATGACTATTACTATTATTATTATTTTTATTATTATTATTATTGTTATTATTATTAGTATTATTATTATTATTATTATTATTATTATTATTATTATTATTATTATTATTGTTATTGCTATTATTATTATTACTGTTATTGTTATTATTATTAGTACCATTATTATTATTATTATTATTATTATTATTATCTTAATTTAAGGCAACATTTTAATGGTCGTTGCAAAAAGTTGTATAAAATATGCAACGAAAATAAAAATTGTTGCCAATGAATGTGGTCTATATTAGGCAACGAAATATAGCAACAAAAAAACTTTCGTTGTTCAAGTGGTTAGAAATTTTGCAACGAATTTCTAACAAATTTTGTTTCCAAATTTTGCAACGACTTATGAATTTCGTTGCAAAAAGTGAAAGTCTGACACAATCTGCAACGAAGGACAAGTTTCGTT